>LPNX010816523.1:108045-150235 GCA_001517045.1 Pseudotsuga menziesii | reverse complement strand
GGCACTCGTGGAGAACCAGAGTGGTCACCGCATCAATATTTTAAGGACCGACAGAGGAGGTGAATATGTTTCAAATGAATTTCTGAATTTTTGCAAGACTCATGGTATACAGAAACAATTCACTACACAGTACACACCTCAACAGAACGGCATATCTGAAAGAAAGAATAGAACCATCATGGAGATGGCACGCAGCATGTTGGCAGCCAATCATTTGCCAAATGAGTATTGGGGTGAAGCAGTCGCAACTGCCGTATACATTATGAACCGGTGTCCGACAAAGAGTGTGAAGAACAAAGTTCCCCAAGAAGCATGGATAGGTAGGAATCATAGTGTTTCACATTTAAACGTTTTTGGTTGTGTTGCATATGCTCATATTCCAGATGAGCTGAGAAAGAAGCTAGACAAGAAGGGATAGAAATGTATTTTTGTTGGCTATTCAGAAGACACAAAAGCATACAAGCTATATGACCCCGTCACAAAAAAAGTCATAATCAGTCGGGATGTTCAATTTGTCGAGAACGAATCATGGGATGGAACCGTCGACACAAATGTCAAGATTGTGTCAAACATCGACAATGATGATATGGAAGAGGAAGTGGTTCAAATACCACATGTAAGTCAACCGGTCGGAGCACCGTCGACTCCCATGACACCAAGACATGGTTCAGCACAAGGACCATCGACACAAGTAGCAGCTCAAGCTACACCGACTAGCACACCAAGAGGACAACAGACTCCATCAAGCATTTCGTCAAGGTCGACATCGACAGAACCGGTGAACACAAGAAGTCTGCGGGAGATATATGAAGCTGGTACACCTAATTCATTCTCTCTGTTTGCATTATTTTCTCCTATATATGATCCACTAACGTTTGAAGAAGTTGTTGAAGAAGAAGTATGGGCACAAGCCATGGATGAAGAAATAGAATGCATTGAAAAGAACCAGACATGGGAACTGGTCGATGTACCAACAGACAAGGATGTAATCAGTGTCAAATGGATTTATAAGACAAAGCAAGATGCTGATGGGAATGTGCAAAAGCACAAGGCAAGAATGGTAGCAAGAGGGTTCACTCAGCAACCCGACATCGACTTCAATGAAACGTTTGCACCTGTTGCACGCATGGATACAGTCAGAACAGTTTTGGCCATTGCTGCACAAAACAAATGGCATGTTCATCAAATGGATGTCAAGTCGGAATTCTTAAATGGCTATCTAGAAGAAGAAGTATATGTGGAACAACCACAAGGGTATGAAATTCCAAGTCAAGAGCATAAAGTATACAAGCTGAAAAAGGAACTCTATGGTTTGAAGCAAGCTCCTAGAGCTTGGTACAGTCGTATTGATTCCTATCTCATTGAAAATGGATTTCACAGAAGTGAAAGTGAACCGACTTTATACACCAAAGTCGATGAGCAAGGTAAGATGTTAATTGTCTTCCTATATGTAGATGATTTAATATTTACTGGTGATTATAGCATAGCAGACTTTAAAACAGTCATGGAAAGAGAATTTGAAATGACTGATCTGGGGCTTATGAAGTTTTTTCTGGGCATTGAAGTTCAGCAGTCTGAAAGTGGTATTTTTATATCACAGTCTAAGTATGCAAGTGAAGTTTTAAAAAGGTTTAACATGTCTAACTGCAAGACAGCCCCAACACCTGTAATAACAGGTTTAAAATTAAGCAAAGATGATGAAGGATCCACTGTAGATCCTACGCTGTTCAAAAGGATTGTTGGCAGCCTTATGTATTTGACAGCAACAAGACCAGACATCATGTATGGTGTAAGTCTGATCTCAAGGTTCATGGAGTCACCAAAAGACTCACATTGGCAAGCAGGTAAAAGAATATTGAGGTATGTAAGTGGCACAAGAGACCTTGGTATTATGTATTCAACCTCAGAAAATTTTAAACTCATTGGTTACACTGACAGTGACAATGGAGGCAGCATAGATGACAGGAAAAGCACATCTGGGTACACATTTCATTTTGGTACAGGTGTTGTCTCATGGGCTTCAAAGAAACAGCCCATAGTAACTCTATCTTCAGCTGAAGCAGAGTATGTTGCAGCAACAAGTGCTGCATGTCAAGCTGTCTGGATGAGGAGAGTCTTAAAAGACTTGTCATAGAACCATCAAGAATCGACAACAATTTTCTGTGACAACAATTCAGCCATAGCATTATCAAAGAATCATGTGTTTCACAAGAGAACCAAGCACATCGACACAAGGTTTCATTTTATAAGAGAGTTGGTGAACGACAAGGAAATTTGTTTGGAATTTTGCAGGTCTGAAGACCAGCTGGCCGACATCTTCACAAAGCCATTGGCAAATGACACATTCCAGTATCTGCGTAGTTATCTTGGAATGACAAGTTGCCCATAGTGAACTCTGTCATAAACAGAGCATGTCTAAGCTCTGAGACATTTTGTAATTTTTTGATTTAAAAATCCCCATCTGCTCATAATTAAGGGGGAGTGTTGGAAAAACGTAATTACTCGCAGATCAGTACGAAATCCTCAGCCGACTTAGTACGCAACTTTCAGCCGACTTTGTCAGAGGCCGTACAAGTCGAAATCTTGTCTGCTAGTCTGGCAAGGAGGAAAAGTCTTCGAGTAGGCAACATAGTCCAGTCGAATTTATTTCAGAAGCTAAGTTATTAGGTGGCAGTTATTACAGCCTTTAATGGCAGGTCAGTCGACCCATGCTGTAGCAAGTTTCCAATTGCCTATAAATAAAAGAAGCATTTTGTAAATCAGTATAACACAGGTAGTAGACAACAGATGAACTCCGGGTGAGGAAGAACAGTTGAAGCTCAAGCTTCTGTACATGCAATTTAGTTGAAGAGCTGAAGCTCTGTAGATCGACGAGTCTAGACAGACCGACCAGTTTGTAACCGACCAGTTTGTATTACTTTGTATTTCAGCATAGTTAATATATGAAATAGTTTGTGGTTGAATGCATGATTATTTGGCCGCTCATGTTTCCAGATTTTCTCCTGTAAATGTCTTTTACAGTTACTGTTAAGTAAAAGAACAAGAACCCATAAAAAATCTCACTGCGTGAAAGTTCCAGGTTTTACGGCACATTGGTCGACTCAAGTCTTCCTACATATTTGGCACATCTTTCTCATAAGTTATTTGGATTTGTAAATCTGTCTATTTTCCTTCATTTTACTCACATGTGAAAAGCATTTGTAATTTCTTAGGTCTTTAGACTTAGAATTATATCCTGCAGATTTCGACCAAAGTAAGCCGACGAGAGTGAGCCGACTAGAGTAGTCGGAGAGCCGACTTGGTCGAAGGTCCGACTTGGTCGGAGTAAAAGTGGTCGAGGTAAAAATGAGTCGGACAAGTAAGTCGGAGTAATTTTGGTCGAGTGAAGTACCAACTAAAATTTTGTAAACTTGTCTAGTCGGACATAGACAAGTTTCACCCGACTGGTGTGAAAAAGGAAATTGGTCGGCGTGAAAAATTTGAATTTCGACTAAGCCCTAAACTCAAGTTTAGTCGGCTCGGTTTTGGCTATCATCATGCCCATTTCCTCCATGAGCCTTCTTCTTTTTTGTGTGTGCCAATAATTTTTTATCTCATTGGTCGTTCTCTTGGGAAGACGGGAAGCGATCATCGTCCACCTACGAGAAAGAATACACATGATTAAAAAAAGGGCAGATTCAGATTATAGATTACAAACGCTCTACGTTAGTGAATGCAAGAATGGAAGAGATTCGCTATTAATATTGCAATTCATTACTTATGCCATTTCTTACTTATTGCCTAACTCAGCGTGCAGCCTGATGATGGTTTCCTGTTCCTCTAAACTGAATTCTTGCCTGTTGATGTCGGGTTTCAGAAAATTCAGCCACCTATAACGGCAACTTCCGCCGCAACGGTTTAAACCTGCAATACAATACAAAAACAATACAGTAAAATCAACAAATTCTATGGCAACACAAGATCTGAAACGCGTTAAAAATGGCGGACATAGTAGAGCATCGACTTTTAAATTTTTACAATGTTAATAGAAGAAATATCTTGTCGATTTGTAGGTAGCAAATAGATCGTGGGAGGTTGCTCAACTAATTTGCTTCATGTCTTTTACTGGTATTTTAAGAAATCTATTAAATGGGGACAACTAAAAAATGTTCACAACAGAAAGTATACCAAGTTATTCGAAAAACATTAAAGAATAAAGAGAAATATCATCTCCCTAATGGATTGGTACAAAACTACTGTGACAATATAAAAGTCAGCCAACAATAATAGCAGATATAATCTCGTTAGACTACATAGCTACAGAGTTACTTTGACATGTTTCAGTTAAATTGTTCTCTTTTGGTGTTTCTCATGGAGCAGCAGTAACAACTCTTTTAATAAGTTTCTCATGAAAAAAACTCGGCAGAACTGTTTTAAAAAGTTCGTTGATACTTTATCATTTCAATACAAAGAGTGATTATTACCTGAACTTTCAGCAATTAGGTCCCATCTGCCAATAACCGTCTTCTGTACTCCATCAGTAAGTTTCTTGTCTTCTACTGCAGTCCAAAATGTCTTTTTAGTGGATACTATCCTTTTCTTGCTGCAACTCTCTCTAGTTTCCATGGTTTAACCAAGTCAAGATAAAACTGAAAAACAAATGTGGAAGACAAATAAAAGATTTGAAAGAAAGACATCTTCCAATAAACGGTTTGAAAGAAAGACATATATAGATACTAAGGATGAATCACCGCCGTGCAGGCTCATCAATCCCCAGGTCAGCACTCCACAAGGATGAATCACAGCCGTGCAGGATCATCAATCTCCAGGTCAGCACTCCACTAGAATATGTCAACGCCACTACGCACAACTAATTTGAAAACAATAATTATGTTAAAAGCATTTTTTATAATTAATGTTTTATTTAAATTATAAATTAATGTTGTTTTAATTATTTAAATGAATAAACAGGAAAATTAGGAATGTATTAATCCACCACTACATTTTATTTGTTTTTATTGTCTTGGGATTGGAGGTTAAAGTGAAAAGGACAAAGAGGCGTATGAACATGGCAACTTGGCAAGTATTCATTATCTTCATTATATCTTTATTTTAAAATATTAAGAATTTAAGCGATATAATCGAGTCTGTTAATTAGCATAAGTTGTTCATATTTATTGGAACGAAGTTTAGTTGGAGTGGGGCTTATCAAAGACGGAAAATTCTAAACATTCAGTAAGTTTTTGATCGGAATTGACACTTTCTTTTTAATAAATTTAAACTAAAAAATATAAATTAATTCAAATATTTCTAAATACATCTTAATCTTATAGGCTTAAATATT
Source organism: Pseudotsuga menziesii (assembly GCA_001517045.1). NCBI lineage: Eukaryota > Viridiplantae > Streptophyta > Pinopsida > Pinales > Pinaceae > Pseudotsuga > Pseudotsuga menziesii. The sequence continues at coordinate 144,912 of LPNX010816523.1, read as the reverse complement.
GTTCTTTCTAATTTTGAAAATTCTAGGGAAAACGCTACCGTGAAAGGGTGAAGTTGTGGAACGTTTAAGATATATATATATATATATATATATATTAATTCAGCAGGAATTCACTATATTAATTTATGGTATAAAATAAAAAATTAAAGTAATAATAATCCAATCATAATAATGCTTTTTTAACAATTATACAAACTCAATTTTTAGTGGTGCAATATTTTAGGAAATGGGTTCATTGGGTTGTATACTTTTTTTCCTTATTGATATTAACATTATAATTAACTGTCACGTGTTTCTTTAGTTTTGGACTTATTAATATGAACATGAAGAGATTACAAGTGAACATTATGGGTTTGTCTAGCTTTCCAGTTATTAATAGAAACACATTTCAAAACTTATTGATGATGATGATGATGGTGATGGTGGTTAACCTCCAGTGAGAATTAGTCAAAATTAACTCTAACATGAAGATGTCATAAATAGTTTAATGACTAAAATTTGGTCTTAGATGAACACGTGTAACTTGTGTAATTATTGAGACACATGTTCATTATTGATTTGGATTATGTATGTATTTTATCTTAGCAATAATACATTGTCTTAATTATAGCATTATCTTAAACTATATTAATTTATGGTGTATAATTAATGAATAGATGAATAATTATTTAGATTGTAGTTGTATATGATTAATTTAATAGAATTAGTTATGGTACAAACTTAATTCAAATGGTTCATTTTTTTTATTTGATCAAATTCTTCTTTAGTTTGTCAAAATTTTTTTTGTCTAGTTTTCCACTTATTAATATGAACACAATACATCCCATGGGGCTTTGATAGACGCGGAATGGGTTTCTTGTGGGTAAGGTCATAAGTTTGAAACTCTATAGATGTTTACTTACAAAAAAAAATGAACAGAATACAAATAAATAATTATTTCAAATTAACCCTAAAATGAAAATGTGAAGTTGTTTAATAACCAAAATTAAATCTTACATAAACGTAGGGTAATTTATCTAACTAATGAGACACATGTCTCTATATCCATTAACTTATCAAGTATTCATTGTCTTAATTATATCAAGACTCTAAACTATATTAATTAAATTTTTATAATTAATCGATAGGTGTTAGATTAACACCTATCATCTCCAGTTTTGGGACAGAGTTCTATCTCTAGAATTCAAAAAATCCAAAGATTCATCTTAGTCGTCATTTTTTTTTACCATGGGAACAACAACCTCCCTAGGGTATATCCAACAACCCGTAAGCCACATATGCCAGTAACGCATGACTCAGCAAGGGTCGATATGTCTCAAAGCCCACTGAGTTGAGCCTCTATTCAAAATGTCACTTTCACTTCCAGCGTTGTCACAACATGATAATGAGAAAACCTACCTCCATTAGTTTTAAACCTGTGACCCCCATAGAGATAAAACATGTCCTTAATCATTAGGCCCACTTAGGCACTCATCGTCATCATTGGTTAAGAAACATAATGAATGATTACGGTAAAAAAAAATAACTCCCTCCCATAGGTTTCTAGGAAGATGTGCTAGTTGTGGATATGTCTAGATGTAGCATTCTCAAAACCCTTATAGCCTTGCAACAAGTAACTATTTCAAGGACCACACAAAAGAGATAGCTACCAACATGGGAACTCTAGATCTTCTTTCCATCTGCATTGGAGTTTCACACCCCACTGCACTAAATGTCATCTACCTCAATATGAACTTTCACAGCCTGTGATGAATAACAAAGTAATAAATTCATTATTTATTTCTTAATGTATTTTGTTGTCCCACACTTCATATAATTACATCCATATCCCCAAAATCTCATATGTCCATCATCCCCTGGTTTGCGAATAGATCCATGAGGATATGCCCAAATTGAATTTTGTAGGTTTGTTAGATATCTTGTTGAATGACTTTGCATTTGATTACCAATTCACCATTCACATGGTCTTTCAATTTTTGTCCTATTTCAAACCGAAGAACTGTTTTCTTTGCTTTAAAAAAGACAAAGAATTTGTTGTGAAAATTGGTATAAATTTCAATTGCTCTAAGGTTGCTTAAAAAATTTACTTATATCGATAGAAACATTTATATTGTATTTCATATGTAACATTCAATTTCCCAAAATTATAAAACGTCCAATCTCCCACCATTATAATAGTACCTAATAAATGATAAATATATATATATATATATATATATATATATATATATATATATATATATTAAAGAAAAACGCTGATAGATTAGATCTAAAACTAAGCCTCTTAGTTTCTACATAGTTTTTAATTATTAGTTAATGTTTAGAATCCCTCTCTAAAAGATTGATTTTCTAAAAGCAATATAAACTACATTTATGGTTAAGGGTTCAACATACTCATGATTCTTATTATAGTGTTCAGTTGTTGTCTAGTAAAAGACATGAAAATGCATGTCATTAACGCCTATAGTAGTAGCATCTTAGCATGTGGTCTACACATTTTTTTAAATAAATATATCCTTGGCTTGCATGTATAAAGTAAGGGCTTACTTAGCTACTTGTGATAATGCAACATACCTTTAAATGCAAGTGCTAACAGATAAAGGTAAGTGTTGGATTCCAAGTGAACCTTAACTTATCACAACCATGGTCATAACTTACACTTTGGTTCATAATTGTTTCTAAACTTTATAATGGGAAAAAACGCTTTCAATTTCTGACAGAGGGTACACACGTAAGATAGGAAATACATTGTGAACTCGATGAAGGGTGCAGGACTTAAGGGACAAGACTTCAATACTTTTCACCATTACACACTCTGTGCTAGTTTCATTCTTTGTTGTTATTGAGAGTTTGAAGTACGTTCTTCCCCACACGGCAAAGCTTCGGATTTCTTGAAGTTGGATTTTGTAAACGCAATAACAAAACCCTAGACACTTCAATTTTAAGGAGTAAAATAGTCCCTTCTACAAGGATTCAGGAATAATATTTTGACTGGCTCCTGGTTCTCGTGGTGGTGAAGGTAAGAAAACCCTTGTATATTTTCTATTAAAATAATCATTTTCTCATTTATATTTATTTTGAGTTTTTCTAATATTTCATTTTGCTTGTAGGAGAAGTCTACTACGTTCAATGACGTGCTCTTGACTGAGAAGCTAGATGGGATTCTGTGGTAAGTCCTTTATCTTTTTTTGAGATCAATCCTGGATCAAAAGTTGTGGTTTTGAACAATGGCATATGTTTCCATTAACTCAAATTAGATTTGGTGTGTAAGGTTAGTTACTATGTAACAATTATGTATTTTCTAAGTTAGCTTCCTCAAGGATTTACTTGAGATTTACATTATAGGTGGTTGTGTTTATCAATGATACCAAGCAAGTTTCTATCCTTGTAATGTTGTGGTTTTTATGAACAATTTACAGACTGTGTTAATTTTTAAAAGATTTATTACTAATTATGAAAATAATTGGATTTTCGACTACAAATGTGGAATGAAGTGGCATATTTTTTAAAGCTCCGTCTCTTTCAAATTGATCTGTGTTTTGTTAAGTCAGGTTACCACAATCATAATGGGAGAAGAATATACTTCAAACATGTTTATGGAATTTTAACGTAGCTTATTAGATATGGAATACTAAAAGTGAGTGTGGATGTTTTAGCATCCTGGTAAAACTTAAAGAGGGTTTGACCAAATAATGTGATTCTCGTTGAATATGTGTATCAATTCTGTAAATTTGTCATTACCCTTGGTGGCGTTACACATATTATACAATTTACAACGAAGTAGTCCTAACCTTGTGGCTTCGAGTGTCCTGTCCAGAGTTCTAATGTGTCGTATTTCAACTCCCAGGGTAAATCACAAATGCCTTCTGTATTTAAAGGTTAGGTTTATGTTTAAGTGAACCCAACAATTTTATGGGTTCCAATCCCCATTTTCAATGGTATATACACTTCGTAATTGTCTTATTTACGCATTGATTGATGATACCTTTATTGAGAAGTTTTAATACTTAGAATGATATACAATTATTTCATCCCATTTGTAACAGATTTTTCTATCATAGAACTTGATTTTTTTATTTAAGTGGTTAGCATAGTTGATCATTTCCCCGAGTATAATTTTATTCAACTAATTTAGAATTTAAACTATGAGATAGGGCACGGTTACATATAATCCTTAATTTATTGTACTCGGTGCATATTAAGAGGGAAAAGTAAAAACAAGGTTAAAATAAAACATTACTCAAATACTTAACCCTTCATATTTTTCTTAGCGAGGAAAAATGTAACAACTTGGTCAAATGCCTAACCTAAGAATTAGCTATTTTTGCAACCAAGTTCACATGGATTAACTTGCCAACACTCTGTTGGGAATGCAGGGTAAGTTACATAGGAACGAGTTACTCGTTATGCATTATAAATTTATACAAGTGAAATAAAATATAACTTAACAAATAAGATACATAAAACAATTTTATCCACTATCTAACCATTCCAGTAGCACAATCAAACGTGTAATGAATAATACAGTTCCCATGGTGGTATGCATACACAAGTTTGAGTTACTAAAAAATTTGGTAAATTTTCGAAATTGTTCGATTTACTGTAATAAATGTCTAGGATGCTTTTATAATTCATTCCAACACATAGTTCGAAAGTTCAAAAAAATAACAATTTTCTGGATCTAATAACATCAGTTAAAATAGTAGATTTCAGAATGTGAACTCAACAACAATTGATACATATATGTTCTGAAAGTAGATTTGCAAATGTTGTAAGCTGAATATGATAGGAGCAACCATGCTCCACCCAACCATAGATCCAAATAAAACCTTAGTAGCTTTAATCACCCCCGAGCTAAATCATGCATCGCAAGAGTGGTGTTTGCTCAACCTCTGTCACAGTTCTCGAAGTTCATAAAAAATTACTTCTTTCTTAACACCGGAGTGCTCAAACAATAAGATTTGATTCTCCAACATACTAAGCAGCATTGTACTTCCTTCATATGCCCTCTTCTATGTTTTCTTTGCCTAAATATTTTACAAGAATAGAAATTCCCTTTGGAAGTTTCGAAGCTATACAGGTCCCTGGTTTTTATGGTGTCTAGTACCATCATTGCACTTTCAACACTTGTTTTGACTTCCCAGAGGTTAACCTTTTATTGTCTTCCCCTCTTGTATGCATGATTTCCTCATTTAGCGTGGCTTTCCTCCAATATACTCTTGTTTTTTTATTAATCCATAAATGTTCATTAAATCCTTCCATTAAGTGGACTTTGGTGTATTGTCATATCTAACCAATCATTCAATAAAGTAATAAAACTAAAAGAATTGAAAAAAAAGAACCATAAAATTATTTTTGGGATATTACATCCTCACCCCCTTATTATTGACACTTTCCTCAATGTTCGTATTCTTCTTCCATGGTATCTAAGAACATACATGGATATTCTACTCTCATTTCTTCCTCCAATTCCAAGTTGCCTCATCGGGGATAAAGTTCTTCCATTTCACATTTACCCAAGTGATGACTCTGTGCCGAAGTGTTATTTATTTCCTATGTAGAATGCGCATAGGTTCCACCTGCACCACATTCCATTCATTGATGTGAGTAGGATCATGAATATATTTTTTTAATAAAAAGATGTGAAAACATTATGAATCTTTAAATGTGTTGGAAGTGCAAGTCGGTATGATACTTGTCTGATTCTTTCTAGGATTTGAAAAGTCCCACAAAACCACGGTGCTAACTTAGTACAGTTTCCCAATTTAGAAAAACTATTTTTGGGCTTAACTCAAAGATATATGTGGTCTCTGACAACAAATTTTGTATGCTTCCTTTTTAAGTCATCCTAGTTTGTTTGGCAATAGTTTTTCACCTTTAAGTTCTTTCACACATTGTGGATAATCTGTTCCATGTCATGTAGTAGTTATGGACCTACCATAAAGAGGCCTACTGGTCTATCCCAGCTAACTGGGGCAGTATTCTTTCTCCAATATAAAATGTTGAATTGGCTCATCTTTGATGAGGCTTGGTATCTGTTATTGTATGCAAATTCCACAAGGTGCAGATAATCTTTCCACTCAGTCGGTTTTTCCATGACGTACGTCCCTAACATATCTTTGATGATTTTATTGGTATGCTCTGTCTACCCATATGTTTGTGGGTGATAACTAGAGATGAAATTTATTTTGGTCTCTAATCCTACAAACAAGGATTTCCAAAATTTGACATGAAATTAACATATTGGTCATAGATCACCATTTTTGGTACTTTGTGCAGTATGAATATTTCTTTCAAAAATATCTCTACATTATTTACAACTTTGTAAGTTGAATTTATGGGGATAAAATGTGCATATTTGCTTAGCTTATCTACTAAAACCATAATATAATCATGTTGTTTTTGGACAACCTTTGATGAAATATAAAGATATGATCTCTAATTTCCATTTGGAAATTGGTAGAGGTTGTTACAAACCTAATGGGTGTTGGTGTTCAACATCCAACTATTGACATTCCAAACATTTATATAGATAATTAACCAAATCTGTTTGTAAACTTGGCCAGTAAAATTGTTTTCTTAAGGATGTTATCATTTTTTATAATGAGGCTAACCGACATATGGTTGTTTATGAATTTCATTTAAAATTAGAAGCTTTATTTCTATGACATTTGGTATGTATGATATGTTTTTAAACAATATCATACTTTCCTAATCTACCTTGAATTTTGTTCCATTCAAATTTACTTCATCTTTTAGCAATCTGTTTAATAAATTTACATATTCAACATCGTTGATGCTTGTTGTTTTTAATCTGTTTTTGAGGTTACTTTTTGGTTGACTTATAGTCATTTCATAAATTTCATGATTTCTTTGGTTGAGTGTATCATCTAATTTTTTTTCCTTACCTTTTATGTGTCTTACTTCAAAAACAAATTCACTCAAGAAGGCAATCAAACTTGCTTACACTACAACAAAATACCCATTTGGGGGCGATTTTCTTAAGCCCCACCACCCCCACCACCCCCCCCCCCCCCAAAAAAAAAAAAAATAGGTATTTGGGGGTGGTTGTTAACCCCCCCCCCCCCCCTCAAAAGTCTTGATAATTGGGATTTGGGGGCATTTTTTAAAAAGACTCGCCCAAAATTCGAGTTATGTGGATTTTTTTTGGAGGTGGGGATTAGAAAGATGCACCCCCTAAAGGTGTTTTTCAAGGCAATTTTTAGAAACCCCACCCAAAATTCACGAGAATTAGACATTTTGTGTGCGGTTGTTTTAAAATTTCCCCCAAAAGTTCAATTCTCAGTAGTTTTGGAGAGTGTTTTTAAAATACACCCCTAAATACATTGGGATTGGTTTTGCTAACAACCACCCCCCCCCCCCCCCCCCCCCCCCCCACCTCTTTCCCAATAAAAAAAATTAGGTCTTTGGGGACGGTTCTTAAAAACCCCCCTCAAAAGTTCTTCAAATTGGACTTTTTTTTTGGGGGGGGGGGGGAAGTTAGAAAGCACCCCCCCCCTAAAGGTGTTTTTCAAGGAGGCTTTTAGAAACCCGCCCCCAATTTCCAAATTTTTTTTATGAGAATTGCACATTTTGGGGGGATTGTTTTAAAGTCACCCCCAAAAGTTCAATTTTCATGACTTTTGGAGGGGTTTTTTTAAAGACCCCCATAAAGATAATTTCAAGGCAGATTTTTAAAAAATATCCCTTTAAAATTCTTAAGAATTGAACTTTTGGCGATGGTTTTTAGAAACCCACCTCCAATTGTTAAATTATCATGATGATTAGGGGTGGGGAGTTATAAAGGCTATTCCAAAATATATGTTTCACAGAGGTTTTTTGAAATCCCCCATAAAATTCAGAGAATATTACCTTTGGAGGTGTTTTTTTTAAATACTGCTTCCAAAACATCAATTCTCATGACATTGAGGGGGAGGGGGGGGGGTTAGAAGGAATGGCCCTAAATATGTTTTCCAAGTATGCTCTAAATATCCATCCTCTCAAAAACTACAAAAATTTGCCACTAATTATTGTGTAATTGACCCTTAACTAAACTCATATTTGAATGGTAATTACCCCCAATTATCATTCATTCCACCAAAATGGCCCCTACTTGATCACTAAGTACCCCTAAGTAATCAATGCTTATCAGTGATTAACCCTTGATAACCTTTAAATGACCCCTACTTTTTTCTAAGGAAAACCTCATTGAGAAACCTATTAGATTTTTCCAAACATCCATAGATGGAATATTCCCAAATAAATCCATCGATGTAGACTAGTGTTCCTTACACACAAGAATTCAAATTGGCACATGCCACTACGAACCTAGCTAAAATCCCAACATCATGGATAACCACTAGTTTAGCTAATCCCTTGGTCTTAAATGGCCCCTAGTTAGTCATAAGTGACCCCATAGATACCATTAAATTCCCTTAGTTAACTCATAATTGACCCCTAATTACCACTAATTAATTGCTATTTGCCCCATATTTCACCCCTTATTAACTAGTAACTACCCATAAATAATCCATGCTTACCAGTAATTAACCCTTGATAAACTCTAAATGACCCCTATATTTTTCCAAGGAAAACCTCACAGAGAAACCCCATGGATCCTTCCAAACATTCATAGATGACATGTTCCCTAGTAAACCCATCAATGTAGACTTGTCATGGGATTCAGACACAAGGATTCAAAATGAGCACATGCCACCATGAACCTAACTAAATTTCCAACACCATGGATGACCACTAGTTTAGCTAATCCCTTGGGCTTAAATTGCCCCTACTTACCTATAAATGATCCATAGGTACCATTAATTTCCCCTAGTTAACCCATAATTGACTCGTAATTACAACTAAGTAACCCCTAATTATCTCATAATTGACCCCTTATTAACCCCTAATTACCACATCTCATTACTCAATAATTACCCCTAAATGATCCTTAATTACCCATAATTTACCACCAATTCCCCTAAATTATCACTAATCAAACCCTAATTACCCTTCATTTACCCATAATTACCCATAAATGACCCCTAATTTTGTACAGGGCCCAAGTCCATCACATAGGAATTATAGAAGGATTTGTTGGCTTATCAGTGAGATATGGTGGAAATTTTGGGATGCATAACACCGTGAATAATGTTTTACAAACAGGCCGTGGTTTAAGATTAATTTCTAGGGCCTAAGTTCATATAATTTCCTCTAGGTCTCATGGGTCATGTCTAGCACCGCAAACGACCACACATTGCATACAAAGGAAATATTTGGCATATGAGTGAAATATGCCCATCATTTTGAGAATTAACATACCAAGGTTGTTCCTTGATTCCCATGCCATGGTCTAGGATAAAATGCAAGGTACTTGGCCATAACATATATTTCTATGGGGCTCACATGCCATGTTTGGTAACCCAAGGAATCACACAAGCCCATATTAAATAATATTTGGCCTCCAAGTTTGATATTGTGATGATTTCAGTGTTGAAAAAACTTGATATGTTTCTTGGGGATAAGGGCATAGTTTGGTGCAAAAATATAGGTTATACATTCATGGCATCTATCTCTAAGCCTTACATGCCATATGTGAGGCCTTAACTCACAACATAGGCCATGCATATGCAACCTTTTGAATGTGATTAAGATTCCAAGATTGAAAATCTTGATTTTAAATTGATTGTATGAACCTCTCTCAACAACAAAATTCATATGGAGGGACCCTCTCATATATTTGCAGTAGAGGAAGCTTATTTGACTGGGGATCAAAATATCTATCCAAATTATCATCTCTCCTTTAGTAACATCTAGTTTTGGTCAAATATGGATTCTTTAGGACTTCCAGTTCTCTCCAAGGGTGTAGCATACCCTTACATTTTGGTCTACTGATACTTTTGAAATGATCTAAGTCATAATTAGAGAAACCATTGCTTTCAATTTTTCTTTTCCCATATTTATTCACAACAATATTTTATAATATCAACAATAAAATATTCGATATAAGTAAGTAGGCTTAAATGTTTTTAGAACAGTAATCGATCATTAGTACCTTAGTTACACTAATCAGTCAATTTTATTGCTTTTTTAAGCTTTAATACACTATGAGGTGGACTAGGGGTGCTTAGGTGGACATATGCCATGTCAAGTTGAGGTTATATGACCCACATGGGTACTCCAGCCTAGTCATCCAGCCACATATACAAAACCATCATTTTTGGTGTGATCCCATTCATTGAATGTGGACAGACAAGTTGACTTGGGGCTCTAGAGTGGGATTTTGCCCAAATTTGGCTTGATTTGGTGCAATTAATGATGCATTGAGAGTCTAAACCATCCATGTTTCGACACCCACACTGTCGAAGGTGTAATCATTGACCCATCACACATCATTCATTCCACTTCAGCAATTCATGGCCATTTGGAGAGATTTGGGATGAGATTGACCCACCTAAGGGGGTTGATGCCAATTTGGCAATTTTGGGATTTTTGCTCACAATTGGATTCCAAAGCCATTCGAATCACTCATGATCTATTTATAAACATATTAATAACAATTTCAGAGTTAGATAGTCCAAATTATGTTGTTTCCAACTATCATTGTGTGTAATTTAACTATAATTTGATGGTTTTTGCTGAATCTTGCACCCAAATTTGATTTGTGAACCTCACTAATGCTCCTAGATTCTCCTGTGGTTTGAATTACTCACTTTCTGGTTCGAATTTCACATAGTATCATATTTGGTTGGATATTTTTGCGTTGCAAACCAAATTCTTAGTGGATTTGAGCTACTTTGTTAGTGAATTCCAGATAAAATTGAATTGTTGAGTGTAACCCAGTTAGTAATTTCACCACCATCAGCGCAAGAAGTAATGGAGGATACCCACATCATGATAACACATTTCAACTTATTTGAATGGAAGGCAGAGATGGTGATTTAATTGAGAGCCAATGGTCTTTTTCAGAGTTACTATAGGCACTGAAGTGGAATCAAATTCTGCTTTTGAAAAAGCCAAGTTTTTTAACAAATTGGATGAAGCATATGGTTTGTTGTGTCTGAGCATATCAAGAGAGTTGTTGTTCCATATTGACAATTTGACATCACCAAAGGAGGTTTGGGAGAAACTTGAGTCTCTATTTGGAAAAATTGATGAGCTATGTGGTCACCAGCTTGAGAATGAGCTGATAAGCTTGAGCCCAACGCACTATGATACAATCCAAGACTTCTTCACCAAGTTCAAATCACTTGTATTGCAGTTAAAACAATGTGAGATTGAGAATAAGGAAGATCAGTTGATCTTGTCTATACTTTCTAAGAAGGGGCTATATTTATCAGTCTTTGTGAGCACATTTCACTCAGGCAAACTCACCCTTCGAAACTGGAAAATGACAAGTCTGGCAAGTTTCATGGAGTCACTCATTCAAGAGTAGGATAAATTGGTTCAACTGGGTTCCATCAAGACCAAATATCAAGCACTAGCAGTGGGGGTTTTGAATTCAACAAAGGGAAAACCCAAGTCCAAGAATTCAAAGTTGTTGGACAAGAAGAAATCAGAAAACCCAAATCTAACGAGGGAGCTACGAATCCAGCTATTACGGAGAGAAATTCCTATGGATTGGGGTACCACAATAGACAACTTGACTCCAGAAATCAATCCTTTTCAATATGCAATAGAAATCAAATATCTAACACTAAAGGATAAGACCTCGTACCTTATTCCGGACGGTTGAAGTAGATCCTCGTTGAGCTTTCCAACTTCAGCTTGAATTGATAAATCACTTCCTCAACAACAAGTAAACAAGACAAGCATACTATGCATATGGGTGTTAGATCTATTCTAGCATATATAATCAACAATGTATAAGCATTTGAAATCATCCATGGATAAAATATTCATTCAAACATACATTATTAGACAGGAAAAGATATTTATATTAATATAAAATCAAAGATTACAATGGATACAACCTCTGTCGGCATGTCTGTGAATCGGAGAAAATGAATCCCCCACTTGGGCCTCCACCACCTCAATCCTCCATCTCTCGATAGCAAGCTCACAAGCAAAAGGAAAGCTTGGGAAGAACACAAAAGTGCTCTAAGGGACAAAGGGATGCAGACTCAAGCACAAGTTCTGACAACAATGGACTATAGTTTCTTTGCTCTCAATTCTCTTATGTCTTCAATGTATCCAAAGAGTTCATTATATAGCTTTTGAAAGGGGTAATGAAAGGTTGAATCCGAGCGATATCAAGGCATATGGAAGGCCAGGTTTCAAGTGAGTCAGATCCATGTTAAGGAAAACTCCAAAAGTATTTGGATTTTGCACACATCCTGATGTACACGGTTTTAGGGGTCAAACCCATGTGTGTACACGATTAGGGGTTTAAAATTCGCATGTATTAATTTTCACATGTTTATAGGGATGGTCAAGGAAACATCAAAGGACAAAAAATGGTCCAAGGGGTCTAAGGAGTCTGCAGAGGGACAGGGTAAGGCCATACAAGTGTGATTCACCTGGAGAAGTAAAATCCATTATAACAAATGACCCCTAATGTGTGAGGTTAGAGGGGTCATACAATGGCCGAAATACATTATAAGTTCATCCCAGAAATGGAGTGATGAAGGATCCCAAATGGAAGGCCAACCACCCAATCAGCATAGTACAATGATACAACTCTGCACATAACTGCAAATACATATAGCAGTCCCAGATACATAAAAGTAAAATGGCCATGAATAGGCATGATACAAAATATCACATAAGTGGTCATCGCCACGTACAATATATATAGATCATAATCTCCATGATGAAGATATACAGAGGACCATGATCTCCATAATGGCTGATGATAAATAATGGATCAAGATCTCCATAATAGCTAAAAATGTCTGACATATACTGGAATCAAGTAACGAGAGCTGAAATTTCATGAACACTAGCATGATCAAGGAGGTAGCATATAAGAGATGCCACCAATCTGGAAGGTCTTCTACACAAACTGCTACAAGTACATGTCCTACTATGTGAATAGAAGTGTCGAGGTCGAACATAGTAGTCCATTGTCTGATTACTGATCATTGATGTATACCATTAACAGACACAAGATTACCCACTGATAATGAAAATGGAAATCAAGGTACTAGAGTGCAAACTAAAAAGTGTGAATAAATGTGTTGAGGTTGAACACTTGAGAGGATCCATTGATCAGGGGACATTGATGTATTCCCAAAAACTATTGATGGTGAGAGAACCTGCCACTGATGACTACAAGTCTCAAGGCACTCAAAATGACTCTAGATTCCAATCCTAGAATAAATGATATGAAGTTGATGGGATGAAATCCACTAGAAGGAGGGCATTAAGGCTTCCTCCATCATCCAACACGAGATAATCAGCAAAATTGTATAATGTGGAAGGACTCGATCATAAGGTGCATGAACCAGTAACTGTACCGAGAATGGTTGACATGCACAGTCAAAATAACTGAGGAATGGCTGACTCACGTTTCAACTTCCTTTGAACAAGAGAATAATGACGAATGGTGACTAAATGAAGGCAGCATAGACTCGATATACAAAACTGGGACATCTATGCGACACAAGAGGCATCGACAGAGGCTCCATGGGGACTAGAAGCTTAACCAGTCGGTGGAGATAAACTCAGATAAACGAGTACAGATCCTATAGTAAAACTATAAAACCAACCAATGGATGTTATATACAGTGCTCTGTTTGAAGGTGACATGACTCGACAGCTGCCAAAAGATAACATCTTCCCTTATCCGGCTTTTTGGTTTTTTGAATTTTTTTGGACTTTTTCAAATATTTAAAAAGCTTGAAAAAGAATAAAACTAATTTATAGTTACAGACTAGGAGGAGACGATTGTCATATAGGAAAACAAAATAGTTCCAAGTAGTGGAACATACCTATGCTCAATGCAAGGATACATGTGTAGGATAGTGACACTCGGGGGAAAATCCGCTCCCGGTAAGAATAGGGAATCCAACTGCAAAGGATACATGAAATGGCTCTGCATGGCTAGACATGAGACAAGCTCTTGGCTATATGGCTGAAACTCAATGTCAGGGAATCCAGCGTAAGGCTTAATAAGGAAGGAAAATTTCATGATAATGCAATTACAACTTGACAAAAGGGAGTCCTGAGGGAAATAGGCGAGCAAAATATCAAGAGGAGTATGAGGCTCTTACAAAATGTCATGGAAATACTATACAGCGGATTCCCACACCCTAAGGGACAAAATGTCAGCATGGGCACCAAATGAAAATAAGATGCTAACTAGGGTACCCATGTAAGGTCAAGCTCTACCACTCATATCATGCCACTTCTAAAATAGCAAGACGGTTTCGTGACATAATAGAGTGGGTTCGTACCTAAGGCTATAATGAAATGGTCATAAGGTCATGCAAAATGCAAACGATGATGAAACCTAACCTATATGCCAGTTTAGACATGATACCTAAAATCGGCATGAATGGGTCAATCCAACGGCTGAAACGACACTCAAAAAGGTATCCTACATCATAAATTAGTCCAACAATGATCCAAACTATAGGAAAGGGGGTAAAAATTTGAAAAATTTTGAAAAAATTCTATAAATAGTAAAAAATTCAAAACATTATAAAATATTTCAAATTTTTACCCATTTGAGCTCAAAACTTCAACAGCAAATTCGAGGAGATCCGACCGGCGGAATCCACTACTATTTTTTCCAGGTACTTACCCATGCTCTACTCTTCCATTTTGATGCAAATTTTGTCAAATTCCATGGTGTATTTGATTTTCTAGGCCATTCTAAAATAGGCGCTATGGCCCGTGTAGAAATTGAGGGTTTTTTCATGTATAGGGATGGATATACATGAAAAAATCCCTCACAGTCGTGTACATACGTGGCTGTTTGGAAAACAGTCCCTTATGCAGCCGTGCTTAAGGTTTTTCAAGTATTCTAATGGACAAACTTCAAATTTTTTGTGTCGGATTGTCCTAGAATGGAGAGAACATGAACATGGTGATGTAGAAGAGGCAGTAAGGGCTGATCTAATGGATCAACAAGCATTACGTGCATGTGGGCTATACAAATTTTGGTGTCTTGATGGCTTTAGGGCCAAACCAGGAGTACTATTGTAGATGTTAGTGGAATACTGGGATGCAGAATCAGAGTCATTCCAGATAGATGGGATGTCCCTCACCATAGAGGTGGAGGACATATACTTTATTAATGGACTTTTCCGACGAGGGGAAGTGGTGAACCTACGTTCTCGCGGGCCCAGAGGTGGCCTGACTATAGATGAGTACATTGCAGTGTACTGCTATCAGGACACGGAGAAGGTGGGGAGTCAGATCCCAACTAGCTCCATATAGGTGCTGGGCCGAAAGGCCATCCTACTGACACTGGGCAGGATAGAAAGCTTGGCTTCACTCCACCAAGCCTCATGGTCTCTGATGTTCTGTGTAGTGGAGTGCATGAGACCCACTGTATACGATTGGAACACTTCACTACTGGGCAACATGAAACACCATCTCAGTGAGTGTAAGATGGGCAGAGTGCGAAACTTCAGTTTCAGCAGCATACTGAGCACGTTTTTCTTCGAGCGTGTTCCAGGATTGAGCCCTAGAGTTGACGTTCCTCTACACATGGTTCGAGATCCATCCCAATGGTGTTAGGCAGATGCGATGCGCAGATTGGGTGGAGGTAGGGTGTCCAACCCCTATCCAGCTGATTTCTTTTCATGGTGGCGATGATAGATAGTTGCCATCGATGACTACCCCTATGCGGGGATAGATTTATGGGGAGACCCAAACATGCCGCTACCACCAGGATCAGCACACGGTGACATAGGTAACGAATCTCGACCCTCTCTTTAAAATTTTTGAGTTATTTAATTTTTTTGTGTTTTCTAATTATATGGAATCAAAAGACATGTTTTTGGGTGACAATACATAGTGACATCTACCATATGTATTCATATGTGGGACCATGGCGACCTGAAGGCTTCCCTCATCATAGACGGAGGGGAAGAGGAGACGATATCACGGGTGTGGATGCGAAGCGGATGCTCCAAAGCATTCATACCAACTTCTTTAGGCTGACACACAGAGTACCCATGGCGCAAGTCGAGCACTTGCCTAAGGCCATGCAGCGCCAGGTGGTGGGTGTACCATGAGCATGGGAGTGGCTATTTCAATGGCTAGCTAGAGCCGTAGTGACATTCCATAATTACACCCCCCCTCCTCCTCCACAGGCTTAGATACCTGGGAGCGATACATTTTGTATTACCGTGTATTGTATCTTGGTGGCTCGAGAGCCCCATTTTTGTATTATGAAACTATGTATTACCACATTTTGGATGTTTATAAAAACTTTTATGATGATCAGTTTATTTATTTACATGTGGTAAAAATTGTATTTGTGATGAGTTTATTGTGTATGAAACAAATTCCAATCTAGCATGTAGTTAGCATATGAGTCAGCAACTTGATTATTAATTCTTGGAATATGTATGTATGTTATATTGTCAAATTGCCATTCTAATAATCTCACACGTAAGAATATTCTTAATAATGTTAGATCTCTAACATGGTACAAACCATTAAGCTGTGACACTACTAACTCCGAATCAAGACGTACCTCAAGAGAGAGAATGCCATGTAAGATGGCATCTCGTAGAAGCTCAATAACAACACTATATTCAGCAACATTTTATGAATATGGTCGTAAACATACACCTCCTGAAGACAATACCTGACCCATAGGAGTATAAATCACCCAAGCAGCAGAGGCTGAGTGTTGAGTGTGATGGCTCGCACCATCCACGAATCCTATGAAGGTGGAAGATTCCATTGACATCTGCCAAAAGAAATGGAAAATAATCACAAAACCAATGACTATAAGAAAAAGACCTACCTATGCAAAACTGTACAATAATATACAATAACCAGCCTTGGCTGAAAATCATGCAAGGTACTTTTTGAGATAGAAGCCATTTCCAAGCTCCGCCAAGGCCATTCCCTCATAATCCACTAACTCATAAGAGCCCTTCTCTAACACACGTTTGACGATGTAAGGACCACGCCACATAGGGTTAAACATTCCTGGCCCCAAGGGTTCTTTTGGTTGATCCCACAAAAGGACCAAGTCTCCCTCACTAAACCTCCTTTGTCGGATAGACTTATCGCACTGGACTTTTACGTGATGCTTACTTACTTCTAGAGCCACCAAGGCATCTCGACGCTGCTCATCAAGTTGCTCAAGGTGGACCAAATGCTCCTCCAATGGTGAAGTGTCTGGTAAGAGCTCTATGGCTAGCTTCAAAGAAGGAATATCGCATTCAACCGACAATACCGACTCCACTCCATGTACAAGTTGATATGGAGAAAAACCCGTGGCAGTATTAACAACGGTTCTATATTCCCACAAAGCAGGATATAATATAATGTGCCAATTATTCTTGCTTTGTGCGATGGTTCGTTGGAGAATGGATTTTAGTGACTTGTTCACTGCTTCTACCTGTCCATTCTCTTGAGGGTAGTAAGAGGAGGAATGCTCTTGTTTGTACCATAACTTTCATGCCAACTCTTCCATCATACGATTCTGAAAGTGCGAGCCATGGTCAGTGACAAGCTATTTTGGAATCCTGAACCGAGTAATAATCTAGTTGAATACGAAGTGCACGGTTATCTCACTGTCGGATTTAACTGTAGGCATAGCCTTAGCCCATTTTGTGAAGTAATCAACAACCACTATGATATGATGATGCCCCCGAGCTGAAGCTAGGTTTCAATCCATAAAATCAAACCCCCACTTAGTGAAGGGACCGACAATGATGATGGGATGTAACAGGGCAGGTTTTGAGCGCATATTACATGCAAACGCCTAGCAAGGGTGGTACCTCTTGACCGCATCTACATAGTCCTTAAAGATCGACGGACAGAAATAACCTGCTCTTAAGATTTTTTGGGCTGTAGAAAGCCCAGATAGATGACCACCACACACCCCTCTGTGGCAGTCATTAAACACTACCTCAGCCTCTTCATGAGTTAAATAATGATGTAAAATGGAATCTACCCCACGGTGGTACAAAGTGTTATCCACTATGAGGTAATTCTTAGACACATGACATAACCATCGTCGTTCATCCCATGAGAGGTGAGTAGGGACCTTCAATGTTTGTAAATATATAATGATATCCCCATACCATGGGTCTAAAGCTGATATTAAGAAGATGTGCTCATCGATAAACATATCTTCACAAACCAACTCCTCGTCCTTGCTTGGGAAATATGATATAAGCTCTGCAAAAATTAACGATTTCTCTGATTTTGCCAAAACAAACTTGAGATCAAATTCTTGCAGGATGACAATCCATTTATTATATTTTCCCCCAATCATCCTTTGAGTGAGGACAAATTGAAAGGGATTGACATGGGCTACAATCAAGGTCTGGCGAAGGAGAATATAATGTCTCAACCGTTGAACCGCATGTACGGTAGCTAAGGCAAGCTTCTCAACATGATAATAATGGATCTCCATGTCAATAAGATTCTAGCTCAGATAGTATATGACATGATCTTGGAGCTCCTCATCCTCTTGAACCAAAACCATACCAATCGACTCCATGGACGCGGCCACGTAAAGTAGAAAATCACGGCTATAGTCTGGGGGACTAATCACCGGGGCCGATGCTAGGGCTTTCTTGAGTGCATCAAAGGACTCTTGGGCTCACTTATCCCAACAAAAGGTGGTGTCTTTATTCAAAAGACGCATGAATCCTCTAGTCAAATTGGCAAAATTGACAACGAATCTCTGTAAGAAGTTTTCCATGCCTTGCAAACATTGAAGATGACGAATATTTTTTGGGGGAGACAATTGAAGTATTGCCTCAACCTTCAAAGGGTCAATCTTATACCCTCATTAGAAACAATGAATCCTAACAAGCAACCAGACTTCACACAAAAGATGCACTTGTGAGGATTTAACCTGACCAAATAATGGCAACACCTTTCGAATACCAATCTCAAATTATAGGAATGATGCATTCTCATATGAGAATGAGCAGCAAGGTCATCCAAAAACACTTTGATAATTGATTTGAGATCGTGGAAGATCAAGGTCATGGCCCGCTGAAAAGTATCTCCAGTGCTCTGAAGGCCAAAAGGCATTTTCCGATATCCAAAAGTTCCCCAAGGACAAATAAATGCAATCTTATGTTGGTCCTCAGGTTTAATTTGTATCTGATTGTATTTGAAAAATCCGTCCATAAAGGAAAAAACCTCGCTACCTGCACACTCATTAAAAATCTGATCAACAAATGGTGTGGGGAAATTGTCCTTAGGACAGGCATGATTCAAATCACGGAAATCAGTACATATGTGGATCGCTCCATGCTTCTTGTCCACTGGAATAGGGTTTGAAACCCACTCCATCAAGGGAATGGGATAGATAAAATTGACTTTCAATAGTTTCTCTATCTCTTCCTTAATCGTGGGTGCTTTCCTAGGATTCACTATGCGCAAGCGTTTTCGAACAGGATTAGCGGTGGGATAAGTCTTAATCTCGTGGTCAACAATGCAAGGGTCGATACCTGGAATTTTGTCGTAAGACCAAGCAAAAATATCATGAAATTATTTAAACAACTAGGTGTATTCTTGAATCTCAGCATGGGAACATTCTGCCCCAATATAGACATTCTCTATCTTGCTAGGATCGTAAGAGATATTGATAGGAATCATTGGAGATATATTTTCCATGTTTCCATCAGCCATCGGACTAGGAGAGGTTAATGGAACCATGAAACTACCAATTCTCTCACTAAGAACTTCCCTAAAGTCCTCACGCTCCAAGCGGTCAAGCTCGGGAAGAAAGTAAGATCTATGATGGAGCTCTTCCCATGGTGGATCAACTCCCAACATGGCCTCAGTAACTGCTTCATCTGAAGGAAAAAAACTATCAAGGCAGTCGTGCGTGTGAGAAGACTATACTACCCATGCAGGCAGCACATAAGGGTCCTCCTCCTCCGTCCACGAAGAGGAAGGACTGGGCTCTGCAACACACTCAATATTAGCTTGATAAGCTATCATAGTTTCAAGAAATGACACATCCATTATGATGGGCTCACTCAAAGTATTCAGTGTAGGAAGAATCCAAGGATCTTCCATATGACTCGTGCGAAAAGAAACCGATCTCACAGATGTCAAAGCCTCACCGAAACTAGACCCTATCATAAGGATATGTGTAGGACAACTAAAACTTCCCATGAGGGATGGATACATGCCCACACCCACACTCCTAGTTGCCGGCTGAGAGTTCTCTACAATCAAGATTTAAGCTCCCGAAGATGCGGTAACAGACGGATTCTTGAATGACGTTTGATCAATCGTAACTATCTTCCAATTAAATGGAAAGCATACAATGGGAAATAGTGAAGAAGCTATGGCTTGCATACTGTACATCCAATTCCTACCCAAGAAGAGATTGTAGTCAAGGGGCACATCAACCACCTCAACCTCTATCACAACGGTCTTCCCTCCCAAATGGACCTTAAGGGAAGGAAGAATCCCGTGTGGTCTAAATGATATCCCATTAAATGAAATCAACATGGTCACCGATTTAAACAACTCAGGGGAACCTAAACCCTTCCAACATGATAAATACATCACAGAAGCAGTAGTGCCTTCGTCAAACACAGTGCGCTTGACGGTCATGTTAAGACATTCTACGTGAATCAAAAGAGACACATAGTAAGGCAATCGATGCTGAAGCCCTACGGTTTCAAATTTAATCACAGAGGAATAATTATCATCATTCACACCAAGGTTAGAAAGCAAAGCCTTCCTTTGCAAAGGACAACTTTGAAGTTCTTCTAGTGCAGACATCGCACAAGGAGTGTGTCCCAAATCCTTGACAACAGAATAGTTCTAGGCGGCTCGGGCATTACGATTGTGCCTAGAACACTTAAGGACTCCCTTAGGAATGCAAGGTGCAGCTTCAGGTTTATGCACAGGTTTTTCAATATGCAAAGGAGTCCCCAGTGGATCAAGTTCCTTTCCTGGGTTGCGTTGTGACGAACCACAGTCCTTCACATGGGTCACAACTTTCGCATCACGTACCATGTTAATGCAACCATGACCACTACCCTTTGGCGGATATTGATCACCACCAGACTGATCATGGGTCCTCAAGTTCATATTTTGATTTTGAGGTAAAGGGTTAGTCAGCACAGCTGGGCCCTGTGCTGAGAATCTCGAGGCTTCATCGATATGAGGGCACAAGTAAGTGAGGTGATCCTCCTTACACAACTTGCAAGGAAATTTAACCTTATGTTTAGCTTGCTTGTTCCCTTCTGCATTACAGGCATTTTTGTCATTATTATTAGCATTTTCATTCCTATTCCCACTCTTACAATTATTCTTACCCTTCTTTTTATTCCGTCCGGGCTGCCGGTTACCCTTCTGGTCTAACGATTGCACCGAAAGCACACTCGCCATTTGGGAAGGTTGAGATGAAGTCATGGCTTGTCCTGAAGTAGATTGGTTGATTGACAACTGAATAACTTGTTTCACAACCAAATCCGTAGGTTTAGCACTCACACAACCAACAATGCCATCAGCATGTGGTCCAGGTTTAACTTTGGGGTTGAAACTAGAATGCAGAGCATTGGGAATGATCTCATATAACAAACCGGACTAAGCATAAATCAAATCTAGTTCTTCTGCCCTAAAAATGGCTTGTTCCTCATTCTGCACTCTGGATGTAGAAACATACTTCGCTATATACGACAATAACAACTTGAGGAACCATTCGAGGAGGAATTCCGACAATATAAAGGATTTAATCAACCTCTTCCATCTAAGCCACTCTTGGATATGATCCGAGATATGTGTGGCTTTATCCTCCCAAAATGTCAACAAGAGTTCAGTACCAATGTCATAACGCACTAGTAGCTGGAAGTGGTTAAGAAAATTAATTGCTAGGTCATCAAACAAAGCGAATACCCCCCTAGGTAGCTCTATATACCATTTTGCGGTAGGCCCTGTAAGGGTGCATTGAAATAGCTTTAAACGGATTGAGTCCTGGTGTAAGGAATTCAAAGAGCACCATAGGTGAAAAGTAGTAACATGTTCGCTCGGATCCTCTCTCGGTTTTCCCTCGAATTTGGGTATGTCCGAGGGAAGCTTAGTAGGGATAGCTAGCCAAGATGGCTCATGAGCTATAGGATCGTTCGTCAATATTGACAAGTCAGGAAGATTCAGTGTTGCAAGGAAAGGGGTCCAAGGATGAGTAGGTCGATGGACCGCTCCCTGATAGTTCTGATTCATATAGGTCTGATTGCCATAACCACCATGGCCTTGGCCATAGTTCCCTCCTCCCATTTGACCCATATACGGTGGCATGGAAGCACCATAGTGTGATGTACCTTGACTATTTGGAGCTACAAATCTGTAATTTGGAGAGTAAGCGGGTTGTTGATACTCGACCCCATAAGGTGAAGAACTCTGTCCATACTATGTCCCACAATAGGGTCCATAAGTCATTGCATGAGATGTCCCATGAGACACTCCGTAAGTAGGAATATACACTCCAGAAGTAGGAATATACATTCTGGAAGTAGGAATATACGCTCTGGAAGTAGTAACATGACCTCTAGAAGTCTGAACATGACCTCCCAGAACCACAGGTGGTACTTGAACCTGAGACACAACTGGTCGAGTAACCATAGTACGAACATGACTCATAGCAACGTTCTGGCTTGAAGGACCACGCGAATGAGGTGGAGGGTGAACATTCGAAGAACTAGGGATAGAGGATGAAGGGACCCGTGTAATTATATATGTGTTATTCCCTATAGTCACTCATCTCATATTTGGTATCCTAATAGGATCACTAACCCTAGACCTACGAGGAATATATGATGTAGCTTCCACCACCGGGATGGAAGGTGCAATGTGACTTGTGCTCCCAAACCTCTCCACATGGTAAGGAATGAGAGTGTCCCTAGGCATAGTGTTAGGCTAAAACTTAGACTTGACATGGAATGCCAAATCATGTGTGGGAAAACTGACATACCATAACTACCATAACTAGTGCTCATGGGTTCAAAATGAGTCTCATCATCTTCCTACATTCCATACCGGCAATTCGTCAATGGGGGATCAACACTCGAGTAAGTAGGTCTATCATGAAAAGTACCTATATTAGAAATTACAGGACCTAACTCAATCAAATTAGGTGAAGGATCATAGCTAGGAGTAAACTCCCCATCTTCCACTTGAATGGGAGAAGGTGGTTTAGGAATACCTTCTACATGGTCTCCCATCATGTGTGAATCAATGTGCGAAGTAGTCCGCCTGGACTGTCTATTTATCTCTCCCAAAGGAGGAGGAGATGTAGAAGGAGGAAGTCTTGCTAAGCGACAAGAATGGCAAAGAGGCGCACTCGAATCCACAATGACTCAAAAAATATAAAAGAATCTCTATCTACGTAAACCCTAGGCAAGCTAACGTGCATAGAGTAATCACCTATAAAATATAAAGGAAAACACAAGCAATCAAGGGTAGGATAAGTGAGCTCCTGAATTAAGCAGGTATGTCTTTCCTAGGAGAGGCTTGAGACTCCCATACACAACAAGCAAAGTTATGTAACCAATTATTGTGGCCCTCAGCTTCAATGCATAAAGCAACTGTGCTGTCTGACCCCAACCTGGCCGGGATACCCGCAGAATAACCCCTGTAGAGTACCCCCTCGATATCCTAGGTAAGGCCACTAAGGTCACCTCAATATAATCAATGCTCAGGTGGACAGTCGCAGGCGGGATTGATCGTATGGGCAGGGTAGCAAAGCCCAAAACTCTCGAAAGAGCCCCCAGATACGAATGCAATCCTAGAAATATCTTCAGTGCTACTCAGTTATGACTAGGGGTCATCCCAATCAATAACCTCTCACACTGCCTCATGCTTAACTCCCTTTTGAGAGGAGGATCATGAGAAACAATGGTTATACCAAGGAATTTCACACAGTCACCTGGACAGACACATACATGTTTTTTTTTAGTGGTCTTGGAGAATTTACTCACAATGAACTATTCCAAGACCCTAAAACCTAATCTTGTTGGTGAACCCTATCAAATAAAATAGTGTAGTTCATTTTAATTAAGCGTTGATTTTAATTGGCTTTATTACTCAAAAGAGGTATATGGCCATGCAACTAATGGCATTATGACACAACATGAAGCAAAATGCACACCTAACAATCAATGCAAATGCATTGTGTCCATGAAAAACAGGGTATGCTACTACGTGAAATGCACAATTCTCTTCAAATGATAAATGCAAGCTTTCCTATATGAAATCCTAACTAATAATCCAAAGCAAATCTAGTGCAAGTACTATGCAAAATGCAAGATGCAATGCATGATGATAAGCAAATATTTTTGGATTTTTTGAAATAAAAATGAGATGCTAAAGCAAAAGAATGGCTCTACAAACCCCAGACTCTACAAGCACACTCAAGCAAAGTACTAAGGTAAAATAAATCTAATGCACTAATCCCAAAACAAAAAATCAAAAATGCTATGACAAGAACATTCTTCAAAAAAGAAATTTTACCCTAAAAAAAACGTCTTTGGTAAAAAATAGAGGTGTATACAGACTCTAGCAGTATCAAAGGAGACTCAGCAATTATCAAAATTCACCTAGCAACAATCTATCTTCCTCTAGAAGGAAAAACTAAAGGCATATGTGACTGTGAGTTAAAAACTCACGTAGAGCAAGAAAGGTGCATAAAAATAAAGGCAAATAGACAAGCTGAGACAAACTTCACACCAATCAGACACTACTAGGAAAACAAGCCCCTAGACTCGACACAGAAACAAGAGAAAAAGAGCAATTCAAAGTCATTGAATGCTGATAGAAAACCCCCAAAGGAAAACTACTAGGAACTCCCCAGTAGAGTCACCAATTTTGTTATGGAGAGAAATTCCTATGGCTTTGGGTACCACAACAGACAACTTGACTTGAGAAATCAATCCTTTCCAATATGCAATAGAAATCAAATATCTAACACTAAAGGATCAGACCTCGTACCTTATTCCAGACGGTTGAAGTAGATCTCCGTTGAGCTTTCCAACTTCAGCTTGAATTGATAAATCACTTCCTCAACAACAAGTAAACAAGACAAGCATACTATACATATGGGTGTTAGATCTATTATAGCATATATAATCAACAATGTATAAGCATTTGAAATCATCCATGGATAAAATATTCATTCAAACATACATTATTGGACAGGAAAAGATATTTCTATTAATATAAAATTAGAGATTGCAATGGATACAACCTCTGTCGGCATATCTGCGAATCAGAGAAATTGAATCCCCCACTTGGGCCTCCACCACCTCAATCCTCCATCTCTCGATAGCAAGCTCACAACCAAAAGGAAAGCTTGGGAAGAACACAAAAGTGCTCCAAGGGACAAAGGGATGAAAACTCAAGAACAAGTTTCGGCAACAATAGACTATAGTTTCTTTGCTCTCAATTCTCTTATGTCTTCAATGTGTCCAAAGAGTTCCTTATATAGCTTTTCAGAGGGGTAATGAAAGGTAGAATCCGAGCGATCTCAAGGCATATGGAAGGCTAGGATTCAAGTGAGTCAAATCCATGTCAAGGAAAACTCCAAAAGGATTTGGATTTGGCACACCTCCCAATGTACATGGTTTTAGGGGTCAAACCTGCATATGTACGCGATTAGGGGTTTAAAAGTCGCATGTATTAATTTTCACATGTTTATAGGGATGGTCAAGAAAACATTAAAGGACAAAAAATGGTCCAAAGGGTCTAAGGAGTCTGCAAAGGGACAGGGTGTTACCACCTAAGTTGTACTTAGTGGTTTTTTATCAAGTGAGCCTGATGAAGCAAACAAGGATAACTTGTTCGGACTTAAGAATACCTTTGGAAGTACTTCTGGGAAGTGCTTGTTGTACTATATCACATGTTCATACCCCATGGGGGAATTGTAATAAATGTTCTAGCATGATAGTGTCTATATAAGACTCGGTCTCTTAGACTTTATTTGTCAATCCGATCAGCCCAGGGTGTTTTTTCCCTTGGTTATTATTGGTTGTTGAATAAATGACTGATAATTTCTTAGTTTTTCACTCCATACCTCCAAAGTTGGGGTGGTCATCTTGGAATTTAGGCCTATTGAGGTTATTAGAGTCTATGTGTCAATGTATAAACATGCTAGACATCATGGTCGAGTCATATGAACATGTCTAAGTCCCCCTAGGTGTTTTTCAATTTTTCAATTTTTTAGTTTTTTCAGTGTTTTTTATTAAAAATTTATTTTTTCCAAAACTTAGGCTATTTTTTAATAGTTTAATTGGAAAAAATGATTTTGTAATAAAAGTGGGCCAAATAATCAGTTTCAGTCATGTAGGTGCTCATTTTCAAGCTAAGAGCACCATGTAAACCCATGGACCCACTATTTCCTAGTTTTGAGTGATTTTCCATCACTCAGGTTAGAAAGCCCCAAAAATAAATTATTGATGATTTTAATTAATAAATTGATGAATAATGGAGCAAATACAAAATCATAGATCAGTGGATTCTCAACCGATTTGATTGAAATAATAAATTAGTCAGATCTGAAGCAGATTCACTGGATCTGACAAATCCTTCACTGAAGGAGGTGATCAAATCAGATCCAGAGTTGATCTTCAACATCCTTTATGGGTAATTTCACCCTCCCTCTCTCCTCCACACATTTTTGGCTCATCTCGATGAGTTTTGGTGGACGCTTCAGTCAACAAGTTGAGGTGTCAGTCAGATCAGCCCCCCGATTGATAGTTGCACTCAGTGAGACTCAAATATAGTTAAGCTAGACACAGATCAAGCATTGATGGACTCTCCTTTAGCTGATTTGATGTGTCTCCTTGGGATTTATGGCCCCCCTAGGCCGGATCCCCTAGTTTTTGTATATATCCAAGCACAGCAGCCTCTTCCAAGCTAGTTAGAACTGAGATTGAGGTGCTGCTGCTATTGTGCTGTTGTATTGTTCATTTAAAATAAAGACAAGATTTGGAGGCAAGACAGTGTTGTACCATTGTATGTGTGGATGATGATTGCCATTGTTTTACGGAGGTAACATGTATCTGTGTTCATGATTTGCTAATTGCTTGTAGATCCGTTGTTAAGATTGATAATAAGATTATTATAATATTTGTAGGAAAGGTGCTTTTCAATAATTTTATTGGCCATCTCTTTCCTTTGATGCATGTTTAGAGATTTAGATTCAACATGTCCTATAAGCTTATATGCATGTTATTTTGAATCTCTGTGTATGTACTAATCGGATCTCACAAGTTTTTTGGCAAGTGTCTTGATTTCATATCAGTTGTAGGTTCCTACATTGGAGAGGATGCTGATCTAGTTTGTTTCTTCACTCTCTCCAAAAACTTCCAAAGGCAATAGTCCCTCGACATTCCACCTGAAAGCTCCACTGTGGATCTTCAAGGAAACCAGTATTTCTCTCCTCTTCTTCCTCCCTCAAGATCAACTCTTCACCCGGTTACTTTTTCATAGCTTTGATTTTGTTTAGATCTATCATCTTAAAATTAATTTCAACATATATCTATCCTATCGAAGCTCATAGTCTAGATCTTTCTCTTAACAAGTTTCATAAGCTTTCTAGATCTAGCTTTAGGGAAATCGTCCTTTTTGCATGTAATTTTTAAAGAAAATTTTTAGCTTGCATACATTCGATTTCTATTTGCTGTATGTTAAAATTTCACATTCTGCAATAAAAATGTACATCCTATTGGCTTCCCAAAAGGCAAGCCAAGATCCCAAGGAAAGCCTGCCTTCCTTGGTTCCTGTTTTCCCTTTTTAACTAGTTTTCAGCTTACCTTTTTGGTTAAAAGTGATCTGACCCAAAGGTACTTTCAGAGTGCTTTTGGGAATATTTCAGTACAATATGCTATCTATTTTTTATCAGGTTTGATAGAAAATAAAGTAAGCTTCTGTTCGTAGGTGGCCTCAGGAGCGTTCAAATCCCCCCAGGGGTCTTCTGTTTGACTAAAACCTTTAATTTTCGCACTTTGTAAGCTCTTGATTTGATTCCATATAAGAATCAAGAGGAATTCTATCAGTTCTATGATATTGTAACCGCTGTTAATAAAAATATTTTTTGAATAGGCTCTTTCGAGCCCATTCCCCATCCCCCCTGGGGGGATTTGCGTCGGTGTCCTTTTTGTTGCTTTTTGCTCATTTCTTTTCAAAATAGTATTGATCTAATCTGCAGGGTAGTATAATTTATTTCATTATTAATTTCAAATTCCATATTTTACATTTTAAAGTAATCGTAATACTTACCCCACGACTTCTCGATTGACCCAAAAGGGGAAAGAGATTCATGGTAGGAATAATTAGGAAACTAGAATTGTGTATATGTTTCTTTTTTTATCATTTGTTTTTCAGCTATTATAAAATTAACCCCTCCTCGATTCCCCGATTGAGATCCACTTGGATCGAAAGAGGTTCCTGGAGGGTTTTCTTTTAAACAAGAACACCCATTGTAAAATTTACTAAAATTGACAAGACTCCAGTGTGTATGCTCTACACTTGGATATAGTTCGTCCGATCAATCAAGATGTATCAAAAGAACTTGAGTGACTAGTATAATTAGGACTCACTCTCCGAAATTAACAAACCAACAGGTGAAAATCCAACACCTAGATCAAACCATTACTATGGCGAAATGCCCAAAGGAAGTAGGAACTTCTGAAAAGTGAAATCGGGGCACCGATCTCTGTCACACCCTAACGGGTGCGTTATGAACAATAGCCCTAGAGACTCCATTCATCCCACATCTTCCTTGTGGGTAGCTGTGAAGGTTTAGTTTTGGACTTACTCCAACTACTCTCGGGTATATCTGGAGTCCCCTCTTCGCCTAATTGTAATCAATTCACACCTCAAATTTAACTTAAAACGTACCAAGAGGCAATCGCAAAACATTCTCTCCAAGAACATGCAAGTACATTGATCTTTTTTTTTTACTCCATTCAAGGCACTAGTTATTTTCTTGCTATATATATATATATATATATATATTGTGTCTTAGCATTGTGCTTTCGTGTGTTCATTTTTGTATCTTGCCATCTTTGATTGTCTATAGTTAAATCTCAAAATCCTAAGTAACTCATTCATTTTAACATCACCTTACTAAGTAAATTGTCCCTAGTAACATAATATGGGCTACCCCCCTTGGCTTCATTAGGATTTGAGCCTAAACAGAGGAGTCAAGAACAAGGTAATAGCCTTGACTCGAGACTTGCCCCGAAGGACACATTGAGTGGCTTGAATATTTCTTCCACATGACCTAGGTGTGTGAAAGGCAGAAACACAGGGGAAGGACATACAAGTGTGGTTCACCTGGAGTGGTAAAATCAGTTATAGCACCACCCAAAGAAAAGGAGAAGAAAGGGAAAGAGAATGCCAAATGATCTTATTACCATAAGGGATGGTATCTAGAAATCTCATGCATGAATAAAACCATAGACACCATGGCGCAGTTGCTGGAGAAGAACAACATTCCAGTTCCTGAAAACGCTAGGAAGAGAGATGACAACTCCAGCTCAAGTGAAGGAAAGGAGAAATGTCATGCATTGGTGGAAGGTACTTCTAATTCCTCATCATTTATTATTGATTCAGGTGCTTCCAGGCATATGGTATCCAAGAGATAATTCTTCTCCTCCATGAGTTCGAATGCTGGCCCAACAGTTAAAATGGGAGATGATTCTAAACTCCAAACCAAAGGTATTGGGAGAATTGATTTAGACCATGGGTTCTTTAGTGATGTACTATATGTACTGGACCTTGCAGCAAATTTGCTATTAGTCTACCAGATGACCCATATAGGAGAGCCAAAGAGAGTAATCTTTACTCCTGACTCTGTAGATATTTCTGAAATATCAACAGACCAAATTGTTGCAGTTGGGTATGCCGATCATCATGAGAGAATGTACAAATTCTCAAATTTCCTCCCTACTTCCAATGATCAAGCACTTCAATCACATGCCAATGAAGTTTCCAAACTATGGCATGAGAGTTTTGGCCACATGAATTATAGATATCTCCAAACATTGTACAAAGAAGGAATGGTGGAAGGTATTCCACAAATTCAGCCATCTAATGGAGCATGTGTTGGATGTGTGATTGGGAAGCATCCTAATCAGAGCTATGAGTAAGGGAAGGAAAGGAGAGAAACACAACAACTTGGGTTGGTGCATTATGATATGATTGGTCCACTACCCACTCCCATTCTGAGGTGTTTGAGCAACTCAAAGTTTGGAAAGCACAGTAGAGAATCAGAGTGGGAAGAAGATCAAAGTCCTTAGGACTGATAATGGAAAGGAATATGTGGATAGGTATCTACAACAACTTTGTGAGGAGTGTGGCATCCAAATGCAACATTCAACTGCCTACACACCACACCAAAATGGTGTGACAGAGAGAAAGAATAGATCTTTCAAAGAGATGCCAACTTGCATGATAGAAGTGAGGGAACTTAATCCCAAGCTATGGATCTGAAGCCATCGGCTGTGCTTCTCACATTCAAAATAGAGCCTTCCACAAAGCAGTGAAAGGGATGACACCCTATGAGGCATTGTTTGGTGAAAAACTAGATGTCTCAAATTTCAGGATATTCAAGATAAAAGCACGGGCAAGAATTCCTTCAGAGGAGAGGAAATCCTTGAAGCCACAAAGCAAGGAGTGTCTCATGGTTGGATATGGTGAATACACCAAATGGTAGAAGCTCTTTGACACATCTACGGGAAAAATTTTTGTTGAAAGAAGTGTCAAATTTGAAGAAGAGCCAATTCCAGACTTTGAACTTGCACTAGGGGATTGCTCCTCTCCTCAACCATTCGAAGATGTAAGTGATGAAACATGATATTTTTTTCCTGATAATTATGATATGAATGTTTCTAAATATGATATTTCTGTATATGACTCACCATCTAGGCCCAAATGGGCTGAAACAATTGTGCAAGAAGCCGGAGAATTGGCAGGCAATTCTCAAGAGCCTAGGAGAACTAGATCACAAACTAGTAAGGATTCATTTGCTAGTGATAGTCATATTGCTAAGCACTGTTACATGCTGATAAGTTATGACCCACATACATATCAGTAAGCTTTTACAAACGCAATATGGAATTTAGAAATGGAAGATGAGTTTCAGTCCCTCCAAGAGAACAATACACGGGAATTGGTTCCCCTTCCTCCCAAGACGAAAGTTGTTCAATGTAAATGGGTTTACCGGACCAAACTTGATGCTGATGGTTCTGATATAAAACAAAAGGATAGTTTAGTGGCTAAAGGATATTCTCAGTTCCGTGGATTTGATTACACAGATACCTTTGCACCGGTTGCAAAGATGGACTCAATTAGACTAGTTCTTGCATTAGCAGCTAGTAAGTGTTGGGAGCTTCACCACATGGATGTAAAGAGTGTTTTCTTGCATGGTGAACTAAAAAAGGAGATATATATTCAGCATCCTGAATGTTTCCAATAGGATCATTCATTGGTATGTAGGCTGAAAAAATCACTGTATGGACTCAAGCAAGGCCCCAGGGTTTGGTATGCAAAAATGGATGCTAGGCTTGCTTTCAATTGGCTTCACAAGATGAAAATCATACCTGAATGTGTATTTCAAGAAAAATGATGTTAAATTGAAGTTCATTATTATTTATGTTGATTATCTTCTTATTATAGGTTTCTGCACCAATTCAATTGGCCAAATTAAGAACTCTTTGCACAATGAATTTACTGTGACAGACCTAGGATTGCTAAGGCAATTTTTGGGCTTAGAAATTGAGAAAAATGATAAGGGAATCATGATGAGTCAGCCATAGTATGCTTCATACCTGCTAAAGAAGTTTAATATGGCTGAGTGTAAGGAAGCCAAGTCTCCCTTTCTTTCTTGTATTAAGTTGCATGTATTTGGAAATTCCCCAATGGTGGATATCACACTCTATAGGCAACTAGTGGGAAGCTTGCTCTACCTCACTCATACAAGTCCCGATTTGTCTTATGCTGTGAGTGCTATAGAAAGAAACATGAAAAAGACTTATGAGCTCCATTGGAAGGCTGCTAAAATAATTCTTCAATATGTCTAGGGAACTAAGAAGTTCGGAGTGCACTACACAGCTGGTTCCTCACTTCAACTAGCTAGATTTTCTGATTCAGATTGGGCTGGTGATCCAATTGACAAAAAGTCAACATTAGGATTTGTCTTCATATTTTCCAAGAATCCTATTTATTGGTCAAGTAATAAACAACACACCATCTCACTATCATCAGCAGAGGCCGAATACAGGGCAG
This sequence comes from Pseudotsuga menziesii, assembly GCA_001517045.1. Lineage (NCBI taxonomy): Eukaryota > Viridiplantae > Streptophyta > Pinopsida > Pinales > Pinaceae > Pseudotsuga > Pseudotsuga menziesii. The sequence continues at coordinate 112,512 of LPNX010816523.1, read as the reverse complement.
CAGCCAATGCAACAACTCAGTGTGTTTGGTTGCAGGGAATTCTTCGGGAGTTTGGTGTCACAATTGATTCTCCAACCAAAATTTTTGTGGATAATCAAAGTGCAATAAATATATATACTATTCCAGTACAAAGAAATAGGAAAAAATACATAGAGATTCACATGAATTACATTCGGGGCTTAGTGCATGATAGGGTGATCTCACTACAGTATTGCCCATCCACCGAGCAAACTGCAGGCATTTTTACCAAGGCTTTCAATGAGACGACCTTCACTTACCTGAGATATTTGCTTGGGGTGAGTGAAGGATGGTAATTTTATGTTATATCATTGCAGGTACATCCCCATGTCCATTCTTGAGTGGAGTTTTTTCCCATGAGATTGTCCTTCTTTCCTGGGTTTCACATGGAAAAATAAAAATTGAAATTTCTGATTATGTACTTGAGGTGACTTGAGCCATTGTTGCCAAGGCCTTCATCATTTTGTGAGCATACTTAGTTGTTGGATTAAGGGAGTTTGTTAGAACAGTAATCCATCATTAGTACCTTAGTTGCACTAATTGGTCAATTTTATTACTTTTTTAAGCTTTAATACACTATGAGGTGGACTAGGGGTGCTTAGGTGGACATATGCCATGTCAGTTGAGGTTCTATGACCCACATGGGTACTCCAGCATAGTAATCCAGCCACATGTGCACATCTATAATTTCTGGTGTTCTTCCATTCATTGAATGTGGACAAGAAAGTTGACTTGGGGTGCTAGAGTGGGATTTTACCCAAATTTGGCTTGATTTGGTGCAATTAATGTTGCATTGAGAGTCTAAACCATCCAATTTTCCACACCCATGTTGTCCAAGGTGTAATAATTAACCCGCACACATCATCCATGCCACTTCAGCAATTCATGTCCATTTGGATAGATTTGGGAGGATATTGGCCCACCTAGGGGGGTTTAATGCCAATTTGGCAATTTTGGGATTTTTGCTCACAATTGGCTTCCAAATCCATTCGAATCACTCATGATGTATTTATAAACCTATTAATAACAATTTCAAAGTTATACAGTCTAAATTATTTTGTTTCCAACTATCATTGTGTGTAATTTAACTGTAATATGATGGTTTTTGCCGAATCTTACACCCAAATTTGATTTGTGAACCTCACTAACACTCCTAGATTCTCCCGTGGTTTAAATTACTCACTTGCTGGTTTGAATTTCACACAAAGGTTATAATAATAGAGAACTAGTATTTCCAATCTTTTATCTTCATCATCTAAATCTAACTTTTTTTTTGTAAAATTATTGAAATAAATTGGACAGTAATGTCGTGAAATTATTGTACTCGGTGCATATTAAGAGGGAAAAGTAAAAACAAGGTTAAAATAAAAAATTACTCAAAGTTACCCTTCATATTTTTCTTAGCGAGGAAAAATGTAACAACTTGGTCAAATTTCTAACCTAAAAATTAAGTACTTTTGCAACCAAGTTCACACAGATTAACTTGCCAACACTTTGTCAGGAATGCAGGGTAAGTTACATAGGAACAATTTAATCATTGTAAATTATAAATTTATACTAGTGAAATAAAATATAACTTAATAAATAAGATACATATAACATTTTTATCCACTATCTAACCATTCTAGTAGCGCAATCAAACATGGAATGAATAATACAATTCCCATGTTGGTATGCATACAAAAGTTTGAGTTACTAACAAATCTGGTAAATTTTCCAAATTGTTCAATTTACTGTGATAAATGTGTAGGATACTTTTAAAATTCATTCCAACACATAGTTTGAAATTTCAAGAAAATAACAATTTTCTAGATCTAATAACATCAGTTAAAATAATAGATTTGAGAACGTGAACTCAACAATAATTGATACATATATGTTTCAAAAGTAGATTTGCAAATGTTGTAAGCTGAATATGATAGGAGCAACCATTCTCCACCCAACCATAGATCCAAATCAAACCTTAGTAGCTTTAATCACCCTTGAGCTAAATCATGCATCCCAAGAGTGGTGTTTGGTCAACCTCTGTCACAGTTCTCGAAGTTCATAAAAAAATACTTCTTTCCTAACACCAGAGTGCTCACACAATAATATTTCATTCTCGAACATTCTAAGCAATGTCCTACCTCCTTCATATGCCCTATTTTATCTTTTCATTGCCTAGGTATTTTACAAGCAGCCAAGTCCCTTTGGAAGTTTCGAAGCTATAAAGATCCTTGGTTTTTATGGAGTGTCTAGTACCATCATTGCACTTTCAACACTTGTTTTGACTTCCCAAAGGCTAACCTTTTATTTTATTCCCCTCTTGTATGCATGATTTCCTCATTTAGCGCCGCTTTCCTCCAATATACCCTTGTTTTTTATTAATCCATAAATGTTCATTACATCCTTCCATTAAGTGGACATTTGGTGTGTTTTCATATCTGACCAATTATTCAATAAAGTAATAAAACTGGAAGAATAAAAAAAAAAGAGAACCATCAATTATTTTTGGGATATTACATCCTCACCCCCTTATTATTAACACTTTCCTCAATGTTCTTATTCTTCTTCCATGGTCTCTGGGAACATATATGGATATTTTACTCTCATTTCTTCCTCTATTTCCAAGTTTCCTCTGCGGGGATAAAGTGCTTCCATTCCACATTTACCTGAGTGATGACTCTATGCTGAAGTGTTATTTATTTCCTATCTAGAATGCGCATAGGTTCAACCATGAAATCATCTTTTGGTTCCACCTGCACCACATTCCATTCATTGATGTGAGTAGGATCATGAATATATTTCTTTAATAAAGAGTTGCGAAAACATTATGAATCTTTAAATGTGTTGGAAGTGAAAGTCGGTATGCTACTGGTTTAATTCTTTATAGGATTTGAAAAGGCCCACAAAACCACAGTGCTAACTTAGTACAGTTTCCCAATCTAGAAAAACTATTTTTGGGCTTAACTCAAAGATATCCATGGTCTTTGACAACAAATTTTGTATGCTTCCTTTTTAAGTCATCCTAGTTTTTCTGGCAATATTTTTCCACATTTAAGTTCTTCCGCACATTGTGCATAATCTGTTCCATGTCATGTAGTAGTTATGGACCTACCATAAGGAGGGCCATTGGTATAGCCTAGCTAACTGGGGCATTACACTTTCTGCAATATAAAATGTTGAATTGGCTCATCTTTGATGAGGCTTGGTATTCGTTATTGTATGCAAATTCCACAAGGTGCAAATAATCTTTCCATTGAGTGGGTTTTTCCATGACGTACATCCTTAACATATCTTTGATAATTTTATTGGCATGCTTTGTCTACCCATATGTTTGTGGATGATAACTAGAGATGAAATTTATTTTGGTCTCTAATCCTACAAACAAGGATTTCCAAAATTTGACATGAAATTAATATATCGGTCGAAGATCACCATTTTCAGTACTTTGTGCAATATGAATATTTCTTTCAAAAATATCTCTACAATATTTACAACTTTTTAAGTTAAATTTATAGAGATAAAATGTGTATATTTTCTGAGCTTATCAACTAAACCCATAATATAATCATGTTGTTTTTGTGTTTCTAGAAAACCTTTGATGAAATATAAATATATGATCTCTCATTTCCATTTGGGAATTGGTAGAGGTTGTAACAAACCTACTGGGTGTTGGTGTTCAACGTCCACCTATTGGCATTCCAAACATTTATATAGATAATCAACCAAATCTGTTTTTAAACTTGGCCAATAAATTTTATTTCTTAAGGATGTTATCATTTTTTATAACGAGTGTGACCGACATATGGTTGTTTATGAATTTCACTTAAAATTAGATGCTTTATTTCTACGACATTTCGTATATATAATATGTTTTAAACAATATCATAGTTCCCTGATCTACCTTGAATTCTGATCCATTTAAATTTACTTCATCTTTTAGCAATCTATTTAATAAATTTACATATTCAACATCATTGATGCTTGTTGTTTTTATTCTATCTTTGAGGTTACTTTTTGGTTGACTTATAGTCATTTCATAAATTTCATGATTTCTTCGGTTGAGTGTATCATATAATTTTTTTCCTTAGCTTTTATGTATCTTACTTCAAAAACAATTTCACTCAAGAAGGCGATCCAACTTGCTTACACTACAACAAAATACCAGTTTGGGGGCAATTTTGTTAACTCCCCCCCCCTCCTCCCCCAACAAAAAAAGAAGAAGTTTCTTTTAGGTATTTGGGGGTGCTTGTTGAACCCCCCCACTCAAAAGTCTTGATAATTCAGATTTTGGGGGTGTTTTTTAAAAAGACTTCCCCAAAAGTCAATTCCTAAGGATTTTTTTTTTTGGAGGTGGGTTTTATAAAGACCCACCCATAAAGGTGTTTTTGAAAGCGATTTTTAGAACCCCCCCCCCAAAAAAATCCACGAGAATTAGACATTTTGTCGGTAGTTGTTTTAAAACCG
>LPNX010816523.1:78777-107840 GCA_001517045.1 Pseudotsuga menziesii | reverse complement strand
TTTTCAAGGTGGTTTTAGGAACCCCCCCCCCCCCACCCTCCCCCAAAAAAGTCACGAGAATTAGACATTTTGGGGTGATTGTTTTAAAGTCGCCCCCAAATGTTCAATTCTCATGAATTTTGGAGGGGGTTTTTCAAAGACCCCCCTAAAGATATTTTCAAGGTAGATTTTTAAAAATTATCCCTTTAAAAGTCTTGATAATTGAACTTTTGGTGATGATTTTTAGAAACCCTCCTCCAATTGTTAAATTATCATAACGATTAGGGGTGTGGAGTTATAAAGGCTATTCCGAAATATATGTTTCAAGGAGGTTTTTTGAAATCCCCCATAAAATTAAGAGAATATTACCTTTTGAGGTGTTTTTTTAAATACTGCTGCTAAAACATCAATTGTCATGACATTGCGGGGGGGGGGAGGTTAGAAGGACCAGCCATAAATATGTTTTCGAGGTATGTTCTCAATGTCCATCCTCTCAAAGACTACAAATATTTGCCACTAATTATTGTATAATTGACCCTTATATAAACTCATATTTGAATGGTAATTACCCCCAATTATCACTCATTCCACCAAAATGGCCCCTACTTGACCACTAATTACCCTTTGGTAATCCATGCTTATCAGTAATTAACCCTTTATAACCTGTTATCACTCCACGAAACTACCTAGGGTTATAAGCTAGGTATGCCTGGTAACTTAAGAAATTATGTTTTTGTGTTTTTGTAAAGGTGGATCAATGGGACAACTCAATCCGAGTATGGCATTCAGACATTCAGAATGGTAAACAAATAAAACAGTGCTCTCAAGAGTTGATTAATCAGCAGATAACTTTAAAGATGGATGAAGAAAAGAATGTAACTAAACTAGTACAGAGTAGGGTTCAAGAGACATCCAAGAAACTAATATCAGGCTATGAGCTAAACAATGGAAAAGCAACCATTCAAAGCTAGACAACACAGATAATAGTGAAAAGGAATATGGAAAGCTGACATCAAAACTAAAAGAAACCTGTGATCTGTATTAGCATAAAGAAGACTGAGTACAATAGCAGATTACTCTATCCAAAATCGAACCCTCCCCTCCTTTTGTTCTCCAAATGTCTTTGGCTTTATAGCCTTACAAGATCAAATCTAGATCCATGAAAAATGGATCAGATTTGCCAAAAATAGTCAAATCGACAAGTGTAGGATGAGATCCTATAAAAATGGATCTGGAATTCTAAAAATGGAAAATAAAATCAAAATAGGAGAAGATCAAGCCCTGATGTAGTGCAGATAAGACTCCCAACGCTGTTGATGACTCTTCCAAAAGATAGAATTTGAATTTGCTGAATGGACCAAAAATCCTATATTTTTGCCTTTGAAAAAGACACCAAATTTATTTGAATAAACTCTTCTGATCTTATCTAACACAAATAGCATTCAAATATGACCTTATAATTCACCATTTATCCATTATAATCGAGCTCAATCCATTTGGATTCAAAAAATCCCGATCTGGGCAAAAACATTAGCTTGCTTCCCTGTAACAGGTTTTGTAAGCATTTTCTGACACGTGATATTGCGGGGAAATTTCAACTACCTTCCCAATCTCTGAAACGAAATATGATTGCACCAATGGATATCTTATGATTTGTAGATGTCAATCGACCATTTGAACGTGCCAAACAGACATTCCACGGCCGAGAAAAACGATTTTTACCAAAGGCAGTTTTTATCTGGAAAAACAGATTTTCGGCAGTTAAGCCTTCTATCTGTTTCGTGCTTTAGCTGCCGAAAATAGCCTGTTTCAGCGGTTAACTAACCTTTCTCAGACAAGCTTAGTTGCCGAAAGCTGAGATTTTCAATTTTGAAGATTAAAACTTGGACGAATGAAATTTTCAACTATATACTTCAAAACAAGACCTCTTAATGGACTCTAAAAAATTTAGCAGGAAATTTCTTGACTCGATCCTATCACCTAAAATAATGAAAATTTGACTGGGTTTTTTTAGGAGATAGCATCTGGCTCCTACTCAGGGATGGAATCCTCCCAGTGAGGTTCCGAAGAACCTAGTAGTTCCAATAGCCTTTAGCATTGGGCATGGAGTCATCTACCTTTTGCAACTGTTCCTCTGCTAGCTTGCTTGCAGTCTTCCTGTAGCCTGCCTTTATTTAACCAAGTCAACTACTATTTTTGCTGCAAACTGGAAAAAAGAAATGCTCGGGCAGCGAGCTTATTTCCTACTCCTACACTAACCAGCTCTGCCATTTTTTAAGTGAATGCTGATTTCCATAGCAGCCATCTAAGCAATTTGGATACTGAAAAAATCTCATCTTTCTCGCCAATCAGCAAATGATGTTTGACACAAATCAACAATAATACGAAGTCTTCTAGGAAAACATACTTACCCAGACACACTGGAAAGCTAAGGAAATATGAAATCTCCAGGTTCTTTGAAAAGTATAGGTCAATGAAAACTGCCACTGGATCCTTAAAAGGAAGATAAGTAACATGCTGCTCCTCGGAAAACAGCTGCACATCTATGGTAGCCTCATGCTCATCCATGATTGTTTCTCTACAAGAGGACTGTTCATCTTCTTGTCTTCTTGAAATTAGTGATTGATCATCAAAGATGGTAACTTCCTCCTCAGACAAATGTACACAAGATGGTGACAGAATAGGTTTTATATCATATGAATTTTGATCAGCTGAAAATATGTGGTTACCTATATCATCATTAGTTACCATAGGCTTTTCTTGATTTGCAAACTGGTCATAAACTTCATAGCCATACCTGTCTCTGGAATACTCTGCACATATTGAAGAAACTGATTCTGAATCTAAAATGTACTTACCCTCAAGCTGCTAGTCCAAATCTGTTTCATACCCACAGCTTTCATACTCAGAATCTGAAATGTCATGACTGTCTTCTTGCACATATGTTTGCATATTTTTAGAGTCAGCCTGCAGTCTGATCCACCTAGATGAACGGATGTTTTCCTCTACCTTTTGCGCATCTTCAAACAACTGGGTTAATGATGAAGACTCCCTTTCTAGCAGAAGAAGGGCGAGTTCTGAATGAAGACACTTAACATAGTGTATCATAGCAGCTGTTTCTATAGGTCTGATCTCCAAGGGCATGTCATGATACATGCAGTTAAACTTTCGATTGAAAATAGGCAAAGTTTGGCCCCGCTCTCTCTTCAAAGCATAAAAGTCAGCAAGGTAAGAATCAAAAGATTTATATTTGCCCCAATACTTCAGGAAAGCATTAGAGAACTCGGTCCAAAAGCCAATTGAATCAGCTCTTAGGCTTTTAAACCATATAGCAGCATCTTTGATCAAAGACTTGGAGAAATATCTCATGACCACATCTTCATGGGTAAGTTGAAAATGATCAACAAAATCCAAAAAGGATTCCACGTGTTCCTCAGCTGAAGTTTGATTCTCTCCAGAAAACCAAGGGAGATATTCATAACAATCATCGGGATAAGGATGAAGAAGAAGGGGCAGCTTTAAACGCTTGAACATCTTCATCCGGATCTTAACTTGAAAGGCTGTGGGCTGATCATGAGAGTTAACGGGTTCATGACAAGGTACAGAAATTATAACAAGAGGGGCTGAGATCTATACAGGGTCTGAAACAATTTCTATACTTTCAAGGTCACATGGCTGATAAGATTCTGAAGGCAACGAAATACAGTGGTCATTTTTGTGAATGGGCTGAGGTAAAGCTACCGAATCTACATCTACAATGCAGGGCTACAGGCTTTCCTCTTCTAAAGATGAATATATACAAGAAGGATGATGATTTTCTGAATATACAAAACAGAAAATAATTCTCTTTACATGCAAAGGGAAAAGAATGAAAGAGGTAATAAAGAACAACAACAGTTCATGAAGCAAACTAATGAACTGATACCTGGACTTTGATTTGAGATTCTTCATATTTTATCAACAGGATCCTCCCCAGCGGAGTCTTTGAACGTGGAGTCGCCAGATAGATGCTTACAACCAATATAATGTTCAGCCTTTGTCTATCATCAAAAACTGAAACTATGTCGTCTCCCAGGGAAGCTTGCTTCACTCTCTGTTCCCCGACAACAGCACCAATTTGTTATCACTCCAGGAAACTACCTAGGGTTATAAGCTAGGTATGCCTGGTAACTTAAGAAATTATGTTTTTGTGTTTTTGTAAAGGTGGATCAATGGGACAACTCAATCCGAGTATGGCATTCAGACATTCAGAATGGTAAACAAATAAAACAGTGCTCTCAAGAGTTGATTAATCAGCAGATAACTTTAAAGATGGATGACAAAAAGAATGTAACTAAACCAGTACAGAGTAGGGTTTAAGAGACATCCAAGAAACTAATATCAGGCTATGAGCTAAACAATGAAAAAGCAACCATTCAAAGCTAGACAACACAGATAATAGTGAAAAGGAATATGGAAAACTGACATCAAAACTGAAAGAAACCTGTGATCTGTATTAGCATAAAGAAGACTGAGTACAATAGCAGATTACTCTATCCAAAATCGAACCCCCCCCTCCTTTTGTTCTCCAAATGTCTTTGGATTTATAGCCTTACAAGATCAAATCTAGATCCATGAAAAATGGATCAGATTTGCCAAAAATAGTCAAATCAACAAGTGTAGGATGAGATCCTATAAAAATGGATTTGGAATTCTAAAAATGGAAAATCAAATCAAAATAGGAGAATATCAAGCCCTGATGTAGTGCAGATAAGCCTCCCAAGGCTGTTGATGACTCTTCCAAAAGATAGAATTCGAATTTGCTGAATGGACCAAAAATCCTATATTTTTGCCTTTGAAAAAGACACCAAATTTATTTCAATAACCTCTTCTGATCTTATCTCACACAAATAGCATTCAAATCTGACTTTATAATTCACCATTTATCCATTAGAATCGAGCTCAAGCCATTTGGATTCAAAAAATCCCGATTTGGGCAAAAACATTAGCTTGCTGCCCTGTAACAGGTTTTGTAAGAATTTTCTGACATGTGATCTTGCGGGGCGATTTCAACTACCTTCCCGATCTCTAAAACCAAATATGATTGCACCAATGGATAGCTTATGATTTGTATATGTCAATCAACCATTTTAACGTGCCAAACGGACATTCCACGGCCGAGAAAAACGATTTTTACCAAAGGCAGTTTTTATCTGGAAAAACAGATTTTCAGTAGTTAAGCCTTCTATCTGTTTCGTGCTTTAGCTGTCGAAAATAACTTGTTTCAACGGTTAACTAACATTTCTCCGCCGAAAGCTGATATTTTGAATTTTGAAGATTAAAACTTGGATGAATGAAATTTTCAACTATATACTTCAAAACAAGACCTCTTAATGGACTCTAAAAAATTTAGAAGGAAATTTTTTGACTCGATCCTATCACCTAAAATAATGAAAATTTGACTGGGTTATTTTAGGAGATAACATAACCTCTAAATGACCCCTACTTTTTTCCAAGGAAAACCTCATTGAGAAACCTATTAGAGTTTTCCAAACATCCATAGATGGAATATTCCTAGATAAATCCATCAATGTAGACTAGTGTTCGTTACACACAAGGATTCAAAATGGGCACATGCCACTACGAACCTAGCTAAATTCCCAACATCATGGATAACCACTAGTTTAGCTAATCCCTTGGTCTCAAATGGCCCTAGTTATTCATAACTGACCCCATGGATACCATTAAATTCACTTAGTTAACTCATAATTGACCCCTAATTACCACTAATTAACTGCTAATTATGCCATAGTTCACCCCTTATTAACTAGTAACTACCCATAAATAATCCATTCTTACCAGTAATTAACCCTTGATAAACTCTAAATGACCCCTATATTTTTCCAAGGAAAACCTCACGGAGAAACCCCATGGATCCTTCCAAACATTCATAGATGACATGTTCCCTAGTAAACCCATCGATGTAGACTTGTCATGGCCTTCAGACAAAAGGATTCAAAATGAGCACATGCCACCATGAACCTAACTAAATTTCCAACACCATGGAAGACCACTAGTTTAGCTAATCCCTTAGGATTAAATTTCCCCTACTTACCTATAAATGATCCATAGGTACCATTAATTTACCCTATTTAACCCATGATTGACTCGTAATTACCACTAAGTAACCCCTAATTATATGATAATTGACCCCCTATTAACCCCTAATTACCACATCTCATTACCCAATAATTACCCCTAAATGATATTTAATTACCCATAATTTACCACCAATTACCCCTAAATTATCACTAATCAACCCCTAATTATCCTTCATTTACCCATAATTACCCACAAACGACCCCTAACCTTGCACAGGGCCCAAGTCCATCTCATAGGCCTTACAGAGGGATTTGTTGGCTTATGAGTGAGATACGGTGGAAATTTTGGGATTCATAACACCATGAATAATGTTTTACAAAGAGGCCATGGTTTAAGATTAATTTCAAGGGCCTAAGTTCATATAATTTCCTCTAGGTCTCATGGGTCATGTGTAGCACTCCAAACGACCACACATGGCATACAAAGGAGATATTTGGCATATGAGTGAAATATGCCCATCATTTTAAGAATTAACATACCAAGGTTGTTCCTTGATGCCCATGCCATGGTCTAGGGATAAAATGCAAGGCACTTGGCCATAACATATATTTCTATGGGGCTCATATGCCATGTTTGGTAACTCAAGGAATCACACATGCCCATATTACATAATGTTTGGCCTCCAAGTTTGATAATGTGGTGATTTAAGTGTTTAGAAATCTTGATATGTTTCTTGGGGATAAGGGCACGGTTTGGTGCAAAAATATAGGTTATACGTTCATGGAATCTATCTCTAAGACTTACATGGCATATGTGGGGCCTTAACTCACAACACAAGCCATGTATATGGAACCGTTTGAATGTGATTAAGATTCCAAGATTCAAAAGCTTGATTTTAAATTGACTGTATGAACCTCTCTCAACAACAAAAATTATATGGGGGGACCCTCTCATATATTTGCAGTATAGGAAGCTTATTTGACCGGGGATCAAAATATCTATCCAACTTATCATCTCTCCTTTAGTAGCATCTAGTTTTGGTCAAATATAGATTCTTTAGGATTTCCAGTTCTCTCCAAGGGTGTAGCATATCCTCACATTTTGGTTTACTGATGCTTTTGAAATTTTCTAAGTCATAAGTATAGAAACCATTGCTTTCAGTTTTTCTTTTCCCATATTTATTCGCAACAATATGTTATAATATCAACAATCAAATATTCGATCTAAGTAGTCTTAAAGGTTATAAGCATAGAAAACTAGTATTTGCAATCTTTTATCTTCATCATCTAAGTATAACTTTTTTTGTAAAATTATTGAAATAAAATGGGCACTAATCAAGTGAAATTTAAATTTCAATATAATTGGTGGATCTATTATGTGCATGAGTTTGGTGTGTCTCTTGTGTATGTGAGTTAGGTGAATCTATTATGTGCTTGAGTTTAGTGTGTATATTTCGTGATCTTAATTATTACCATCTTCATTGTTATGTGAAATGTCCACACCTTTTTGCTTCAAATATTGGAGTTAATTGTTGGTGGCTAATCCTTCATTCTCATTTTATGAAGTTTGATGGAACTCCCATAATACCACTATGCACCATTTAGAAGGTGTAGCGATGCCTATTTCCTTCTTTTCTACATGGTTTCATTGAGTGACCACTATTTACTTTCCTATTTCATCTTAGATTTATTTGGGATGTAGTAAAAAGGGCACTAATGGGAAAGGTGTTTTTAGGGGTGGTTTTATAATAACCACCCTTAAAAATATTGTTCAAGCCATTGTAGTTGTATTATTATTTGTCTTATGTATAATTCCAAAAACCATTATACTTCACCTCATTGTTGGCATTTTTTTTCATTGGTAAAAGACATTCCCTAATCTCTATCAAGATGTGCATATAATTTAGCTACATGGATAATATTTATTTTCTAATGAAAGTCTCATGTAAAATCCTCTGAGTACTTCCTCATGATCCATGGATGGTAAATGTGATAAACCGACGACCCTAATGATTGAGCTTAATCACAGGGGAATCAATATCTTTGAACTCGCGACCTTCCCAACTTTGAGGGAATCAATATATCATGTTTGGATCATGACAACTTGAGCTAAATTTCAAGGATAGATTCATGGATAACATCTTCATGTGCTTTAACATTATGTCGAATTTATTCACTTGATTTTAAATCTACAAGATTATGAAATTTACATAATTCAATTTTTTCCTCCAATTTTTCCTTGATTTGTGTTGTCGTATTTGATGTAAATAAGTAACAAAGATTCATTGTGTGGAGCTCAGGCCAATGCCCCACTAGTGAAATAGTTTGAATTATAATAAGGAAAATAGGCTTTATCATTCATGTGCTTGAAAGGAATGCCAAAAAGTGAATATTTTGTAATAGTTAGGTAAAAGTGTGATAAAACCCAAAGTTTACTATGAAAGGAAACTTATATCGAAGGAGATATGATTTCCATATGTGAGGGGATTCATAGTCCTTGGTGGGGGATTCCCCATGGAGGTGATTACTATTCATTAGAAAAAAATCTGAAGGGGGAGAGAGAGGAGAGAACACAAGGAGGGTACAACCTTGTGGATATTGTCATTTTTAGACTAGGGAGACTACCTTGAATATGACCTAGAGTGTGAGATTGAACCTGTGTCCTTCTAATGTCATAACATTAATTAGGGATGGAATCTACATTGAGTGATTATTGATTTCAATATTTCCTAAGGTTGGGTGGTGTGTGCCTTTCCTGCAATTATTTTGGGAAAGATTTCATTAAAAAGATAAGGCCCATAGAACTTAATTGAATTATGTATATTGATAACTACTCTTGAGCAGATAATCAAATCACCACACACACTTGAATTCGGGGTACTGACTAAAGGATCTTGAGGACCATTCCATGGTATAAGGAAAAACCTAAGATCTTATGCCATAGTATTTTAGTATGGATCTCATGGTCCATGTGTGGGATCTCAAACCACCACATGAATTAACCTTGTTTAACCCTTAATTGAACCTTAATTACCACTAATTAACCCCTAATTATCCCATAATTGACCCCTTATTAACCCATAATTACCACTAATTACCCAATAATTACCCATAAATGACCCTTAATTACCCATATAATTACCCTTAATTACCCAATAATTGTGATATCCCAAGTTTTCCATGGCCGAGATAATAGTATCAACCATGGCATCAAACAAGTTTGTGTAGCTGTGATTTCCATCTTTCATAATCGGAGACGTGGACTTAAACAGAGCGTACTCTAGAGAAATGCTTCTCCAGTTTTCGTTGACATAACTGAAAAATGGATAGACGTTGACCATGAAAGGAGCCCTGTTATTGAACAGGAATTTAAGCACAGAGACGATGGTTTCCTTCACATATTCTAAGAAGACTCCAGTAGAAAGTGGGATTAAGGCGTTGCCTATAACATATTCTGAGGCGTGGGTGGTGGAGACCTTGATCTTATTCTGCAGATTGACATTCTGAAGTGCGGTTTGAATGTTTTTCATGGTAGGAAGAAGATACGATACGTCTCCTTGACCTTCAAAACCTCGTTGCCCACTGCAATGTTTTTGATATTGGCAGCGGGATAAAAGGGGACAATGTTGGTCTTAACCCAACTATTTGCTGCATCCTGGCTGGAGGATATTTCCTGCAATCTGTTAGTTTCAATTCCCATGATGACATCGATCCCTGAATTTGAAAATGCTGGCAGTACTTCTGGACTTCCTTGGAAAATCCTGTATTTCCCAATGTTGTTCTTCTTCATCAAGGCTACCACCTCGTCTGCAAAAGGAAGGTTGTTTCCCACCATGCTGTTGTTGACTCCTATTCTATCAGCGCCTGCACAACGAATTGAATTTAATTGAGCGACCTTGCTGATCTCTAACCTTTGAGTAAAATTTGGATTTTCTGAAGTCTTCATTGAATTAAGAAGAAAAAAATGTTGGGTAATGCTAAATTACCTGTTAGAATTGAGTAACAGAAGATGGAAATACATCCAATCAGGAAGATATTCATCTGGTCTTTAGAGGATGCCATTTTTCTCACGGGAAATGATAGAATTGAGAAATCTACTCATGGATTTTCAATTTATAACAAGTTCCATCCTCTGCACGGGGATTGAAAACTAACGAGTGCTAGGACAACTAGACGCCTTCCTTATTCTATGGACTGCATCTTCTGAGCATGGTTTGGAGGAATTTGAAAGTTGTAGCTGAGACATATCGTTCCCTACTAAAGCCACTAGTACTCAATACCCTCAGATGCAAGAAAGCGTGGAGAATGGGATGGATGTCATCTCCCAACACCTAGAATGGAATGGAAATGACAAGAGTAAAGGTTCATGTGCAGCTACTCTGTTTGGACAAGCTTCAGAATGGATCCAACAACAGAAGCCTGTATTAATGGCATTTAATGCAGCTATTTTACAGGTAAGAGACTTTATTGTTCATAGGTTTCAGCATACATGGCCCATAGTTTGCACATGGCTGTTGCATTTGGGAAGGTTATTCCTTATACTTTTTACACTGTGGTTGGACTGTTGTCTCAGAGGCATGGACTCATTTCTTCAATGGTGGATGTCAATCCTTCTTTGCGGTTATTTGGTGCAGCTTTCTTATCTTCATAGCAATGGAACCATTTTCAATGTTCTTCTGAGTCTGGTAATTTCTCATACCCAACAATAGCCACATCTATGGTCTAAGTCCTTGAACACTGCAGTGGCCAATTTTGTTGTTGTAAGATCCAATGCTGGTTTAATCGATATTTTTAAATTTCATACTATGGAGTCTGGAATCTGGATCATTGGAAGAATGCTCTGAAGAGGCCTCTATCAAAATTGAAAACATGGACTACATTTTCTGTCACAATATATCTAGCCTCCAAGAAGTCTACAATGTCTATGCATACAACTATCTGATAATGATTACAATGATCTAAAGGAGTTCCAT
The DNA here is from genome assembly GCA_001517045.1 of Pseudotsuga menziesii. Taxonomy (NCBI): domain Eukaryota; kingdom Viridiplantae; phylum Streptophyta; class Pinopsida; order Pinales; family Pinaceae; genus Pseudotsuga; species Pseudotsuga menziesii. Next base: position 96,808 of record LPNX010816523.1, on the reverse strand, counting down.
TGTTTCTAATTCTGTTAAACTCGTTGGCCAGTTCAAAAGGTACTTTTAGGTGCATACAGGTGAATAATAGAGGAATGGAAGTAGAAACATAAAACTTACATATAATAAAATACATTGAGCAAGTACATACAAGTAGAGGAAAACTCTTTGTTTCTGCATTGCTTGATCTCAAATTATTTGAGACTTTGTTCACAATCCCTATCATGTTTCACAGGTTTAATCATTAGAGGATGTAATGTCCCCTTGCTTTTAGGCCTTGATGCCCATACCGCTAACCCATGTGATTCCTGGGGTTCGAGCGGTTACTGAGAGCTAGGGAATCAGATCAGGACTGATGCCATCCATAGAAGATCTAGGGCATCATCATTGGGTCAAGAAGGACCACTTGGGCCAAAGGCCACTTTCATGCATGACCATGCTCTTTTCCATGCTCCATGCATGACCATGCTCTTTGCATGCAAGTCAACAGCAAATTAGAAGATAAAGTGACCTAATTAGGTCAAAGATAGGGTTTTGCGTAGTTGAACTTTATAAATAGAGGGAAAAGCAAGAGGAGAGGACACTTATGATTATTGATTATTTTGGGAGCACTTGGATAGCAGCACAGCGTGCAGCATAGCAGTTGGGGTTGGAGACGGAGTCTTCAGCTAACAGGATTTCGGCAGTGAAACATCTGTCCTAGTCTTATTCCGGGTAAGCCATACTGGTTCACCACTTGTTCTTCATTTCATTCATCAGTTATATCGCACAGGGTATAGATTGTTGCAGAGGCACGATGCAGCTGTAAGAGGGGGTTTCCCACCAGAAAGCCCTAATCTTCTATTGGGCCTTCAGATCTCAGTTTCCTTCTGAAACTCAGGCATCATTCTCACCAGCAGCTACATACTCTGGTACGCAGTGACTATCAGCTCCATCTGAGCTCACCCGAAGGAGTTATCAGCATTTCCAGACCACTAGGGGCGTGAGAAGCTGCCTCAGAGAACCAAAACGTTTTCATACTTAGAGGGTTCAGAATTGCAGTATATTCCAGGCAATCTCTTCGGCACAGCGAGGCTATCAGCTCCATAAATCGACGGGTCCATCGGACATCTCCTTCCTTGAGGGCGTCACCTTTTTCTCTATTGGAGGGAGTCTTGCTGCTGGAGCATTCACCGGAGACAGGAGAGATCAGTTCTTCTCGGATCCAGTTCTCAGTACTTGCAGAATTCATCAGTGGCAGATCAGCCAGTTATCAATGGTAAGTGTGCATTCTATCTTACAAAACCCTAACCCTAATTTTTCCTATAAAATAGGGATTTTCACCTAGCGGTTTGTAAGCCCAGTTGTATCCGCATAATTGTTTAGAAATAGAAAATATCAGTATTCGGGATATTTCAGTGGTATCAAAGCTATTTTCTTGGCTAGCTGTGGGCTTAAGGGATGAACAGTAGATGAATACAGAAGGAGATCCTTTTGTAACTTATAGGAGGAGGAGAAGTAGATACACAGAAGGATTTGAAGATATCCAGCTAGAGGATATCAATTCAGATATGGAACAGACAAGTATTCATGCAGATAGGGGAAAAGGAACGGGAGATGATGAGGATCGGATGGACTTCCACAACTTGGTCTCTGCATTGCAAGACTTAGCCAAGGGACAAAAATAAGTCCTCAATGCAATCAGCAGACTGTCAGCGAAACCAGAACCAGGTATCAGCAGTGTACCCCCCTCACCGGTAGAGCGGGGATCATCCAGCGGCAGTGGAAAGATGGCATACACCAACATCCAGAACACTCCCCACATATACAGCAGACCTACTATCAGGCCTACCATGCCAAACTTCTTGGCAGATACAGTAGGGGGCCCGGTCATGCAGGTAGAGCCCAGCGAGCCTTATGGGGCTTATTTGCAGGAGTACACAGACTTGGGGGATGATTTTCATGCTGCCATGTCTTTCTCAAACTTCTGCAACATGAAGAGTAGAAACAGGCCCCGGAATTTCAACAAGGGTTTCAATCACAACTACGAGCTGCAGAAGACCTTGGGCAGGTTAACTATTCCGAAATTTGATGAGACTCGCGGAGGATCAGCGAGAACATGGGTCCAAAAGTTGGATACCTATTTCCAGCTCAACCCCATGACAGAGACAGACGCCATTAAGTTGGCTACACTTCACCTGGACGGACAAGCTCACGAATGGTGGTACCATGGACTGGTGACATTGGGTCACAATACCATACATTCTTACGGTGAGTTCACTCAGAAAATCATGGAGAGGTTTGACAGGAAAGATCCATAGATCCACTTTAGGGAGTTGGCTCAGCTCAAGCAGACTGGTAGCGCGGAATCATTCATTTCAGAGTTTCAGAGGCTAGCCGTTATGGTAACAGATGTGTCAGAGAGCAGACTGACTATGTTATTCACTGAGGCCCTCATAAAGCCGCTACGGGGATGGGTGAAAGCCTACAAACCCCTCACTCTGCAGGATGCTATTAGCAGAGCAAGGGATCTTCAGGATTCAGTCCCTAAAAACAAGTTCCCTCTGAAAACCAATATTCCTGTTAGGGACAAGGACAGGAAACCCTTCCAGCAGGATGTTCCCAAGAAAACCTGGATAGATGAGGACACCAGGAAAGATTTGAGAAGGAAGAAGCTATGCTTCACTTGCCAGGAACCATGGGTACCAGGACACAGATGCGCCAGAAAGGCGAAGGAAGATTACATTGAGGTGTATTCGGACGGTGACGAGGACGATGACGAGCAGGAGGCCACAAAAGAGGAATCACACCAGGGTGATACACCAGAGGGGGTCATTGCTACATTGTCTGGGGTACCGAGATTCCATACTCTGAGGGTCAGGGGAGTAGTGCAGGGTCACAGAGTATGAGTTCTGATTGATGGGGGAGCCACCCACAATTTCATTGACTCCGCTTGGGTATCCAAACGAGGTATTCAGACTAAGAAGTTCGAGGGATTCACTGCAGCAGTAGCCGGGAACTCCAGCATGGAGTGCAACTACTGGATTCCGAAACTGAATGTTGCCTTGGTTAACTATCAGATGACAGACTCTTTCTATGTAGTGGATGTAGTGGATACTCATGTGGTATTGGGTGTTCAGTGGCTTTACTCCATAGGAAAATACACTACAGATTACAGGGCAATGGAAATGGAGTTTCAGGGGCCAGATGGCAAACAGGTAGTTTTGAGGGGCATGAACACTTATCCCCCAAAACCGGTTTTGTCACAGAGGATGGAAGCAGTACTTCGACAGGATGATATAAAGTGGGTTGCAGAATGTTTTGTCACCTTTAGGAAACCTCCAGAGACCAGCTCACAACACCCCAGTGACATTCAAGCCTTGCTGCAGAAACACGAAAAGGTTTTTCGGGACCTTCCATCAGGCAGACCACCAGACCGAGGCTTTGAGAACATAATCGAGCTAGAGGAGGGAACACAAGCCGTCATCACCACTCCTTACAGGCATCCCAAAATGTACAAAGATGAGATTGATAAAACCATCAAGGAATTACTGGAGCTTGGTTACATTCGACCCAGTTCTAGCCCCTTTGCATCTTCAGTCGTTCTGGTTAAGAAGAAGGATGGCACTCTGCGTATGTGCATTGATTATCGTGCAGTTAACAAAAAGACCATCAAGAACAGGTATCCCATTCCCAGGATTGATGAGCTCATGGATGAACTTCGGGGAGCTCAATACTTCTCCAAAATAGACCTCCGCTCGAGGTACCATCAGATCAGGGTAAGGGACCATGACATTCTCAAAATAGCTTTTCGATGTCACTTTGGACACTATGAGTTTCTGGTCATGCCTTTCGGGCTTACCAATGCTCCAGCTACTTTCCAGTCATGCATGAACCACACCTTCAGGGCACAGCTACGTAAGTTTCTACTTGTCTTCTTTGATGACATTTTGGTTTACAGCAAAACATGGGAGGAGCACTTGAAACACCTGGACGAGACGTTGAATATTTTAGAAGAACAGTCGCTTTACGTGAAAATGTCCAAATGTGAGTTTGGCATGAAGGAAATGCTGTACCTAGGACATGTGATCAATGCAGAAGGGGTACAGGTGGACATGGAGAAAATCCGATCTGTCAGAGAGTGGCCTGCGCCAAAAACAGTGACAGAATTGAGAGGGTTCCTAGACCTATGCACTTATTACCGGCAGCACGTTAAGGGATTCTCCCAGTTTGCAGCACCCCTCACAGATCTCACCAAGAAGGGGGCATTCACTTGGTCAGACTCAGCGCAGAAAAAATTCGAGGAGATGAAGGTTATTATCAGCTCTTGCCCAGTTTTAGCATTGCCAGACTTCTCACAACCCTTTACAGTAGAATGTGATGCCTCGGGAGAAGGGTTAGGAGCAGTATTGATGCAGAATCACCACCCTATTGCATTTGAGAGCCGCAAACTGAAGAACTACGAGCGCCATTACTCCATATATGACAAGGAGATGCTAGCTATCTTGCATGCTCTCACAAAATTCAGACAGTACCTGGTGGGAAGTAAGTTCAAAATCAAAACAGATCACAACAGCCTCAAGTACTTCTTGGAACAGAAGGAACTGAATGAGCGGCAGCAGAAATGGGTCAGCAAGGTACAAGCCTATGATTTTGAGATCGAGTATGTGAAAGGTAAGAGTAACGTAGTAGCTGATGCATTATCCAGGCGACCATCACCATTATCTCTCAGTAGTATATCCACGGATTGGAGATCCCTTCTCTTAGTGGAGTACTCCAAAAATAAATTCGCCTGCAAATTATTGGATGGGAAAATTCAGGATGACAGGTACAGGATTGTGGATGACATCATATACTACAAGGACAGAATATACCTCGTTCCAGAATCCACATTGAGGAAGAAGATCATCCGGGCAGCCCATGATTCTCCTCTATCAGGGCATCAAGGGTTCTTAAAAACATACAGGCAGATCAGAGAGAGGTTCTCATGGAAGGGCCTCAAGGGGGAGATTATGCAGCATGTCTGGGAATGCAGCATCTGTCAGCATAACAAGGTTGAGAACACACATCCAGCAGGGCTACTCCAGCCACTACCGATTCCAGAACATAAGTGGGAGAGCATCTCCATGGACTTCATTACAGGCTTTCCCAAGGTCCAAGGGCGAGATTGTTTATATGTGGTAGTTGACAGACTGACCAAGTTTTCACACTTCTTCTCGATACCATCAAACTACTCGGCAGCTCAGGTGGCGGAGTTATTTTTCAGGGAAGTTTTCAGGTTACATGGGTTGCCTAAGACCATTGTCAGTGACCGGGATAGCAGGTTCACAGCTTCCTTTTGGCAGGAACTGTTTAGATTGGTGGGGACCGAACTGGCTACTAGTACGAGCTATCACCCCCAGAGTGACGGGCAAACAGAAATCATCAACAAGTGGATCGAAGGTTATCTCAGGAACTATGTAGCAGGGCAACAGCGAACATGGATCAAATGGCTACACTTGGGAGAGTACTGCTACAACACTACTTATCACATGTCTATTAGGATGACTCCTTTTAAGGCATTATATGGTTATGAGGCCTTGGATTATGCAGATTTGGCATTTGGAGATAGCAGGGCTCCTAAGGCTAAGGATTGGATACAAGACAGCCAGGACATCCTGAAAGTATTGAAAGAAAACCTACGGACAGCCCAGAATCAACAGAAGATATATGCCGACAAACACAGGATCGAGCAGAGCTTTGAGGTAGGGGATTTAGTCTACTTAAGGCTCCAGCCTTATAGACAGTCGTCGCTAAAAAAATAAAGGAGCAGAGAAATTGAAACCCCGCTTCTATGGACCATACAAAATAGTTCGGAAGGTGGGGGAGGTGGCATATGAGCTAGAGCTTCCCAGAGAAAGAAAAATCCATAATGTGTTCCATGTATCCAGCCTGAAGAATACCCTTGGGAAACACATTGCTCTATCTACTGAATTGTCCCCTTTAGATGATGAAGGACTGCTAATATTGATTCTTTGAACGGATCATATAGACCAGAGAGAGGAAGCTCAGGAACACTGTGATCAAAGAGTATTTGGTTCAATGGAAAGAACTACCGCCAGAGGATGCCACTTGGGAGGGTGAACAGGTATTGCAGCATCCCAGTTTGAAGTTGCTTGAGGACAAGCAATCTCGAGTGGGGAGGACTGTAATGTCCCCTTCCTTTTAGGCCTTGAGGCCCATACCGCTAACCCATGTGATTCCTGGGGTTCGAGTGGTTACTGAGAGCTAGGGAATCAGATCAGGACTGATGCCATCCATAGAAGATCTAGGGCATCATCATTGGGTCAAGAAGGACCACTTGGGCCAAAGGCCACTTTCATGCATGACCATGCTCTTTGCATGACCATGCTCTTTTCCATGCTCCATGCATGACCATGCTCTTTGCATGCAAGTCAACGGCAAATTAGACGATAAAGTGACCTAATTAGGTCAAAGATAGGGTTTTGCGCAGTTGAACTTTATAAATAGAGGGAAAAGCAAGAGGAGAGGACACTTATGATTATTGATTATTTTGGGAGCACTTGGATAACAGCACAGTGTGCAGCACAGCAGTTGGGGTTAGAGACGGAGTCTTCAGCTAACAGGATTTCGGCAGTGAAACATCTGTCCTAGTCTTATTCTGGGTAAGCCATACTGGTTCACCACTTGTTCTTCATTTCATTCATCAGTTATATCGCACATGGTATAGATTGTTGCAGAGGCACGGTGCAACCGTAAGAGGGGGTTTCCCACCAGAAAGCCCTAATATTCTATTGGGCCTTCAGATCTCAGTTTCCTTTCGAAACTCAGGCATCATTCTCACCAGCAGCTACATACTCCGGTACCCAGTGACTATCAGCTCCATCTGAGCTCATCCGAAGGAGTTATCAGCATTTCCAGACCACCAGGGGCGTGAGCAGCTGCCTCAGAGAACCAAAACGTTTTCATACTTAGAGGGTTCAGAATTGCAGTATATTCCAGTCCATCTCTTCGGCACAGCGAGGTTATCAGCTCCATAAATTGGCGGGTCAATCGGACATCTCCTTCCTTGAGGGCGTCACCTTTTTCTCTGTTGGAGGGAGTCTTGCTGCTGGAGCATTCACCGGAGACAGGAGAGATCAGTTCTTCTCGGATCCAGTTCTCAGTACTTGCAGACTTCATGAGTGGCAGATCAGCCAGTTATCAGTGGTAAGTGTGCATTCTATCTTACAAAACCCTAACCCTAATTTTTCCTATAAAATAGGGATTTTCACCTCGCGGTTTGTAAGCCCAGTTGTATCCGCATAATTGTTTAGAAATAGAAAATATCAGTATTCGGGATATTTCAGAGGAATGGAAGTAGAAACATAAAGCTTACATATAATAAAATACATCAAGCAAGTACATACATGATACACGTAGAGGCAAATTATTTGTTTCTGCATTGCTTGATCTCAAATTCTTTGAGACTATTTTCACAGTCCCTATCATGTTTCACAGGTTTAAGCATTAGAGAACATACCCAGATTTCATAATATTGGAGGCTCAAAGCATTTCAATCACATACTCTAAATCTTGAATCGGTGCCTAATTATTGGTATTACCAACATAACCTTTGCAGTGTACCTAAATGAGGATCACATGATCAGGTAGACCTCTTGAAATATAAAGAGGAAAAATAAATAAATCTTGAACACTATAGTCCCTAATTCTTGAACATAGAATAATCACATAAGAATTAATGAATAATGTGTGCCAAAAGCAGAGAAAATTTAATTTAGAAATTCTTATATATATGGCATTAGCAAATTAACAACATGCAGTGACAACAAAATCATTAAATCGATAACACAACATAAATAATGACCCTCGCGTGCTTTTGTTAAATTTTTAATAGTTTTTTTATATATTTTCTAAACATTAAATCCAGTGCAGAAAATAAGTAATGACTATTAATATATTTTACAATTGATTAATGATGGCAATCTCTGTAGGCAGGAAACTTAGTTTTGCAGCCAGATATTTTGCAATTTTTTTTTGCATTTTTCTAGAAAAGACGCATCTTGCATGAAAACCTAGGAACTAGTTTTAACAAAAAACAAATCGTGCCAATTAAATTAAATATAAACCTAAAACTAGGCCTCAAGAACCTGAATCTCATCCATTAATAATTTTCTAGGATGCTGTAAATTGCAATCCATATTCTTTGGTTTTCAAGGCAAATACATTGCTTTTTTTATGGGATTTTATAACGACATTCAATCAAGCTTTTCACTTCAAATTCATGTTCTGAAATTCCAGAACATGCATAAGGTTGCTTAATTTTTTCAAACAGCATATTTATTATGGTAAAAACGTATGTTGAATGTGAAAGAAACTTACTATAACAAGGCTTGCACCAAGAAAATTGGCATGAAAGCATAGCCTAGTCGACATATTGCCACAATCAAAGTATAAATCTAGTAATCTAAATTCTAGTTTGACTTCGTTATTTCTTCCCGAACATGTATAATTGTCTATCTTGTTTTGAGACTTATCACACACTGGATGTTGAGAATGTTGAGTCACTACTAGAAGCTTTTCATTTTGAAACCAATAAGCACTCGATGTCAAGCTCTCCTTAGCCATAAAGCATGTAAATTTATCTCAAAATGTGAACCAAGGCATTTCTTAATTATCAGACTTGTCTGATGGTAGAGTATAGAAGGCAGTACATGCTAAATTGTAACAAATGTCATAGTAATAATCACAAGGTCGAGCTGAGCATTGTTCTTTCCTAGATTTTAACTGCAATTTAGAAAAAGATACAAGTACCGACTCCTCAAAGAGTAAAATATTGTTTTGCTAAAACTAACCAATCTAGTTAAAAATCCAATGCATACAGCATTGTATACAACACTTCCTAGAATAACAAGTAAAACTGGAATAGTTAATATTGCAATAGACTTCAACTGATGGATACTCACACAATTGTGTAGCAAATAAAACAGCATACCAAATGAGGTAGTTTGATAATTGTGATCTTTGGGGCAATGCACTCAAGCAAGTTGGCATGCTTGATTTCAGAGTAGAGAACCCAATTTCTGTCATCAAATGCAGCCTCAATTGCAATGGCCCACTGAAGGAGGAAATGGCAAAATGAGTCCAATGCTGTTAAAATAGAAGATACTTTTCACTTGCAAGTATTGATTGAACAAAAAAGTTGCAAGTCTTACTGTGTCATATGCTATGTTAAACCATTGAGCCATAAAATATTTATTTTCATCAATTGTCTCAAGAAATTCAAGAATCATTTCAATGTAACCTAATTCATATTTATTCTGCACCGAATATCTTGAGTCAGATACACCCAAAAATGCAATATCAGAAAGTTCATTAGAAGCATGATGTTTTCATAAATCAAGAAGGTGAAGCTAATGGAAAAAGCTTCATCCAAATCAGGAAAAGTATTTATAATTAATAAATCCAAATCCTGAATATAACTCTATGTTTACTATTTACCCATATTTCTTTATTCTCAAAATCGAGTTATGGAGACAGAACCCAATGGTCTGTGAAGGTTGCATTTTTTCACCTTGTAATACTCCAGCATCATTATTGTTGGTCACTGAAGAAGCAAGGAGCAGATATATTTTCCTCCCAAGGTTACAATAGAAATGTTCTATGTAGTATCTACCATCATTGCTGCCATATGCAATTTGGTATATGCCAATCTAGTATGAATTTTGAGTGTCTTAGTCATGGTCTGACCTGAATCTGCTTTATTTCCATTAATCTTTTCTATCTTGTTTCAGAGTATGTAGAAACAGATAAAATTCATGGTGATAGAGTACTTAACAAATAGTTGCTACGAGCCTGTTGTACATAGGGTCATGTTGCCTTCTAAAAATAAAAATTAATTAAAAAAATTAATGTCAAAACTGATAAAAAATTTAAGATAACAAAATTTATACATAACTAAATTGGATTCCTCTAAGTGCTTGATAGGTCCCTCCCAGTTGAAGATGGATCTATGCTGGTTGTATCTCACCTAAGTTATTGGTTGTAGATGTATAATAGGAGACTTATAGAAAGATAATATCTTAGCTACCTATACGTAAATTATTCTCCATCTACTGAACTCCTATATATACATAAAGAAGTAGAGTGTACAGTGTTTACAATTGTCAATTTTTCTCTTGCACTTTCCTTTTTGTGTAATTGTTCTCATTGATGTTCACTTGTACACATATCATGTTTGAAGAAGGATTTGTGTTCTACATTAATTTTCTATTAACATTTACCTCAGTAATTAGCATACATGTTGCTAATTAGTAATCACCTTATACGTTTTCCCTAAATAAAGTACAACTGCTTTGTATATGCGAGCTTCAACTACAAAATAAACCAAGAACTTTGTAATCCCTTCTTTACATAAGCGATAAACTATCTAAGTGTTCATACAACATGTGTAATTAGGTTTGTCTGCATCATGTTCTTGTAAAATGGAAGTGTTATAGGTCATCAAGTTGTAAATTAATATTATATATGTTTCCTTGGTTTGTGCCATATTTTTATTTTCTCTTTGTTTCTTACACCATTTCATTATATGATCTTTGGTACAGGAAGCATTAAAGAATGAGCACATTCTGACACTTGTAGAAGGAAGTGAAAAGGTACTTATCATTAAGCTATGTTAACAAAAAATTATTTCCAATATGCGAAAGGTAAAGTAGACTCTAGAGATTTCAATTACTTTTAATTGTTTACAATATAATTTCTATGGAGTAATTTACATAAAAGAAAACCGTTTAGTCATTTTCTCAAATTTTGCACATGTACCACAATAATATATGCTTTCCTTCAGCTGTTGAAGGTACCAAACAATCACAACCAATGCATTTGATTCTTACTAATGGTCAAATTTTCATGGTTCATGAAGACCGTGCCTTGGGACTCCATCAAAGGTGAGTTTGCTTATTTGGGATTGCTTTACATGTCCTTCAATTTGGTTATTTAAGACAATTTGGTATTCTTCGCAATTTCTAAATATACGTTTCCAGATTAGAGTGAAAATTAACGATACATATGAAATAATTTTTTTTAGAGATGTCATGTGTCCTGGAAATGAATGTCTTCCTATTCCTTTAGGATTCATGTACAATTGTAAACAGGACAATATCGAGGACACATCCAATTAGTTATCAACTTTTTCAAACCCATTAAAAACATGTGGGCTGAAATTGCACTTGGAGTATCAGGGTTCCTCATACCATCTTGATTGCCAATACACTCATTCTGATATAACTGTAGAAAAGGAATCCAAGCCAGAATTGAGTTTGCAAGGAACAACCATGGATTATGGCACCCAGTTGGTTGGCATGGGGTTTGATGGTCTACCTCAACAGTGACCTTCAAGTTATAATCACGTAGAAGGGTAACTTTTTTATAAGAACTTATATTCATGGGTAACTACCTTTTATTTTTCAAGTAGCCTATTCTGATAAAGCCACCTACAATTGACATGACACTATATTGTTTAGTGCCATGTGTGCATCTCCCTAGTTTTGAAGATCACGTTTTGATCACTTACGATATTTTGCTAGCTATGGTTCTATTTTTATAGCAGAAGATGTTGAATGACGGTTATAAATTCAATTATAAAGAAACTATAATTGATGCTTCTTCAATAGTTCTACCCTTAAGTCTTAATATTGTGATTTTCTATAAAAAATACTCAGAAAGGAATAGTCCATGATGAACAACCTTCTCTTTGGTAAATGAAAAAGAAACATGATGATGGCCTCTTTTAACATTATGTATAAAATCATAGAAGTTGTAAACAGTGGCTAATGACCATTGTAGATATGTTCACATACTTATGGGTTATTTCACAATTAGTTATTTTAAATTAAGATGTAAGCATAAAAGAATGTATTTTCGATACTGGATTCTTGGATTCTAATTATGTTCCTGAATTTTTGTTTTCTCACAGCAAGAGTCTATGCCAATGTTTGGATCAGCTTTAGCTTTAACTAGTCATCAAATCAGCTCTTTTCAACAATTGGAGCAACCAATGGGCACACAAATATATGCAGCATATGAATACCATGCAGGAGCTTCATGCATAGCTTCTTTAATGTGACAAAAGAACATTGGAAAATATGTAGATGCAATATTATCCTGTTTTGTACAATTTGTCTAGAACATACCCTAGAGTCTGAATGGCTTGTTCATATTTTGATAATCAATAGAAAGTGATTATTGAAGAAAATATGTTTCATAAGATTGCACTTATTTGGCTATGATCAAGTGAAATGAATGTGATTAATTTTGATGATTTGGCTTATTGGACTAAGTATGAAAATTCAGTTTCAATTTCAAAATGTAAATTAGAGGTGAGAGGATTTATGAGATATTTAAATAGTATTTATGACAGAATAGTGTAGATAGATGGGTAGAATAATCCTAGAAGCATTGTTTAATTTATTTTTTGAAGTGATAGACCTACTATATGAGTGCCATGCCAAAGTATTTTCTTGGTGAAACCCATCTCAAACAAAAACCTATCAGAAACCCCATTTTGGAATGCATTTCTTGAATCTGAGTAATTAATGTGTTGCAAGAGAAACCCACTACATTTTATGTCAAACCTATCCATTTCTTGAAGAAATACCATCCTATATTGCCTGCGTTTCTCCAAAAATATTTTAAAAAATTCATAAAATTAAACATTGATGAAAATCCTAAACCTAAACCTTGTACATCAAATACCAGTGCAAATTGTTGTCATTTCCTCTCATAGAATTTGGTGTTTGTCTGAAGTTGTTCCTCAAGAGTCAAGACTCTGCTACTAAGTTGAAGATATGTTTCTTTGGGTTCAGAAAGTCTTCAAAACTTGGCAGTTATTTGCAATATCCTTGTGTTCAATATGGTACTCCTAAGCCTGAGGAGATTAGATTGTTTAATGTGAAATTAATGGTGGTGGATGTATTGCTGGTGTTCTTTTCATTAGAGCTAACTCTAGTGATGCCAAGAGAGATGACAACAATCATGGGTTTCAGTAGAAGAAAAAATGGAGGATTTTGATGATGGATAACAACATGAAAATATGGATAGGGATAAGAAGAGGCAAGGAGATTGTTTAGAAGTATGTAACGAAGATCAATATTTTGTATTTATGATTTAAGAGAGGTGTCATGAAAAAAATAGGTCCAGATATCTAGAGAAACTCAGTTAGAAAAGAACAAGGGAAGATATCTGGGTTATGGAAGAAGTGAGAACAATATCTTATTATGAAATTGGACGTAAAGATGAAACCCTTGTGAAAAATGATTGCATTGATTTTGGAATTGGAGAGCTAGAGAAGGAAATCTCCTATCTTGCACAAAAACTAGAAGAATTGAAATTGCAAAACCATTGTCAGACACCATCCCAAGTAATTGGTATTCAACACAAATCCAATGACAAAAACACACCAATGAGAATTGCAAATAAGATAGAGACAAGGAATGGTCCTCGAGAAGGGAGTTCTGAGAAGAGAAAAAAAAGGAAGGGTTGTCTCTGCTAAATTTATTCAATAAAGTTTGAAAGCCCAGCCAAGATTTAAGAAAACAAATGAAAAAATGATGACAAAGAGAATTTCCAATGAGACAAGACCTCAGATTCAGAAGAAATGTGGGTCATCTAGGCCTCAGTTAAGAAGCACTCCTAGAAATGTAGGTTGTCTCAAAGAAGAAAATTTTGAAGGGAGGAAAGATAACATTGGCAGGAAATTGAACCAAAAAAAAATATACGTGTCTAAGGATTGAAAAGGAGATGGATATTCTTCTGGAAGATTTGATGGAAAGGGGAACATATCTCCATGCTTAAAACTTTTAGATAAAAATCATAGTTTCACCCAGGTTCAAATTCTAAAGAAGTTCCAAAGGATGAAAGGAAGCTAGGAAAATGCTTGCTTGAGAATTTCAAGAAGCTTTGTGACATACAAGGAGTGAAATGCCATCTCTTCATTATACCTTTAGATACCATAAATCATAATCATATGTGGTTGAGTAATTTGATTTTGGGTGAAGTAATGTGCATCCACAATATACATCTAAAGAAGCAAGGTGCATTGTAGAATGCATGTGGGGTCATAAGAGGGGTATCATGTAAAATACCTCATGTACCTTAATGAGTTAAATGACGTGTTTGTGAATTAGGTGTCTGCAGCATAATTATTAAACCAGTTTCCACCAATAAGCCTTGGAATAACATCATCATTATGAAAAGAAAAAGAAGAAAAAATAAATAAATAAATAAACATGCACCACATAATACTACTCATGAGACAACCATATTCACGTGGTTCACCTCGTCCACGAGGCTACGCCCACCAAATTAGTTATTCTTTTATTTATTTATCAAAAAAAGTACTTACAAAGTGACGGCTCATCCATGGCCGGTTTACCTTACCACAAGGCTCTTCCGAGAGAGCCTCTTGCAACTAAACAACGCCCTTTTTCTTTTTGGACTCCTTATAACCAGCTCATAAAAAGGATTTAACGGCCCCCTTGAGCACTCAGTGAATTTCAACTTTAATAAGCAATCAATAAGACATTTTTATATCTCTGGTGGATAACTAAAACACCCTATTCCAGTTATAAGTTTTTATATCCCTAACCGCCAAGGCAAAGAGGGAGAAGATGATAGCCATCATGAAATCACATTGCAACAGTAGTTACTTCCTTTTCCCATATCCCTACTTTATTAAGGCACACTATTTTGGGAGATTTTGACATAAATCACAGCATCAATCAAGTTTTCAGCCAACAATCTTAGATCTACTAAACCTTAAGATAAATAACAGCATCAATCCAATCAGATATATTTCAGTATATAATTTTGAAAGGGAAACATAGCAATCAAATCCTAATCCACATGTAGATTCAGTAAAGAAGAAATCGCAACTCTTACTCCAGATCTGATTTACTTAAAATACTACCATCTAATTTACCCAATTGGCGAGATTTACTATACTAAGATCGACAGGATTCGGTTCTTCACAGAGATTCAATAGATCTAATTCTACGACGAAATTATATTCAAATGGGGATATTAGAAAGGGGGGGGTGGTCCTTAAAAGTCTAAACATCTATTTCAAGCAAAGCGTGGAGGTTTCGAACACCGGGGTCAAACCTTCTTTAATTTTATGGTTAAAATACCAGTGATTTAATAAGAGACCACGGATGGGATTTTCTTAATTTTCTTCAAATTGGTCTATCCACACAAGGCATGCATTCATAAGTAAATGATGAAGATACAAAATCACGGCAACCACAGATAGCTCCTAGACAAGAAATCGCAGTCATAACACATAATACATATATGAGTTCGTAAGTATAACACATTTAGATCGAGGATATAAAATTGTAGGCTTAATGTATATACCATGCAGATATGCAAATCGTAGGAATCACATCTAGAATCCGCATATAAAATCCCGATGTGGAATCATAGGCATAGCACGCATTGATCCCTGATATGAATCTGCAAGGATAACGCATATACATTCGGGATTAAAAAAAACTCACAACCAAAACCCTTATCAATTTGTGATATGAAATTGAAGAACAAGCATATAAAATCCAAACTCTAAATCGTAGGCATAACACACATTGATTTCAGATAGGAAGTTGCATACTCAACGCATATACACTCCGAATAAAAATAGTAAGGAAAACCCTCATGAATTCCAGATATGAACCCGCAAGAATCAAGTACAAGCTTAGAGTTTATCAAATCGAAATAAAACTAAAACATGCTCCCATCTAATCAACGTGGGGAAGAGTACATACTTAGATCCATCAAATCGCTAGAATCCAATACATGCTAATAGCTTTTTTCTAAATTCCCAAAGACAATGCAATATTTGAGATATTTATCATATGGAGGATACCACTACATGTTTCCATATATTAATGCGGGAAGCAAATAATTCATCAACTCTTTCGATGAACTCATGAAAATGCAGGCAACGAATGCAAAGATCACTCCCTGGATTTCCCAAAATGCAGACCAAATAAAAAAAAACATGCGCCATGGCGGTGTCATCCAGTTTACCAATCTAGGTTATGAATGCATGAGTTATCAGTATAGGCGATACTCGCTATAGGTGACCTATCACCTCTGAGATAAAAAAGGAGGCTAATCTAATAATGGAAGAATTGAACTCATCGTTCTATAAGAACAATTCAACACTAAAACAAAATCTAAACGCATTATCTACTAAGGTACTTATCCCTGGACACATACCAGAATATAAAATAAAATAAGGGATGTAACTTACGACGTGCAGAGGCCTTTATCATCCTTCATTTTATTGGTGACAGCTGATCATCCAACTCACAAATAAGGAGGTATTCGGCTCTGGCTGGAATGTACAACAACAGAACACTTTGGGTTCCCATGTGAGCGCAGAGATCCTTCCTTTTCCTCTTTAGGGAAAAACCTTGTCAAAACGATTTTTCCCAATAGGCGTTCCAGTCATGGCTCCCACTTTCTCCCACCCAGTCAATTATTAAATAAGGCCTCAGGTTCCAATGACCGTTCATCCATTAAAAGGTCACAACTGTCAAGGTTATTGGCCATTACTTCCTTTCTGAACCTCTCCTTAATTCATGCCAAGATCAAGGCACGAATTCTGGCACGAATTCAAGCGACTGTTTCAGCCACTAAATGGTCATGACTGTCAAGGTTCAGGGAATATTTTATTTCCCTCATTCAAGTTGAGCCTTCCCTCTAATTATGTCATGGTTAAATCCCAACACTTATGGAGGATTTAATTTGAATTCGGGCCTTTAGTTGTAGGATCTAAATATATATAAGGCTTAAATCTTGACTTAAACCCAAAATAAAGTTCTATGTCTTTATTTATCATACGCTTTCTATTATTTGTCTTATAGATGGACTAAATACTTGTTTTTAATCTATACTTTACTTTTCCAGTTGCCCACTGTTAAGTTGTCTTGATGTTTTAGGGCATAGAAGATTGATTCGCCTAACTTTCAGGTGTCTTCTGGTGGGGCCTTGGCACTTGAGCTCTTCATCCAGAATCCCTCATACAATGACATTCACAATCAAGAAATTCTTAGGGATATATATATAGGAGGAAAATTACATATCATGTCAATAAACTAGGTAGACATATAAAGGGGTATAAAAAATGTAAATGAAAAAATGGATACATACAATATATAGTGAAAATAAGGGTTTTTTAATTTGTCAAGGAATATTGGGAGGGGGTTAAAAAAAGTGATTTTGGGAGGTATTTTTCAATATTTATTGAAATTAGGGGCATTGTTTCGTATGCCATGAACTGACATGCTATGGCATGGTTTCACTAAGTGAAGACCCCGTGGTGCCTTCCCTCTCTCTCTCTTCTCTCTTCTCCCCTCCCTCTATCTCTTTCTACCTCCATGTGTTCCATCCTCTCACCCACTCCATACCTCACTCTTCCCCTACCTCCTCTCTCCATCCCCTTCTCTCTCCTCCCTTAATTCCTTCTCTCTCCTCCTCTCTCCCCCTCTCTGTCTAAATCCCCCCTCCTTCCTTTTCTCACCACGCCCCCCTCAAAAAAACTTATGCACCTCTTGGTCTTGAAAAACCACACCCTCTCTCCCTCTATAATAAACCTTCCCCCTTTTGTCTCTCTCACATACATCCATACACCCTCTCTCCATCCCTCTCTATCTAACCATCGTCATTTATCTCCTTCACTATCCCTTTGTATCTATAACCATCCCTCGACCCTCTCTCTGACCCCTTTCCCTCCCTCTCTTTCTCTCTCCCCCTCTCTGCCTAAATCCCCCTTCATTCCTTATCTCACCACTCCCCCAACAAAAAAACTTACACCCCTCTTGGTATTGGAACACCACACCCCCTCTCCCTCTATAACCAACCTTGCTCCTTTGTCTCTCTGAAACACATCCACAAACCATTTCTCCATCCCTCTTTATCTAACCATCGATATTTATCTCCTTCACCATGAATCTGCCTCTAAAACCATCCATCAACCCTCTCTCTCCCTCCCTTCCCTCTCGCTAAAACCCTT
>LPNX010816523.1:43206-78620 GCA_001517045.1 Pseudotsuga menziesii | reverse complement strand
CCTTCTCTCCCCCCCCCCCAAATTCCTTCCCTCTCTTCCTATCTCTATCTAACAATATCTCCATCCCCTTCTCTCCCCCCTCTAATTCCTTCCATTTCTTCCTCTCTCTATCTAACAATTGATATTTCTCTCCTTCACCATGCCTGTGCCTCTAAAACCATCCATCAACCCTCTCTCTCACCTCCTTCCATCCCTATAAAACCCTTACTTTGTTACCCTTCCCTACCGCTAAAACCCCTTCTCTCTTCTCCCCTCCCTCCCTCTCTCTCCTTCTACCTCCATCTGTTCCATCCTCTCACTCACTTTCTCCCCCTATCACCTCTCTCCTCCCCTTCTGTCTCCACCCAAATTCCTTCCCTCTGTTCCTCTCTCTAGCTAACCATCAATATTTCTCTCCTTCACCATGCCTCTGCCTCTAAAACCATCCATCAACCCCCCCTCTCTCTTCCCCTTCCCTCTATAACCATGCACCCCTTTCTATCTCTCGTGAAATCAATATAGTGGTTCAAGACTTCATCTCTCCATCTTTCTCTCTGATCCTTAATATACATCTCTCTCTCTATCTCACACGCACAAATAATCCCTCATTGCTATCCCTTATTGTAACCATTTTTGAGCATCCTTCATTTCCCTAAATCTCTCCTCTCTCACTATTACTATCCCACTCTCTCCCCCTCTAACCATCCCTCCATCTATCATCATCTCTCCGTCCATCTCTCTCTCTCTCTCTCTCTCTCTCTCTCTCTCTCTCTCTCTTTGAATCTCCCCCTCCCACCCTTTAACCACCCCCCCATTTGTGTCTCTCACTCACTCATTCTATACCTCTTTCTATACAACCACTCCATCGATCCCTCTCCTCCCTCTGACTCTATAACCACCACCCCCATTTATCCATCCATATGTGATATGATGACCACATTTTACATAGTGACCGTTAGGTGTAAACCATTGTATGCATAACACATGTGCGATATAACACATGTGCTTTAAAATGGGCATGCGTTATATCGCATATGCAATATGGGTTTTATAAAACAATGTTGGGTTGTGGTTCTTTGTCTAGTTTTGTAGAAATTCTAAAGCCTTGATGGCATAAGGATAAGGATCTAGGCACACAATTAACCTCACAGAGAATTGTAGAGAATTAGCATAAGGAGAGAAGAAGAAGAATTAATGAACACACATTAATGAATGATCAATAAATGATAATCGATATTATTACATAGGTAATACATCCTTATAAGGGAAAAAGGAATTGCTAGAAGACAACTCAAGCCAGCTCATAAAGTAGGCTTACTAATTATGATAAACCCCATAGTTGGCTAAAACACATTCCTAATCTATCAAGTACCTCACGAATTAGCAATAGAATGTGTGAGTGAAGGAAAGACTTCCTAATAATGGAATATGGAGAGAAACTAATTGAGGATGGGTTGGAAACATAAGCTGCCAGTTTCCTAGTTAACAAGCTTTACCTTATCCATAGAAAAGCATGATAAAGTAGGAAAAGTGGAATAAAGAAGATTCTACTGTAAAGTGCAGTTACCAATTCTGGATGGCCATGAAGTGGTTAAGATCAACCTAGAATCAGAAATAAATCATTCCTAGGATATAGATGGCAAGTGTTGACTCTAAAGTGCAAGTGGATACCAACTATCTAAGCTAGTGGGTAGGAAATTAATCAAATAGTGATTAATTATTTTATGTCTGGGTTTAGGACATTCCAACACCCCCCTATAAGCCTGACTTTATGATGATATCTATAAACTAATAAAAATATATATATGCATATAGGGCCCAACAATAAATCTATGGTCACCCTTTTACAATTTATCTTGTCCAAATAAATGACGAAAGAGGAAAAACCTCAAGGGGAAAATCCTCCCTCAAGAAAGGACATGAAAAGCAATACAAAAAATGATGAGGTGCTAGTGTTGCTACTACTCCAAACTAAATGCTGATGTCTGGAGGAATGTTCTTCTTGGGAAGAAGATAAATCTGCTCACCTGGATCAAGGACAGCTGCAGGATGGAAACTAGGACCATGTAGAACAACTAAGATCCAATGATGTGAAGGAAATACTGAAAGATATTGAGACTTGTAATCAGCTCCAAGATGATGAGATGACTTGAACTTCGAACCAGTAGAGATGAAATGAGCTCTAGATAGGTGAAATAACTATCCAAACAAATTCATAATGTCTCCATCTTCATTTACACAGAGCGGATGTTAAAAAGTGATCATGTAGGAACATAGAGAAGGTGTAGGATCAAAGAGTGCAAATGCATGGGATCCATGGGTTGATCTAGCTTCCAAAGAATACAAGAGATAACATATAAGTAAAATAGTACACCCATGGGAATATACTGGTAAAGAATCCTCTGTCGTAGAAGAATGTAAGGAGGAAAGATAGTGTTGTTCAAAATCTTCAAGGAGGCTCTCAGAATGGGTGCCAAGAACAAAGGAGGAGCTACAGAATCACATGGGGTCAAGTATGGTAAGTGGTAGGAGACTAAAAGGACTTGATTTGGCTAAGAAAATATCTTGGAAGTCACTGGGTTGCACACCATCAAGGAGAGAGGCATGCACAAGGTGTGAGAGGTCTGGGATATGGATCTCATAATCCATGATAGAAGACATAGAGAACACTGAATGTGTGAGTGAATCATCAATAGAAATAGAAGCTCCATTAGTCACTTCTTTTTCATCAACAACATCATAAGAAGATGAATCAAGATCTTCTACTTCAAGAGACAGAGAAAAAGATGGCTCTTCAAAATTTGCTTCTTGATTGAAAGAGGAAGCATTCCAATCAAGGAGAGTACTAGCAACATGAACTGTATGAGAAAATTATTCTTCATAATCAACTTCATTAGAGACTGTAGAGGCTGTGACATCTTGAGAAAGAGAAATCATTGAGGAGCTAGAGATATTCCAACAATTTTTACTATAGCAAAAGACATAATTCCTTTGAACCTGTGCACAAAGAACTGTTCAACCTGTCATTTCATCATTTATTACAAAAATACATAGCTATTGTACATGTTTGGGTAGATGTTAATGGGGAATGTATGTAATAGAGGGAGGAAATCAACGAGGAAGGTGCTTACACCATAAGAAGCTGAAAAAAAAGAAAAGAAGATGGAAGAATCAAGAAATCGTTGGCATTCAATCGATGAGAAAATACTTCCCATTCCCTCTCAATAGGTGAAGCAGAAAAATTCAATAGAAAATACAATGTTGGATACCCTGGAGAAAGATTCAAAATGAAGGAATTTGATAGTGGGAAATACCATACATTCTACAATGATCCACATTTCAGTATCGATTTCAATGGATAGGACACCACAATTTGCATAAAATGCTTGTGCCTGAACATCTCAGGGAAAAGAACATATACCTGATGTAGAGGTTAAGGACAATACTGCAACGTTAATGGAGGATGGTTATCAGGGAGATGAAAATTTTGGTGCATTATTAAACATAAACGTTTTTGAAGAGTTCAATCATTATGTTCCTGACAATGCAAATGTGGCTCTACAACAACCATGCCAGGTCGTTCAATATCCTAATTGAAGTTGTCAGCCTGTAGTGGATGTAAACATCACTCCAGCATTTCAAACAGAAAGAAATCTCGCAGCAACGTGAAAGAGAAATCCTAAATGCGTACAAGTGGACAAGAGAGAATTGAATTTCATGGAAGGTAAGGTGTCTAAATGCATTATCCTTCATTAGTGTTCTCAAATAATGAAACCATATTTTGATAAAAAATATGAAATCAGTAGATGCCAATTGTTTTTATCTTTGATTAAATCTAGGAGTATGGAAACTGTTAGAAGAAATTTAGGCATAAGAACATTCAATAATATCAAATCAAGTAATCACATTATTAAATCTCTTGCTGCTTCATTCACATTGATTGGTAAAAAAACGCGTTCACGGGACTATAATGTGGCCCACCGCATCTTGGCTGAATCGATTCTAAGTAGATACACAAGATAATGTCGTTTACTTAAATGCACATCACAAATTGTGCCTTTACATCCAAAGACACTTAAAATAATATCAAGTAAGAAGAGACAGCCTTGATGTAGAGGGACAAATGGAAACATTATAGGCATTTAGCGGTAGGTTTCCCTGTAAATACATGAAGTTAGTCAAAGCAGTGAAGGGACTAGTGCACACTTTTTGGCACGATAACAATAGGCCTTCTTCTTACAAAAAGTATGTGTTAAAACTCTGTAGGGGTTCTATGAATAATGAACCTTGTGTTAAACATTATCTTGACATAACACAAACTCAATTGTTCGAGACGTTTAAAGTTTTCCATGTAGAGTTAAGGCTAGGGAAAAGATATTTTGAAAAATGCAATCTTTGGTATGGTAGAATCAATTCCATTGAGAACACTTGTTTTTTTAGATACCAAATAGATTTTGATATATATTATCATACATTTACACATATACTTCATTTTTTTCATCCTAACCATGTGCAAGAATGATCAAGTAGAGTACCTCCAATCTCATATAGTGATTTCATCCATAGTATAATGTGTCTGAGGAAAGATGGACATACATATTACTTTAAAAAATGTGTAGAGGTTTCTTGCAACAAATGTGGTGGGCTATCATTATGGTCTGATTGCATCCATGAGAGTGAATATCAATCATTCAGGAATACAATTGTCGAGAAGAAGAACTATCAATATGAGACATATAAACTACATGATGGGAAAGAAATGAGGAAGATTAAATTGGTGACTTCACAGGTGACAATGTACGCGAATAATACTAATTTAAATCATTGTATTGTTTATGTTGTTTTATAACATTTTTATTAGCATGTAAATATTTTTGTGTTGTTTTATAACATTGTTTTTTTTTCCCACCAAATGCAAGTATGTGAATTTATTTCAGATTTCCGTGGAAAGATCCAACAGTACATTCAACATTTCAATATGGCACGATTGCAAGATGAGCAATTCAGAATATGCAGAGACACCTTTCCTCTCGAAACAATACTATCACCGGTTGACTTTGCAGAAAATTACACCCTACAAGCACAAAATGAAATACAAAGTCACTACTATCACTTAGAGAAGGTGAGCATAATGGTCCATATCACTTATTGACATGGTCCACATAATAATGAAGAGAAATGTGTGATTTTGAAAGAAAGTCACTTCTACATAAGTGTCGACTAGACCCATGACATCCTTTACGTGCAACATTGCTTTAAATTGTTCTATGATCATGTGGTAGCTATGGACATACCATTTTTTCATCATTTGATTTGGTCAGATGGTTGTGCTAGACAGTTCAAGAATGCATGTGTATTTCAATGGTTGTGTTTTTTTCACATAAAATACAAGGTGCCACATATATGGAACTACTTTGAAACTGGTCATGGAAAAGGAAAGCACGATGGCACTAGTGCATGCATAAAAATTTCCCTTCGAAGGGAAGAGATGAAGTTTGCAGGTGCTCATCTTCGAGACGCTGCATCTATAGTGAAATACTATGCATATGTAATGGGAGAATCAAGGAAAAACCTAGTGTGGAGAATATTCTGGGAGGTGACAAATGTAAATTGATCCAACACACTTCATGTGAACACAGTGCATGGAACTCGATAGTTTCATTGAAGTAGAAGCTCAGACAACTCAGACTTACAAATTTGGAAAATATTGAAGGTTTTTTTTTGTGATTCCTGTAGCATAGATGAATGCGATGATTGTAAGTATATAGATATGGTTTATACATGGCATCGAGTGACATTTGGCATTGATTTGAAGGGGGTTAATGAAATATACCATTTGGAAGATGATCAGACATATATCTCTACAAACTATGATGACATATCGAATCTCATACAAGAAGGTACACAAAAAAGTAAAATTGTAGTACCTAAATCACCACAAGCCTTTACATTTGAAGAAATTTTATTTATGTTACATGCAGGACCTTTTTTAATAGAGTGTGTTGTTAAATCGACCTATTTCCTTTCACAGATCATATATATGCATTGGTTTCCCCAAAAAATAATGAATGGGGTTCTGACTATTTGTTGGAACGTTGCTTAGAGGGAAAAAAAATACATTCTCGAACCTGTTACATATGATGAAAATATTGAATTCCCAACTGGGTCGATGGTTATAAAAGGAGAGTAGTTTACACTAGAAGCACAATAGAAAAGGACGGTTGGGTATGTATATTAGGATTATATACCAGGAGCTATTGTATACCATTTCACCAACCTGGTAGTTGATATAAACATCAAGCTACGCACACTTTCGTACAAAAGTAGGTCACATGTACGATACTTGCTACATCATTTAGAGCATGAGATATTGATGGACACCATCAGTAGTAGAGATGATCTAGATGGCCTACTTGAGTGAGTGCATTTTCAGGTGATACTAGCTTGTCTAGTGTGGCTAGATTGCTAGCCGCGTTATTTAAACATTAAAGTGCATCCTAAAGTACAATTTCAATGAATTAGCCTTTAGTTTATTCCCAATGTACTAAACTATGGTTGTCGGATAGCATTCATAGACATCAAACTAATCGGATACTAGACAATATAAACATGATCCTACACCCTCAGGTGAGTTATCTATAAATAATGTTTGCACATTTTCATTGGTTCTCTTTATTTTATGATGAGAAGACTAATGTTTATCCTTTTGTGTTCCTAGGATACAAACATGACCTATTACACATTGGAGGCGCTAATAACTACCCGGTGTCTTTATACACCAACTAATAGAATTCAAAAAATAACATGCTCTCGAGTTGTTGCAATTTACTTTTAATGGATTTTTTATATTAATGCAAATCTAATTACATTAATGCACAGTTAATTACATTTGTGGGTCAACTCTTACAACTCTTGCATTGGTGAGTCATATCATCAAAAACCTTGATAGTGCGACTATTGGTAGTGTTCCCATATCATTCTTTCACATACACACTTGTACGAACCAATGGCATGAGATTATGCTACTTTGTTTGGTTTTTCTCTCCCAGACCACAAGTCACCAAGTGTCCCTAAAGCGCATTTTGAGGAGACTTTGAAATTGACATAAATAAAAAACCAAAGGTCATATCGATGAACCATCGAATCCATTGGTCTCCTGTCATTCGATTACATCTAGGGATCCCACTCTATGATCTTTTTATGACCCGGTGACTACATTGTGCATTGATTTTGGAAACTAGGGTTTTTCTCAGTTTCCTTGAATGCAACTCTTGCATTGGTGGGTCAAATCTACAAAAACCTCGACCGTGTGACTATTGGTAGTGTTCCCATATAGGCCTTGTACATACACACCTGCATGAGCCAATGACATGTGATTATGCTTGTCCATTTGGTTTTTCGCTCCTTAACTGAAATTCACCAAGTGTCCCTCAACCGCATTTTGATGCGACTTTCAACTCGACATAAATTGGAAATTGGAGGTCGTATCGATGAGCCATCAAATCTGTTGGTCTCTTGCAATGTGATTACATATAGGGGACC
This sequence comes from Pseudotsuga menziesii, assembly GCA_001517045.1. Taxonomy (NCBI): domain Eukaryota; kingdom Viridiplantae; phylum Streptophyta; class Pinopsida; order Pinales; family Pinaceae; genus Pseudotsuga; species Pseudotsuga menziesii. Next base: position 71,099 of record LPNX010816523.1, on the reverse strand, counting down.
ATATCCACCATGTTTGCATGGCTGAGTGACTACATTGTGCATTGATTTCATAAACTAGGGTTTTGCTTAGTTTCCTTTAATGCAACTCTTGCATTAGTGGTTCAAATCTGCAAAGACCTCGATCGTGTGACTATCAATAGTGTTCCCATATCGGCCTTGGCCATACACACTTGAAGGAGCCAATGAAATGTGATTATACTACTCTATTTGGTTTTTCTCTACCAGACCTAAAGTCATCAAGTGTCCATGAACAACATTTTGAGGTAACTTTCAACTCAACATAAATCGACAATTGGAGGTCATATCAATGAACTGTTTACTTTGTTTGTCTCCTAGCATGCGATTACATCTAGGGGGACCGCTCCACCATGTTTTCATGTCCCGATGACTACATTGTGCATTGATTTTATAAAATAGGGGTTTTCTCACTTTCCTTAAATGCAACTCTTGCATTGGTCGGTCAACTCTACAAAAACCTCGACTGTGCGACTACTGGTAGTGTTCCCATATTTTCCCTACCCATACATACCTACAGGATCCAACGACATACAATTATACTACTCCATTTAGTTTTTCACTACGGGACCAAAGGTCACACTGTTTTCTATTACACTTGACATTGTGTCTATTACACTTGTCTTTCAATAATGATCAACATGTATCGTTGTTATTATATGTTGGTTATACGCTAGTTGCAATATCTAGCATAGTTAAAATTAACTAGCTAAAACAATAGAACGAGAATGAAAATAATAAGAAAACAGGAAGAAAAGAGAATTAAAACTATCACATGAAACATATGTTGAAAATATATTGAATAGGTTTAGCATGAAGGATTCTAAGGAAGTAAGAACACCTTTATCAAATAATTTCAAATTCTTTTCCAACTTAATTTTTGCGTGATCCTCCTTTTTCAATGTGGCAAGCTTTGTACTACCCCATCCTTGTTGGGTGAAGAAATGAATGATAGTGGATATGGATAGCCCTTGGTACACTAATATCAATATGGGAGATTATATTTATATTTATATTTTCAATATGATTGATGCAAAAATGGATTTCTCAAACCAAATATCATGACTAATAGGTACCTTATTTCTCACCCATCACCTAACCACACTATTTATAAGAGAAATGGAATTTATAAAGAAAAAAAATCATATAGAAAGAATTAATTCAACATAAATAACACATAAGGATATGTCATGATTAGGTCTGTAATCTCATAAAGGGATATTCATTTTTTTTATGTGGTTATTTTGTAGTGTTACCTCAAACCTCCTTCACATTGTTTCACAAATTCAAGGGCTCATGGAGATCATCAATATAGTGCAAATGAAAATACAATTTCCTGTTTTTGTGTTGTGTTTAACGCCATTATAGAAAATAGAGGACCGAATAAATTGTGGAAGAAAGTGCAAAGGATTTTTTTATTTAAGTGGTTAAGTGCCTTTAATATTCTTGTTTCATTGTGATAAAGGGCATTAGGATCCCTATGTTTTGATTAAATTAAACGTTAAATAATCAGTCCACACCATAAACAAAGTCAATACTTCAATACTTATAAATATTTTCCTCAATACTTAAACAATACTTGTTAGTTTCAAATTGAAGTTCAACCTACTACATTTGAAGAAGCATAGTGGATATCAACAAAAAAAGTTGGATGGAGGCTATGAGAGATAAGATGGAAGCTTTCATGGTGAACCACACATTAAGTATCATTTAAATTAAACACATATTTAGTTAAAGACACAGTTAAGCATATCTGAAAGGAATATAGTTAATATCATGTTCCCATATCAAGTCAACCATATATATAAATATGAACCTTGGTTTATATTATATGTACATATAATGTTTTCGAAAACGGCATGTCATTGCCATAATTCAAAATAGTCGATCATACTATACATCTGTGTGTCTACAAACAAAACTGTACATGTATGTATCCCCCCCTATACATGAATTCTATTGATCCCCCCTATACATAAATTCTATTTATCCATGCCTTTGCTGCCAATGTCAGTGGATTTTGAGAAGTATATCTTTCTTTTCAGCTCCTCGATGGTGTTTCCCAGCATTGAACAAAAGGATTAGATCTCATTTCTGAAGACTACACACAAACTAAAATTTGTAAGTTAGTTACTGAGCTATAAAAATAAGTACAAACTTCTATGTACATTTTTTTAAATTCCAAGCCAATATATCATTTTTACTTATTGTCCATGTGTAAGTGATGGTAGTCCATGTTGTAACTGCATGTATTGTTGGTGCCTCACTAACATCCTGCAAAAAAAATTGTACCAACAACTAGATACATGTACAACCCTATATAAAACAAGTAATTATATAAATATTTGAAAATTTATCTACATCCTACATTGACCTTTTCAACGAAAGTGAGACATACATGTACCTCAAGGGGAAGAGGTGGGTCACCAATGGCCCCAATTCAACAGGCATAATTTGAAGGAACCATAGTTATTTAAAAGTGTATAAATATTGGAAAATATTACCAATTCTTAAAATGACAACTATAAATGTTTGGAAATACTTTTCAAAAAATATTTCAATTTCCAAGGATTTTATATCATTTATATAATAATTTGGTGATTTTTAGGGTGAAATTTTTTTACCCCATCAAAATTGGGTGAAACAAGGCTTCAAAAAATGCAAAATAGCCCTAGGATAAATTTCTCCCCTAAAATTATCCCTTACCAATTGGGTTATCTTTAAGCACCACTCACTCACTAGAAGGATGCATAAAATAATATATGTCAATGTCGGAAAATCAATGGGTGCACCAAAAAGTTACTTGCATGTACAAAAAAAAATATACTACATGGAGGGACACTGACCTTTTCAAATAATGTGAGACATACATGTACCTGGGGCGGAGAAGTGGGTCGCCAACGGCCCCGATTGGGTTCTCTTCAAGAACCATTCACTCATTAGAAGGATGCATAAAATAATATATTTCAATGTCAGCAAATCAATGGGTGCACCAAAAACATACTTGCATGTAAAAAGAAAACTATACTACATGGAGAGACAATGACTTTTTCAATGAAAGCGATGCATACATGTACCTAGGGGGAGGGAAGAGGTGGGTCACCAATGGCCCTGATTGGGTTCTCTTCAAGAATGAATCACTCACTAGAAAGATGCATAAAATAATATATGTCAATTCTAGCAAATCAATGGGTGCACCAAAAATCTACTTGCATGTACAATGAAAACTATACTACATAGAGATACAATAAATTTTGTAATAGGGTGCCAACAAAATAAGAGCGATATTCATATTCCTTGGGGACATGAAGAGGTGGGACACTCATGGGTGAAATAATTGACAACGACCTAAAAGGATGGGCATATGCTTCAAAGAGAAAGGTTGCTCGTGTGGAAAGTCTATCAAGCATATGTTGTCACGTAAAAAAACATAAAGATACAGTTATAAAATTTCAAATAATTAAAAGCATACATGTTGAATCATTAAAAGCATTATTAAAACCATAATTAAAAGAATAAATAAAAACATACATGTGATTTCAAATCTTCCTCTACCTGTTACGGACATGTCTCAAATGCAACAAACTTGTCGTTGCCAAACTACATAAAATATATTTTATCAAGATTAAGATGTATTAAATGTGTCAATCCCTACACAAATATGTAAATCATGATGATAAATTAAAAATTAATGTTCTTACAAGTAATGGTGAATAAATCATATGCAACATTGATCGATGCATCAAGATCATTAGCATCAATGGTTGGAATATGGTAATCTGGGGTCTCATTGGACACCAACTGTAAATGTGTTCACGTAAATTGTCAAATAATTAAAATAGAAATAATTTATGAAATAAATGAAAACTGTGATATAAAGAATAATATACTATGTGAAGAATGAGTTTGACTTACATATTTGAGTAACACATTGCCACAAAACTATGAAAAAGGTCCATATCATATGTTTCCACAAGTTGTGCAAGGATGTGGCATGACATGATGCTTTGAACCCTTTGCATGTCTAGTGTGATCTCTAGATTTGGTAGGTTCTAAAGACCTAACCGGATCCTCTTCGTGTAATGGGCCAGCCCTAGATTGACCAACCTTAGATGTGCCAACCCCTTGGCCTACATTTTCCTAGTAAACAGTCCTATGTTGAAGCAATGTATCTCCAAATGGAATAATGCCTCACCTATGTCATCAATCACGGGGCTTACAGGAGGAATAACTAAGGGGGGTTTAGTGTACGTGGAGGCCATCACACATGGTTTGGATCACTCCTATCCCATTTCCTATCTTGGTACATCCCATGTCCTACCCCCTGGAACTCTAAAATATCAAATTAATTTACATGTTTACCCAAAATAAACTCGACATACAATTTCCTTAGGAAATAGAATGGGATATCTCTATTCCCATGAGGGTCTTCATCAAATACCATGTACCGGTGACCGATCCAATTGGATTTAATATTTAGTTCTACACACCATTCTATATAAATGTTTGGTCGACTAGTGGGAGGAACCAATCCAGTGCTAGGCTCCCAGAATAGTGAAAAAGTTTGGTCTTTTGTTATCTTTAATTTCTTTACATGTTTGTAGCTCATCCCATTGGAATAGTATTTCCTCTGGGAACCCATGTAGGAACTAATGTTTTACAATGCTAAATATTCATTGGAAATTGTATTCATTATGTTATCTAGTACCTCACCCAATGGTCATATTATGTGGTCCCCCCTCTAAAAATTGAACTAAAGTGTCTCAATGCACCCAAACGAGCAAGAATTTATGAATTCCTATTGTGTTCCTCCTCCATGTGTATTAAAATTGAGCTCACATGAATCTATGGACTAAGAAAAAACTTACAAAATATTCCACAAACAAGTTACTCAAAAAATGATATCAAACCACTATCAAACAGTGCAAAAAATGAGTTGCAGCTGTATAATTTCTTTCATTAATCAAAAGTAAATAGATAATGGTTACAATGCATTACAATGGCATTAATAGCCTAGAAATTCGAATCCATGAGAGGACATTTGAATTGATTAACTCAATATGACTACATGGCTAACTAGATATTTCTAAATCACTATCAAAGCTTAACTACCTATCTCTAGTTGTCTAATTCAGTCTCTCAAACAGTTATAATTAGTTAAACTAGTCTAACTCATGTGGTAGGTCAGAAAAGGTGCCTTCCCACATGCATCCATGCAAATACTGGTGTTAACTAAACTAGAGGAAATCTAACCGATTGTAACTCACTCATAACTAGGCTTGACTAGTCACCAACTGCCAACAACTAAAGGAGGTTGGTGTCGGCACTCCCTGTGGATCCTAAATTGTAGGGATTGGTCTAGGAGGTGTTTAAATTGATGCATGAAAGTGTAGACAATGAAAGTTAGCCTCAATAAGTTTTCCCCACACTCTAGTGACTAGTACATGTGGCCCCATTAGGCCAAGTGGACCCAAGGGTACTAGTGGACGTAGTAATTACTAAATGACTCCTAAGTTAGGAATAATTGACATGTTTTGACACGAGAGGATTATAATCCTAACAACCCCCTCAATCCTAACTTGGAAAACTGTGGGCCCTGGTAACTAAGACCAAAGGTCACCCATTACAGCTAAAATGCAAAAAGTAACTCCATAATACAACCAAGGAAATGGGGAAAAACCTCATGGGAAAAATACCCCGCCTCAAACTAAGCAGGTAGAATTAGGATCAAGCTTGTTCTTGTGTGCACATGTATCCTAGGGCCTGACATGTGAAATTTTTCATCCAAAATAAATTATTATTTCTAGAGGAATATTCCTCTTTGGAATAAGAAGAATATGCTCAACTAAATCATAAATATAGACAGTTGCTGGATGAAAATTGGACCCTTGTACAACAACTGAAATCAACTGATACAAGAGAAAAAGTGCTTGAGAATTCAAACCATCTATGGAACACCCAAAAAAATGATATATTTCAGCTTTTAACAACAAACCATATGAGGTGATATCAGCCCCAAGTGCTAGGAGAAGGTGTCCAAGGGAATGCAAAATGTCTCCATCTTTATTAGTTATGTCAGGATATTGGCATGTGATCAAATACAAAGGTAGAGAAGCCATGAGATTGTGGAGAGAGAATGATTTAGCTCCATAATATTATATATCTTCATAAATAAACAATGAATTCAGAAAATAAAATATCAACAAACTCATAAGAGGAAAATAACATCAAATCCCCAGAAACAAGTTGGAAGAAGACTTGTGGTACTTGATTTGTCACACCAAAATTGATGAGACCAGCTACAATCATGACTGAAGGATCTTGGAACTTAAAAATTGAACCAAATAATATCAAATAAGATCCAAATAAGATCATATCAGATCCAAATAATTTCATATCAGATCCAAAAGTGTGGTCCACCGAGATGGTAGATGCACAGTTTTCTCCTTCTTCAAAATTATGAGTATTAGTAACGCAATACTGTAGGAATTTGCTGGAATATTTAGATAAATAAGAGGGAATGGATCACTCCTACAATCTGATATTATTTCCAAAATATTCAAATTATTACTTATCTACACACTAGCAACAACATTAGAGGGAGAGAAATCAATTTCCTCTTCACTTTTAGAAGCAATTGCTCGCAATTTTTCATAGAATTTAAAGGAGAATCACTGGAGTGTGTTTGCATAGAATGGAAGGATATTTTTTATTCAATATCATAGATTCAAATGTCTTCTTCTCTATCAGCCGTATGAGAAAATGAGATATCAAATATCTCATAAACTTCCATATGAGCAGGAGGAGTCACTCCAAGGAGACTTTCTTCAATTCAAATTGATTGTGTAGAAGATTTTGCTTCTTCTTCATATTGAACAAATTAATGAGAGAGAGTATAGGATGAGACTTTTGATTAGATATTTCTTGTAGTGCTGGGTCTAATCTCCAAATTTCTATTATGATCCTCATTGTTCTTGCCAAAGGTTCTATCCAATATTGTCTAGAGATCCTTTGGGTATTCAAAAGATTTAACAAGGTAGCACAAGCTTGGAGAAAAGGGCAAACATATTGTTCCAAAATAAATCACTATCATTTAGTGAGGCATTCTCATACTCATAAGAATATTTACCAAGTTTAATAGACACCTCATAGAGATCTTATTTCATTAGAGATAAAATCATCTTCAACTTCCATTCTGAGTAAGAAGAGGAACTGATAATTTTGAATCCATATGAAGTTGTACTTGAAATTACACAAAAAAACCAAAGTAAGGTCGGACATCCTGCACTTTTGGAGTTTGCATCACTCCTGGATTAGTTAATCAAGATATCTTGATCAACAAGGTTGGGCTGCCAGGAATTATGTTGTAAACTCTTTGTTTCTACTGCAGAGCTGGAATGTTTTTGAGTTTGTTTTTGTTCAAATTGCTTCATAGATCCAATAAGAAACCTATAGAAGAATTTTCTTGTCCTTCCATGGCTATGATACCATTTTAAAATTGAGGTCACATGAATCTATGGACCAATAAAAAACTTGCAGAAGATCCACAAACAATTTACTCATAAAATTATATGAAACAATGAAAAAACTAAGTTGCATCTATATAATTGCTTTCATTAATCAAAGTTAAATGGATAAGTGTTACAATGCATTACAATGGAATTAATACCCTAAAAATTTGAATCCACGAGAGGAAATTCAAATTAATTAACTCAATATTACTGCATGGTTAACTGGATGTGTCTAAATCACTATTGGAGCTTAACTAGCTATCTCTAGTTGTCTAATTTAGTCTCTCAAATAGTTATAATCAGTTAAACTACTCTAATTGATGTGGTAGGTGAGAAAAGGTGCCTTCCCACATGCATCCATGCAAATACTGGTGCGAACTAAAGTGGAGAACATCTAACTGAATGTAACTAACCCATAACTAGGCTTTACTAGTCACCAACTGCCAACAACTAAAGGAGGTTTGTGTCGGCACTCCCAGTGGCTCCTAAATTGTAGGGATTGGTCTAGGAGGTGCCTAAACTGATGCATGCAAGTGCAGCTAGTGGAATTTAGCCTCAACCAGTGTTCCCCACACTTTAGTGACTGGTACATGTGTCCCCATTAGGCCAAGTGGACCCAATGGTACTAGTGGACCCAATAATGACTAAATGACTCATAAGTTAGAAATAATTGACTAGTCTGGACAAGGGAGGATTATAATCCTAACAATGTGTTCGGTGTTTGTATTTGGTTTGGTATTGGGTTTTTGTTATTGGTGGTTTGATTATGGAAATTTGCTTCTGGACTAGTGTTATCTGTTAATATAACAACAACAAATTCCAAATTGAATTAGTATTTGACTATTTTTTTAATCAAACATTTATTAAATTAACAAACAAAAACAAAAAATCAAAGCAATTAAAAACAATACGGTGACTTACCTTCCATTTCAATCCACCTTTTCAATATCCACCTTCAGAATACGCCCTACAATTTGCTTCCAAGCCAAAATTCCTTCCCATTTTATTGTTCCTTTGTTCTTCACAGCCTGAAATGTAAAATAAAAAATAAAGGATGTGGGCCTCTATTTTATTTTTTTGTTTTAGTTTTCAAAAACGCACTTGTGATTTGTAACTCTTAAAAGTGTGATATATTGCACTTACGATATAGTCAAACTAACCTTAGCTTTGGTTTCGGGCTTGAGTTTTCTAAACCAACCCATGATAACACAAGTGCGATATATTGCACTTACAATATAGTATAACTAGCCTTAGCTTTGGTTTTAGGCTCGGGTTTTCTGAACCAAACCAAGATAACACATATGCGTCATAGATTTTCTTTTTGGACTTGTGTTTTGTATTTTTAGAGTGGCACTAAAACGTGGAACCATCTTCATGCACCTGCCCATATCATACCTCCTTTTTTATTCTCTAATATATACTCCTTTGGTGTTTCTAAAGTATGGAGAAATATAATAACATCATAATAATGAATCCCCTTCTTCTCCTAATGGACTCATATTCAATCCTAACACCTATTTAGTCGAATAGTCATATAGGGTTAGCTCTAGTATTTTTGAAATCCTAACACCTGATTAGGGTTTGTGTTTTTGGCCTTCTAGAATGTTCTTGAAAGTTAACACATGACTAAATCACGGCGTCTTCAATTAATGAAACAATGCGATAGTTCCTTCGGTCATGGGATATTAAAGAATACCCATAATTTCACTGAATATTTATAAATACCTACCAAAATCCTTTTCTTGAATGCCCCCCCTACCCAACCAACCAACCCCAAAACATATTTCCAATTAAAAAACCTATTTTTAAGACATATTCCATGTTTTTATTAGATAACCTTTTTCAACCACTTCCAATACCTATAAACCACCTATACCCTACTACCCCCCCCCCAATAGATACACTATATTGACCTTATTTTTAACAATTTTAAAAAATCCCTTTATGAATCAACGTGATAAGATATTGGTCAACATGGTGAATCTACCATGCACTAAATCCACATATGTGATAAATGAGTTTTATTGTTTAATCCAATTGTTACCATGGTGGTGAACTAGATAGGTCAACTTGGAGGAGACATAACATCATCATGCATACTTCGAATGAGGTGATTTTTACATTGTTGGAAGGATATTATAATGTAGAAACATGTCAATGGGAATTTCACAAGAGATGAACTTTTGACGACAAAAAAAAAATCATTTAGACCCTCACACTATCCTCATAATGTTTTTGACCCAAAATCGATAAACTCGGAACTACCCATAAAATGGGCCCTATAATCCAATTCATCAACCCTCCATCGAGTAAGGAAAAAAATGGATGACACATTATATATTGATCCATTTTACATGAATGGAGCTAGGGATTGATGATTTACCCTAGATATTGAATTTTCAGTGGTTGGATTTGGTAGCCTTAAGAGGAGTCTCTCGTATGTACTAAATAATTTGTCTTATATATGAAGTTTCCTATCATACATATCTTTTGTGAATCTTATATTTGATTTTCAGGTAAAGGTTTTCTTCATGATTTTGTATTTATATCTATTTTTAATTGACATTTAAGGAAAAGAGAAAATTTTACATTGAGCGTGTTCTTTTCTAATCTTTCCCTAGGGTTTAAATTGAGTGTGTCTAGGTTTTACATGAGTAGTTACATTAGTATAATCTATCGTAAAAATAACTTTTGAAGTTGCAAAAGTTCCAACAGGAGCTACCTGCAAGCACACGTCGAGAAAATGACCAGTGTTACCTTAGTCACTTCTCCAAAAATTTTCAGATGTCGAAAGATACTAGGGGAGAGCCCTATGTAACTCTACAAAAGACAATTAGACAACAAATATATCTCATATGTGTTTAAGGTTAGTGACCAATGCCTAGTGGAGTCAATAAAAAAGTGGAATAGATGTACTACGAGCATGCATATGAATTGTGAAAGTTCATCCAAGGATAAGTCAAATACCAATGTCAAAATAGTACAATATGCAGATGTTAACTAAGTACAAGTGATTTACGAAACAATATGTATAGCAGTATAAGTATCACTCATTAATGCAAGTATTAATGACAACAATAGTTATTTATAGATTCATTATAGACTTAGTGTAAGTAACAACAATGTGTGCATAACCATGCATTTACAATATTGTTGCATCAAGTATGAAACCAAGTTCCATGTACTCATTAGCAGCAGTATCAAAAATAGTATGCAAGAGTAGACACAAATAAATATTTATAAATGTGGTAATCATTCTCTATTTTCATGTGTTGGAATAAATAACAACAATGTACATAAGAAACTAGTTTGGTGTTAAGACTTCGTATGATAGACTAGATATCATTAGCGTTCAATTCAAATTCAGAGCAGTAGCATATGAATAATCACTAAAAAAACACAATCCCAAGATAGACACAATATTTATCCTAGGAAACCCTCAAGGAGAATAAAACCCTCCAAATATTCCTCTATATAAGATGCACAAGATAAGGCCCAGAAACAGGTATCCTCCTCCTTGTTTTTCTATCTCTCTCTCTCCTGTGTGCTACTCAAGTGAGTGAGTCTGTTTTCAAATAATAATGACAACCCTCCTATTTATAAACATTAAGCCAACTGAACTTTACCCTAAACAATTCAGCCCCATTAAATTTTCTCGGACAACTTTAGCTAGGAAGACTCAAAACAATATATTATATTATTCATTAGGGTACTAATGACATGGATTACAATAAAGGATTTACGTGATGAAGCTATGATGACCAAATACAATAGTAATACCACGTCGAAGGAATAATAAAATCTCCCTTGGGTTACATCACTAAAATACATTTAGAATATCCTTTGAAGTTACAATATTTCAAAACTACCCCTTAATGAGAAGGTTAGAGTCTACTAACAACATCATCATAGACTATAGTATAATAGAGAGATAATATATACAGCAGTATCTAGGTAGTACATATATACATCATAGGAAGTTTTCACAATTAGTAACTGGAACATTTACTCTTCAATTTCTTCATCTTCTGCATAACAGAAGCAGTTTATCCTTTGGCAGCAACACTTTGATATTTCAATCCTTCGTGGCAACACTTTGATATTCTGATCCTTTGCAATAGTACTTCGATGTCCGCTCCTTTGCAACACTTTCTATCTTCTCGATCCATCGTAGTAGCACTTCAATATTTGACCCTTTGTAGCAGTATTATGATCTTATTGATCCTTTGTAGAAACAACACTTCGATCATTTCTATCCTTTTTAGTAGTACTTTGATCTTCTCGATCCTTCACAATCGTACTTCGATCTACTTGTTCCTTTTTCGCCATGATACCTGCAATACATATGATATTTTTGTGGGATGATCAATCCCTATCACTTTAGGACTTGAGTCCAAGGATGATGCAATCCTCCCATTAGAGAGAGTTTGAGGTCAAAAATGGGCCTCAAAAGGACCAAAATGTACTATAAAAATCAACCATTTACATTCTAGTAGATGACATCATCCCCCATGGTTGAGGTGGCATTGCATGAGTTAAGAATGCTTATTTGTCACATTTTCTATGGTGGATGAAAACCCATAGTTAACCAAGGTAGTGGTACAAGTACTTTTAAGTCATAAAGTGAAGTACTCAAAATAAAAGTCATTTCACACTTTTTCATAAAATAATATTATTGTTACTTTCAAGTAAAGTACTCACAATTCACTCTCTCATAAAAATGTCTTTTCACTTTTTTTTAGAAAATAATATATTGTCATTTTCATGTTTTTTAATTTTAAATTATATATTCACTCAATTGTATTTAATATCATAATGTCAAACTAATATATATATATTCTTGTACTTTTAAAATAAATTAAATTCATGAATGATATTTATATGAAAAAAATATGTTTATGCATATAAATTAAATTCATTTTTGTTTAATTTTATTTACAAGTTCATGACAAATAAATGTTAAAGGATAATAAACTTTTGAGAATTTACAATGAATCTTAGTCACATCATTGTAGAGTTATTTTATTAATTTTATTTATAGTCAATTTAGAAAAGTAACTCAACCATGGTTATTTATATTGTGCATAAAAAGTAGTGTACGAGGTGAGTTGTCATATATACCTACCCCATAAAACCCCTAACTCATAATATTTTAATATATCTTATATTTTTGTAGTACATCTCTTAGGAGGCCCATTTTTTACACCAAATTCTCTCTAATGATCATCCTGATCAATGACATCGACCAGCTGAATTGTCTACAACTATATGTAGATATCAACCGCACCCAGTGAAGGACCTATCGTCCATGAGGACTCATCGTAGACTATCCATACACTAAGGTTATGACCACTCCCAAGTGAGTTTTATACTACGGTATATACACGCACATGTAGGCATACTCTTCCAAGCAAGAGTATTGTTGGGAGAGTAGATATTGACTACATACAAAAATTTTGGTCCTCATCGTAGAACATCCATACCACTAAGGTTAGGACCACTCCCAAGTGAGTGTTATACTACGATGTCTGTGAGGACTCATCATAGAGCATCCATACCACTAAGGTCTCGACCATTCCCAAGAAAGTTTTATTCTATGGTATCTAGATATGAATGTAGGCATACTCCTCATAAAAGATTATTGTCTACAGGGTAGATCTCGACTGTATACAAAATGTTAGTCTTGTTGTCTCTGAGGACTCATTGTAGAGAATCCTTACAACTAAGGTTATGACCACTCCAAAGCGAGTGTTATTCTACAGTATCCACAAATGAATGTGGGTAATCTCCATGAGACAGTAACATCTGTAGGGCCATCCTTAGTAAGGACCACTCTCATGGACATAGTGTTATACCTTCCACCCTCAAGAGAGGATACTATCATCTACAAACAAATGTCGGACCTTGTCATCATCACTGTCATCCATCATCGATGTGAGTCTCATCATTACTCCCCCTTTCTTGGGAAGTTCCATATTATCAACTTGCTTCCCCTTTTTCCGAGGAGGGTTCATGTTTTCGACCTGATATTTCTTTTCGAAGAAGGTCCATATCTTCATCGTTTATAGTTCCATCACTATTCCTCGCGAGGAATTTCTTTTTGAAATGCACAAATCTTGTCACAAAAATGTTCAAACATAATTCAAGATAGAGGCTTGGTTAGTACATCAACAACTTGCTCATCGGTACTCACATACTGGATCTTTATATCTCCCTTCAGTACCATATCCCACAAGATTCTTTGTCATTTTTATGCAACTATGGTTTCCACAAAGAATCACTGTGGTATACAGCTCCACGTCAAATAGTCCTGACATCAGTTTTAGAATCCATATGCTTCACAACTAGAGGAGAAAGATGCAATATACATTGCTTCAATTGTACTGAGAGAAACAATAGAATGTTTCTTACTAAACCACGAGATCATGGGAGATCCCAGACAATAACATCCCCCTGAACTTCCCTCTCTGTTTGCGACACTTCCTTCCCAATTTGAATCCATATATTCATATATTCTATAGCCATGATATCTACCATAGTAAAGTCCCAAGTCTATCATACCTTTTAGGTACCTCATCACATGATTTGCAACTATCAAGTGAACCCGTCTAGGCTTAACTAGATACTGACTTAAGGTGTTTACAACAAAGCCTATATCTGGCCTTGTATTCGCCAGATACATTAATGACCCAACAATTTGTCTATACCAAGTGATATCCACTAACTCTGATGTCTCAACAAACAACAACTTCAGGTTGGTATCCATGCGTGTGGCCATGGATTTACAATCCAACATATCAAATCTATTTCAAGATTTCTAGTGCATACTTTCCCTGATTCATAAAGATTATTTTTGGAGTCTTCCACACTTCGAGCATGAGGAAATAATGCATCAATCCAAGATATTTCATCTTGAATTTTTCAGCTAGCTTCTTCTTGCTTTATATGATATGTTTCTCATTTCTTGTCAAAAATAGATCATCCAAATGCCACAATAGTATGACGTGCTCATTATCCATAAACTTAAGGTAAAGGTTAGGATCAACTTTACTCTTGGTAAATCACAAGCTTGTCAAGAAGTTATCTATTCTTCCATACTAAGCTCTATGAGTTTGCTTCAGTCCACACATAGCATTTTTCAACTTACATACATGAGTCACTCTGTCTTCGACTTCAAATCCTTATGGTTGTTCAATGTAAACCTCTTCCTCAATCATACCATTCAATAAGATTGTCTTAACATCCATTTGGTAGAGATTCCATTTCATATTGGAAGAAAGTGCCATGATGGTTCTCATGGAAGTGTTCCTTGATACTCTAGAAAATTTCTCTTCATAATTAATTTTCTTTCTTTGAGAGAATCCTCTAGCCACAAATATTGCCTTACTTCCATCAACAACATGTTTTATCTTTCAAATCCACTTGGAAGATACCACACTCTTTCTCTCTAGTTTGGATACTATATCCCAAACATGACTCGTAATCTTCCATCATTGCTTCTACCATGAGTTCATCCTATTAGCTCATTTACATATCTTGATAGTCTACATTCAACCCTGAAGGTTGGAACCCACTTCACTCTTAATAAAGTCTTATTCCATTAAGAAGTTTTCCATCCTGTTGTACCATGTTGAACTCGGAGATATTTTGTAGTCACTCCACCTAAGGCAGAGCATCATCCT
Organism: Pseudotsuga menziesii; assembly: GCA_001517045.1. NCBI lineage: Eukaryota > Viridiplantae > Streptophyta > Pinopsida > Pinales > Pinaceae > Pseudotsuga > Pseudotsuga menziesii. The sequence goes on along the minus strand of LPNX010816523.1, from coordinate 55,891 downwards.
CCATCTGCATTTTGTAGTGGAGTGATAGGTAACATCCTTTGCTGCTGATATTCTATGTATCCATCTCAGGTTACTAGATAACAATATCCCTTCATCTTGAACTTTGTCGAAAATTTCATCTTGTACCCATCTGTGAGCTTGTTATATTCTATAGGTTTCCATCTTCAACCTTGTAGCAAAGGTTAAGATCTGCATCACTCTAGGTGATCTTAAGTCTCCTTATGTAATTGGATTTGCTTATATATGGGTTCCTTCTTAGCTCATACAAATCCTATTCTACACAGGTGTTTCTTTGCTCAATATATACTTTTACTTCACTAGAGAAGTTTATCTGGTCAATAGAGCTTGTTAAGCTACAGTCTATTCTTTTTTAGACAAACCATGAAATTTGCTTTGTATAGTTTTTCTTGTAGATACATATGGAAGACACTACGGATTTCCCTTCAGTTCTCGAAACAATATCCTAGACATCATTCTTCGTGATCAACTGTTACTCTTTGATCATAGCTTATTCCATAGCTGAAAGGGTCTACATTAATGATGTTAATCAACTGAGCCACATAACTAGAGTGTATATGAGGCCTCTTAATTTAGTTTGGAATTCCCTCCCTACTTTTCTTCATCTTGAATTATCTCTCGTGCCCAGTATGTTTTTCATCTCTGGAGGTGGATCTACCGCTCTCTTATATTCTTCTAAATCTCTTTCTTCCGTCATGGTGTCTCTGACCGTGGGAGATTCAGGTTCATGTTTATTGGAGTGAATCTTGAATTGTCATCACTTGTTCTTTGGAACACGTATTATCCTCCTTTTCTTGTAGGCGATTATACACGACCTTTCCTACAATTCAAATGCACCAGTTTCATGGTTGGAAACACTTCACAGGGCATATGCATAATGGCAAATTCTTATGCATCATGCAACTATTTTAGCCAATAAAACATTCATCCATATCTCACAGAAAATTTTGAGATGTCTTCCATCTCTACCATAACATCATTGAGATTGTGAACTAATCCAATATGTTAGCAAAGAGGTTTCATTCTAGATAAGTAGTAATGGAGAGCTGTCTAGCACCATGGGCTACTTACTCATAGCATGCATATTAGTAGTATACTGTCATTAATGAAAACATTCTATCATGCATAATACAAAACATATACAGGAAAGAAAATTCAAATAATTATCTTTCTTTGTTCAGTAGATTATTTCTTTTGCTTTGTCTTCATCTCCTTCTGGATCTAGAACTTCTCCTTTTACCAATGAGATTGCTTCAATATGATGCTTGCTTGAAATATTTTATGGAATGATGCTTCTCATGGACCTAGGGTTTGACAAAGAAACCTTAGTTTTTAAAATTAGGTATCTTTCATATCCGATTGGATATAAATATGCGCCTCCTCAAGGAAAGATGAGAAACATACTCGTTTTCTCAAAACTGTGATGAGAACTACAAAATATTTGATGCCATAGTTTTCTTCAATTTCTTCTTCTCCATAATTTCCTCATAGTGTTTCTCCTGTATCTCTGAAAGTAAGGATCCTCTTGGTCTGAAAATTTGCAATAAGGTTTCATGGTCTATCTTCTTTCCATTCCCATAGGTTGTAGTAGAATTGATTTCACCAATTGGGAATTATGCGAATTTTCCTAAGGTGACTTATTTCAGGACTATTCACCATAGTGAACTTGTACAGACTTCCAAGAGTCACTATTTGATCTTTGGGTTCTGAACCTTTTACCACAGAAACTAAAATACATTCACTATATGTAACTTCTTGCAAAATTTTATTTGGATATTCGTAGCCCAAGATATAACATTTCTCCCTAGGTCACATGTTTAAGGATTAATCCTGGGAGAGGATGGAACCCTCATGTGGAGGAATCATATATCCTATATTATAGTGAAGAAGAGGCTGAAAATTTTACACATGGTACATGAGGATTTCATCTTTGTCCTATAAAATTTTTGGCTCATGAGACTTCAAAAATCCTAATCTTCAATAGCTGTAGCGGTAGCAGTGTTTCAGCTACACAAAGACTAATTTGAGGGTATCTCCGATACCATGTTAATATTTCATATTCTGGACTATATATCATTAGTTTTCAATTCAAATTCATAAACTAGCATATGCAGAATCACTGAAAGAAACACAATCACAAGATAGACATACTATCTATCGTGGGAAACCCTTAAGGGGAAGAAAAACCCACGAAGCATTCCTCTGTATATAATGTATAATATAAACTCCAAAAATAGGTATTCTCCTCCTTGTTTCTCTGTCTCTCTCTCTCTCTCTTATGCGCTACTCAAGGGCAATGAGTCTATATTCAAATAAGAATCATAACCCTCCTATTTATACACATTGAGCCAACTTACTTTTACCCTAAAGAAGTTGTCCCCACTAAACTGTCTCGGCTGACTTCACCTAGGAATACTCAAAACAATATATTATATTATTCATTATGATACTAATTACCCAACTTACAACGGAGGATTTACCTCATGACTCTATGATGACCGAATACAATAGTAACACCCCGCCTAAGGAATAATAACATATCCCTTGGGTTACATCAGTAAAATACATTTAGAATATCATTTGAAGTTACAATATTTCAATACTTGGAAGTTTTTGAGTGTTTCCACTCTTCAACAATGATTAAATTCCATACTTCAAACCTTGATTAAATTACCAAATAAAGTGGGGTTGCATAGTGAAAATGAGGTAGAGAAGAAATCCCCTTTATTTGTGATTCACCCTACACTTGTTTAACCTTTTCTACCTATGTGTAATTGTTTGTGTGCATGGTTTATAATACAAAAGGAAGAGGGAATGTATGGTAGACTAGGTGTAGGGAATGGTTTCCACTGTAAGGGAAACCCTTATGGTGGTTGGTCAAGGTATGGAATGTGAAAGTAAAGGCCTCTTATAGACCTATGAAGAAGACCGTGGAGGATGTAAAAGGGACACGCACTACGATATTTTAAGGAATGTCTCAAATTTTAAGGCCCGAAAATTGTGGGCACGAAATTTTAGGGCATGGAATTTTAGGACCCAAAATTTAGGACATGTAAATATTTAGGGCCTTGAAAATTAGGGACCAGAATTGTAGGGCCTAAAAAATTTAGGGCGCAAAGTTTCAAGGTCCAATATTTTAGGGAGGGTTCGGAAGTTTATGGCACCGAATTTTAGGGGTCCAAAATTTTAAAAGTCGAAAATTTTGGGAGGCCTTAAATTGGCCAAATATTTTATTTTTTGAAATTTTATAAATTTTGGATACCTAAAACTAACCTAGAAGTAACCGTGAAAAAAGGTTTTGAAAATGGAAATATGTGAAGACAAAGGAAATAAACCCTAGAAAAAGCCCTACCCTAGGGAGGATGGCTTACCTAGTGAGAAAGATCTCCTAGGTTAGACAACTATCCTAGAAAACTAAGGGAAAAAACAAAAAACCCATACTTGACAAGCCACATGATCATTGTCAAGTGAATATACCAAAGATGTTTCTTCTAAAGTGAAAAGGACATGATCCTTGGGAAGTGAATATACCAAAGATGTTTCTTCTAAAGTAAAGTGAAAAGGATTTATTCTACACAATGTTTTTAGACACTCTTAGCTAATGAAGTAAAATGTGAACTAAACAAAATACACCTTAATAAAAAAACGTTAATAATACTTAATTAAAAAAATTTATTCATAATTATCCATAAATAAATGACCATTGGAAGCATCAAGAAACTTATTGTAATCTTTACATACTCTCACAAAGGAATGATTAAATAATGATCATAAACCCATTTAATAAATTCCCAACATTATAAATTGAGAAAGGTGATTCAATGAGTTTACATCCTTCCATCACTTGTAGAATTAAAAACTTGTGTAACTTGTGACTTAGCACACGAACCTGTAACTTCCAAGAAGATAACACATGTTCTTAACCATTAGGTCCACTTAAGTACTATAATTATATATTCATATATTCATAATAAATTGTTGGTATAAAACCTATTAAAAGACATAATACATGCACATTCCCATCCCTCTCACTTCTTTTAATCACTCAACTAACTTCATAATACAAAGGAAATGATTGATAGTGACATATTACTAGCACACCCACATAGTTTCTTGCTCTGTGAGGCCTATAGAGATCAAATGGTTGAGAGATAACCATGAAAAAGAAGACACTTGGAATTTTTTTCTATTCCTCTTATTCTTTTAGTTAAACAGGTTCAACTCTAAGTTATTGATCCCTAACGACATGTTATCACCAACATTCTTCATGTTATCCATTTATCAACTATCAATTTTTTTTTATTTCACTTGTCTTCCATAAACTCTCAGTTATCCATTCATGGATAACATGGGCTACCAGTTATCAATTTTTTTTATATAATTGTTTATTTCAAATTTGAACGATTACCATATAAACAATCTCGACACACTGGTAGCATCCTGGTGCATAGATGAAAAACCAAAGATAGGAGTCCACCTTAAATCTCAAATAAAAAAGTCTATAATGTTATTACTTGTTGCTGCAAATGCATCTCAATTTTAATGGCAAACGCCTCGGCGAACATAGCCAGTAATCCGCTGTTTCAAATACTTGGAGTCGCCTACGGTTTCTGAATTAATTTAGTGTTCCCACTCGCCGCTGTTTCTGAATTCTAATTTCATTTAATTCTATTTCCTTTAAAAACACTCCCTCTTGCCGATTACATTCACTAGTATGTTTTTTACAATTCACTATGCATGGAATTACCAAATAAAGAACTCCACAACAAAGCGCAGCGCATCAGCTGCTTCGATCAGAATTTATTTTAAATCTTTATATCTTTTTGTTTTATTTTGCTTCTACCAGATTTGAATTTTTGTTTAAATCTCAATCAGGTTTATTTTATTTAAACGATTGCTAATTGCACCTGTGTTATTGGTTTGATGTTTGAAGAAACATCATTAAAGCGACACACGAAAGGATCGATTGACTTTGTTTTGATTCTCTTTAGGCTGGCGGTTTCTTCTCGCAAGAGGATAAAAGAAACGACCCTGACCCTGTGTTCATGATACCACCCTAAAAACGCTGCCTTATTTTTTTATTGCAGAACTGCTAAAAACTGCATGGCTAACTTACTTCAGCAAAACATTCAAGCTATTTTTATTATCATCATTCATGAAATGGGGTAGAATCAGAATTATAGTTGTTATATTATTTATTTATTATGCAATTTCTTCCTGCATTATGTTAGTGGAATCCTGAAATTAGTATGTCCAATTCAACGGCAGAAATTGATATGTAGAATCCAAGATTGCATGTTACGTTGATTGATTGGCTGCCCCAACTAGACACTTCTTGCATTTTATTCTCATCGCTCTCCCTGAAACTGAAGAACTTGTTATTTGATATGAATTAGGGCTATAATATATAATATGAGTAGATCATAATCACACATTTAAAGTAAGTTCTACATTTCAAGGCGTTTTCATATGTTGCAATTTTGAAAAAAAAAACTGCTAACATTTTTCGTCCTTGCTTACTAAAAGCAAAACAACCTCGGCAGCTCCTTGAAGAATACAATGGTTACAGTAGTTGTTCTTGGAGAAGCAAAACGTTCTTGGTAAGATTAGTTGAAAATGTTCTACTCCAACCAACCAAAGTTCGCCTAGTTAGACGAACTTGCCTCCTTTGGTATAGAGAAATATTTAGCAATTGTATGACTAGATAAACCAGGAATCATGGATTGCTCTCAACAATGATAATCTAGAGTCCCTAAGGCTTCTGTTTTTTCAATAACAACTACTCTCACTAGTGGTATTTTTTCTAAGTATTTTTTCGTGGAGCTGGAGACAGTCTTTTGCTTTTAGTGGGAAAATGCTGGCTGCTAATATGCTGCAGTTTTTTTTCAAAATTGCATATAGTTGGAAATATTAATTACTCGCATATCAGTATCTGATAAAAGCTGACTGTGTCAGAGTTTGTATCAATCCAATTCTTGTTGGTGAGTGTGAGTCTTCGGCAATGTAAACCAATCGAATTGATTTCTAAAGCTAAGTTGTTAGGTAGATAGTTATTACAGTCTTTACTAGGTCAGTGAATCAATTCACGAATAAGCAATCTCAGGTTGCCTATAAATAGAAGAAGAAGTTTGTAAATCATTTTTTAGGAACTCTAGGTGACAAAAGAGAGAAACAAAGAACTCTTAGTGGAGAGTGAAGTTGAAGCTCAAGCTTCTGTGTTTGTGATTATGTCAAAGAGCTGAAGCTCTGTAAAAGGATCAGTCAGTGAGCCTACAAGTTTGGATTAGTTGGAGAGGCAACAAGTTTGTATTATCTTTTGTTATTTCAGAACAAATTATATCTATGAAATAATTTATGGTTGAATGCATATTTATTTGGCTGCACATTCTTTCCACAGTTACATGTGTAAATGTTGTTTACATTTACGAGTTGAGTGAAAGATTAAAGAATCCATAAATTTCTCACCAAGTGAAAGTTCCAATTTTTAAGGGAGAGTGGTCCACACAAGTCTTCTTAAATGTCTGGTTATATGATTTCACGATTATGTAGAATTGTTGATTGTTTCAGTTTTTACTTCATCTTAATGTAGGTGAAAAGCATTTATACTTTCTTAAGTCTTTTAGACTAAGAAATATCATTTGTAAATTCCGAGTAAAACCAAACCACTCGAGCAAGTGAATCCAAGTAAAAAGGTCGAGTAAAACCGACAAGTTGTCGAAGATGTCAAACCGACAAGTTGTTGGTTAAGTTGTCTAAGTTTTGACCCGACAAGTTGTCGAAGTTTACCCCCAAGTTGTGGAAGGTTACCAACAAGTTGTCGAAGTAAAATCTGTCAGTAAAACCGACAAGTAAGAACTTGTCGAGGTAAAAGAATCGGCTCGATAAATCAGACCATATTTGGTAGAATTGTCTAGTCAAGAGAAGTTTCACTCGACAAGTGAAAAGAAAAAGAGGTCGACGTGAATTTTTATAACTAAGCAATAAAATCAAGTTTGTCGGCTCGGTTCATTGCAAACTCCAATTTTTACAAGAAAGAATTATGAATATTGGTCTAACAATGAAGACTTTGTTTAGAGGCCAAGATGTTTGGGAGATAGTCCAGCATGGTTATGCAGAACCAGCAAATATGACAACATATAATAATCTCAGACAAGGTAAGAAAGATGTCTTAAGGGAACATAAGAAGAAATATGGAAAGGATATGTTCTACATACACCAAGCAATGCATGAAAGCATACTCTCAAGAGTAGGAGCATCAATTACCGCAAAGCAAGCATGGGATACATTGGAGAGTGCATATCAAGGTTTGGATAAGGCAAGGACATCCAAGCTACAGATTCTTAGAAGAGATTTTGAATCTCTCTCAATGAAAGATTCATATACTGTAGACACATTCTACACTAGAGTTGTTGGTTTGATAAGTCAACTTAAATCTCATGGAGAAACCATCACAGACCAAAGGGTGGTTGAAAAAATCTTGAGAATTCTTTCCCCACGATTTGAAAACTTGGTTGTGATCATGGAAGAACACACAGACATCTCGGTGTTTACCATTGATTAGTTGCAAGCTTCACTCATCAATCATGAACACAGACTCAACAGAACACAAACATCATTGGAAGGTGCATTCGCAGCACAATCATCTGTAAGCCATGGTAGAAGCAGGGGGAGAAACAAGTTTAGAAGAAGAGGAAGAAGTTCTTTCAGAGGAGGACGAGGAAGAAGTCCTGCAAATGTTGTTGGTAGAGGAGAGAATCAAAATCCAAGTCAGCTAAGTGGCCAAAGGTTTGATAAATAAAAAATTCAATGTCATTATTGTAAGAAATTTGGTCATTATGCATATGAATGCAAGAAGAAACAATAGGACCAAGGAAGGAAAATACCAAATCAATTGACCAACACTAGCACTCCAAAAAGTGAAATGTTAATGGAATATGCATCTCCACTTGAATGCAAATGCAGTCCATTAAATTCCACATGACATATGGTACTTAGATTCAGGTTGCAACAATCATGCACGGGGGCTTGACTTGTTGACCAATATCATATCACGTTAGTTCATATTGTGGGTTTTAAAGTTATTAAAAATCGAACTAATATATTGCAGGTATTGGGGGGATGAGGGGTTTAAGGTGGGGGTGGGTAGTGTGGTTTATAAGGATTGAGGTATAAAAAGGGGTGGGGAGGAGGTTTTAAGTATTGGGAGAGGGTTTCAAAAAAAAGAGTTTGGGTCAATATCTCTCCAAATTAAGGGTATTCTTTAATATCCTACGATCGCACGTGCTATGTGAGAGGTTCACTAAGTGAATTCCCCGTACAATCATGTGACTAGTAATTTAAATTTGTTTTTCATTCTAGACAATTGAGTTCAAACTGATGTTACACTTGGAAACAATGTCCAAGTTTACTGTTTTGGGAAAAGGTACTGTTGGTATTCTAACCAGACAGGGGGAGAGTAAGTATATCCCTGATGTCTATCATGTCGAAGGTATGAAACATAATTTGTTGAGCATTGGATAGCTAATACAAAAAGGCTACAGAGTCTCTATAGAAGATAATCACTGTGTGATTAAAGACAAGCATCCAAGCGACCAACTAATAGCAAAAGTGCCAAAGACAAGAAATCACTTGTTTCCATTGAGGATAGTTCCCGACATGAAAGGGAAGACAAATACAGGAGATGTATTCAAGGTAGAAAGTAAAGAAACAGTGGAGCCCCTCAACAAAAAAGAAAATGGTAGCGCTGATTTTCTTGTGCATTTAAGAAAATGGAGCATTTAAGATTTGGACATCTGAATTTTGGTGGGCTAAAGCTACTGCACACAAAGAATATGGTGAAAGGATTTCCATTGATCGGTAGACCAGAAAGAGTTTGTGAAGGATTCATTTTTGGCAGGTAGCATAGAGAGACTTTTATAGTTGGAAATTCTTATAGAGCATGCGCACCACTTGAAATTGTCCACTCTGATATTTGTGGTCCAATGCAGACATCATCCATTGGTGGCTACAACTATTTTCTAACTTTTATTGATGACTACTCAAGAAAAACATGGGTATATTTTCTGAAACATAAATCTCATGCATTTAGTTATTTTCAGCAGTTCAAGGCACTCGTGGAGAACCAGAGTGGAGACCGCATCAAGATCTTAAGGACCGAAAGAGGAGGTGAATATGTTTCGAATGAATTTCTAATTTTTTACAAGACCCATGGAATACAAAAGAAATTCATTGCACTGTATACACCTCAGCAGAATGGTGTTGCTGAAAGAAAGAACAAAACCATCATAGTGATGGCGCACAGCATGTTGGTAGCGAAGCATTTTCCAAATGAATATTGGGGTGAAGCAGTCACAACTATTGTATACATTATGAACCAGTGTCCGACAAAGAGTGTGAAGAACAAAGTTCCCCAAGAAACATGGACATGTATGAATCATAGTGTTTCTCATTTCCAAGTTTTTGGTTGTATCACATATGCTCATGTTCCATATGAGCTGAGAAAGAAGCTAGACAAGAAGGGACAAAAATATATTTTTGTCGGCTATTTTGAAGATGCAAAAGGGTACAAGTTGTATGATCCTATCGCAAGGAAAGTGATAATAAGTCAAGATGTTCAAATTGTCGAGAATGAATCATGGAATGGAACTGTCGACATAAATGTCAATATTGTGTCGAATGTCGACAATGATGACATGATGGAGGAAGTGGTTCAAACACCACATGTAAGTCAATAGATTGCAGCACTGTCGACTCCCATGACACTACGGCATGGTTCAGCACAAGGACCATCGACACAAGTGGCAGGTCAAGCTACATCAAGAAGCACACCAAGAGGACAACCGACTCCATCAAGCATTTCATCAAGGGCGACATTGATAGAACCGGTGAAGACAAGAAGTTTGTGTGAGATATATGAAGCTAGTACACCAAATTCATTCGCTCTCTTTGCATTATATTCTCCTATATATGATACACTAACATTTGAAGAAGCTTTCGAGGAAGAAGTATGGGAACAAGCCATGGATGAAGAAATACAATTCATTGAGAAAAACCAGATATGGGAGCTGGTCAATGTACCAAAAGATAAAGATGTAATCATCGTCAAATGGATTTACAAGACAAAGCAAGATGTTGATGGGAACGTGAAAAAGAACAAAGAAATAATTGTAGCAAGAGGGTTCACACAACAACCTGTAATAGACTTCAATGAAACGTTTGCACCTGTTGCACGCATGGATACAATAAGAACATTCTTGGACATTGCTGCACAAAACAAATGGCTTGTTTATCAAATGGATGTCAAGTTAGTATTTTTGAATGGCTATCTAGGAGAGGAAGTATATGTGGAACAAACACAAGGCTACGAATTTCTAGGTCAAGAGAACGAAGTGTACATGCTAAAAAAGTCACTCTATGGTCTGAAGCAAACTCCTAGAGCTTTGTACAGTCATAATGGTTCCTATTTCACTGAAAATGGATTTCACAGAAGTGAAAGTGAACCGACATTGTACACCAAAGTTGATGAGCAAGTTAATATGATAATTGTCTGCGTGTATCTAGATGATTTAATATTTAATGGAGACTTTGGCATAGAAGAATTTAAAATAGTCATGGAAAGTAAATTTGAAATGACTAATCTGGGGCTTATGAAACTTTTTCTAGCCATTGAAGTTCAGTAGTCTGAAAGTGATATTTTATATCATAGTCAAAGTATGCAAGTAAATTTTTAAAAAGATTTAACATCTCTAAATTCAAACCAACCCTAGCACTAGCAATAACAGGTTTAAAATTGAGCAAGGATGATGAAGGATCAACTGTAGATCCTACGCTGTTTGAAAGGCTTGTAGGAAGCCTTATGTATTTAATAGCAACAAGATCAAACATCATGTATGGAGTAACTCTGATCTCAAGATTCATGGAGTCACCAAATGACTGTCATTGGCAAGCATCTAAAAGAATTTTGAGGTATGTAAGTTGCACAAAAGACCTTGGCATTATGTATTCAACCTCAGAAAATTTTAAACTCATTATCTACACTAACAGTAACAATGGAGGCAACATAGATGATAGGAAGAGCACGTCTCGGTACACATTTCATTTTGGTATAGGTGTTGTTTCATGGGCTTCAAAGAAACAACCCATAGTAACTTTGTCTTTAGCAGAAGCAGAGTATGTTGAAGTGACAAGTGATGCATGCCAAGCTATTTGGATGAGAAGAGTGTTAAAAGATTTGTCATAGAACCAGCAAGAATTGACCACCATCTTTTGCGACAACAATTCACCCATAGCATTATCAAAGAATCAAGTGTTTCATAAGAAAACCAAGCACATCAATACAAGGTTTGATTTCGTAAGAGAGTCAGTGAACAACACATAAATTTGTATAGAATTTTACAGGTCTGAAGATCAACTTGCAGAGATCTTTACAAAACCATTGGCAAGAGATACATTTCAGTATCTATGTAGTTTTCTTGGAATGACAAGTTCTGCACAGTGAACTTTGTCATGCACAAAGAAATTCTAACCTCTGAAACATTTTGTAAATTTTGGTTTAAAAAAATAAAATCCCCATCTGCTCATAATCAGGGGGGAGTGTTGGAAATATTAATTACTCGCAGATCTGTATCTGATCTCAGCTGACTCTGTGAGAGTCTGTATGAGTCCAGATCTTGTCGGTTAATTTGACAAGACTGAAGAGTCCATGATTCGGCAATGTAAACTAGTCGAATTAATTTCTGAAGCTAAGTTGTTAGGTAGATAGCTATTACAGCCTTTAATGGTGAGTTAATCGACTCACGAAGAAGCAATCTCAGGCCGCCTATAAATAGAAGAAGTTTGTAAATCATTTTTTAGGAACTTTAGGTGAGAAAAGAGAGAAAGAGAGAACTCTGAGGAGAGAGTGAAGTTGAAGCTCAAGCTTCTGTGTGTGTGATTCTGTCAAAGAGCCGAAGCTCTGTAAAAGGATCAGTTGGTGAGCCGACAGGTTTAGATCAGCCGAAGAGCCAACAAGTTTGTATTACCTTTTGTTATTTCCGAACAAGTTATATATATGAAATATTTTATGGTTGAATGCATGTTTATTTGGCCACACATTCTTTCTAGATTTACATGTGTAAATTTTTTTTACATTTACCGGTTGAATGAAAGATCAAAGAATCCATAAATTTCTCACCCAATGAAAGTTCTAGGTTTTACAGGAGAGTGGTCAACACAGGTCTTCCTAAATGTTTGGTTATATGATTTTATGATTATGTGGAATTGTTGATTGTGTCATTTTTTACTTCATATTATTGTAGGTGAAAAACATTTATAATTTCTTAAGTCTTTTAGACTAAGAAATATCATTTGCAAATTCCGATTAAAACCAAACTAGTCGAGCAAGTAAGTCCAAGTAAAAAGGTCGAGTAAAACCGACAAGTTGTCGTTTAAGTTGTCGAAGTTGTGAAGTGACAAGTTGTCGAAGGTTACCTACAAGTTGTCGAAGTAAGACTTGTAGGTAAAACCGACAAGTAAGAAATTGTCGAGGTAAAAAGTGAGTCGAACCATATTTGGTAGACTTCTCTAATCAGGAGTTAGACAAGTTTCACCCGACAAGTGAAAGGAAAAAAAGGTCTGCATGAACTTCAGTAAACTCAAGTTTTCTGTCTCGGCTTTGGCTAACATATAT
>LPNX010816523.1:0-39305 GCA_001517045.1 Pseudotsuga menziesii | reverse complement strand
TTTAGCTGCAATTTGAGTAGTGGCTCTCATGTATTGCAATTTTTTGTTCCCAAAAGTAAAGAGATGTGGATTGTGCATATTGATATATCATGTAACATCACCACCAACACCAAAAGGATTAATTAAATCCATAAAAACCAAATTTGCACAAATAATATTTACCTCCATATTTTGGAAATATTTTATGAACATTCACCCCTTTTTGCTTCTATATAATTCTTTGAAGTTGGTATTGAGTTAGAAAAATTTGAGTTTCTTAATATTCCAAGAAAAATTTAGAGAGGAACCACTGTGCTTTCTGTTGCAATACTCTGATTACAATCATCTTATCAAGCGGTGACTAAATCTCCAATGTTGCTTGCTGCCCCCAAGATTTAAACCGATGAGAAAAAATGGTCCTATGGTCCCATATGATCCTGATACATGCATGGTGTGAAATTTCCATGATGAAATTTGATGAACACCAAGCATGTGAAAATTGAATATGTCTCTCAAAATGTCTCTCACATAAGAAATTTGAACACTTGTCTGCAAAGTTGAACTCAAACATTTGAAGGTCGGTTTTCTTTCTCAAACAAATAATCAAACTGCTACTCCAAGTGATATGAAACCAAGCAATGTAGGGATCCCATTACTTGTATTGCACTCTTCCAAATATCGTGAGTACAAAATATAGATCATGAAAGCACATAACAACGTCATAGTTCTAGGAGGTTAGAAAAATATCATGATATGATGTACAGAAGTAAGAAGAAATAGTTATATAATATGCATTCCACAAATTCCAAGTAAATCTTTGTGCATGCCTTTGTTCCAACAAAATGATCCTTCTTATTAGCAAAGAGTTAGCCCTTTTACAAAATATTCCAGCATTTTTTTCACCAGGCCCAAAAAAACCCCTCTCTATGGTGCTCTGCACAACTATTTATACTATCTCTCTCCATCACCCTGGAAATTCCCAAGCTTCTTATTCGCCCACCTGCATGAATACAAACAGTTTCATAAAACGAACAAATAAAAAATTATACAAGCCATTCCTAGCTAGAAAAATAAGCGGCCAAAGGTCCCTCTAGCCCTCAATGAAGAGCAGATTTCAAATCTATGGTCAGCCCAATTTCATAAGGTATTTCACTCCTGTCTCCCACAATTATCTCCCTTTCTAGTTCAATGGAGAAATGGTTGAAGGACCCTCAGATCTAGGTCAATGGAGGACTTCAATTATCATAGGGTGGATTTCATAAAGTATCGCACCAACTTGTTTTTTCTTCGACCACACTAGTTATCCCAGCGAAATAGCTCATGTTTGTTGATATAGATCACACTTTCATCTCATCCATTCAAATATGCAGCTTATATCCAATTTCACGGATTTCCATTCTAACTTTCTCCATGATAGTTCATCTCACGGAATTATTTCCAGACTCGAATCCAAGTTCTCCTTTAATATCCGTCATTCAAATTTCAAAATCCTACCACATTCCGTGGATTTCAATTGTTCATTAATCCATGCTTGTTGAAACAATGAAATTTTTCTCTGCTCTTGATCTAATTTCGATTAGATATCCTCCATTGAAAAATGTATCCCTTTAACCAATTCCACTGATTTCAAAAGTTATTTTCCATGAGCATGTTGAATCATAGAAATTCACCTCAACCGTAGATATGATTCCACCTTTGATCTTGTCCATTGAAAAGTGCAGGTCCTACAAAATTTTTCCAATCTGGAAAGTTATTTTATTTGTGCAATTTAAAACAATGAAATTATTCAGAACTGTAGATCTTGACCTACCATGAGTCTCAACCATCCAAAGAAGCAACCTTTACCTGATTTTGCACTCGCCCATCCTAACTTGGAGAACAATAACACATGTTATATATAAAGAAAACATCATGAGAGATGTATCTGATCTAGAAACAACCATAATTCACAGTATTTCAATTTAATGATATGCATCGATTATTAAACAGAAAACAGATAATGACCAGCTCCTTGTTATGCAAGCAATTTTATTTAGTTTAAGCTTCGGGAGGAAGATTTCTCAGTCTCCCCAATGATTTAGAGTCCAAAACCACATAGAGATTGAATGACTTATATCATCTCAAAATAAGAATAGAATATGATTTGAACCGTTAGATCATGCGGCCTCATCCAAATTATCATCAATATTTTCCTTCCTTCCACCTTGGATTAGTGGAATAATTGTCATCCATTGATATAAACTATATCTTCATCTAAACTGTTGAAGAGTGTGGGCTTTGTTGTATTCCAAGGAATCCAGGAATTAATTCCTCTCTGCACTTTCGATTTGTGAAATCAAACTCAACCATAGATCTTGATCTATGAGAAATATTAACCATCCAACGATGTAGCCTTTAGCCGATTCTGCATTCCACCAACGTGATAAACATCTTGCCTATTCCCATTGTGAAATTGATTCTGACCGTTGCTCAGAAATCCACCAAGATCTATGACGTCCAATCATGTGAGGCCTACCAATTTCGTAGTCTACCATCTTGATAAACTTCTTGCTTGTTCTGTCCCATTCCCTAATTTTTGCAAAAATAATATTATCTTATTTGATTTTATTTGAGGACAATATGTTAAATTTTATGCTAAGTTGTAATTGATGACTCAACAGAGTCAAGGATATTTAATGTAATTCTAAATATTTTAATTATAAATAAATAAAGGTGGAGACAATAGCTTAGGAGAGCTGTTAAAAGAGTGTTTACTGGTCAAATTGGTGGATGAGACTGGGTGGAGAGCAAACATACATGTGGAAGCATCCTCAAACCACTTCCAACTGTTGCAGGTGGCAACCTCCCTACATTTGAGGTCATGATTCCCCAAGAAAGTGGAATTAGAGCAGGTGGCTTAATTAATGACAACTCACCCAAAATACCAAGGCAATCTTTATAAAAATTCCCATTGAAGAGAGTCGAGGCTGCTCATTGTAGGGAAGTGATCATTTAGGTGAATGTACTTCAGAGAAATTCAATGGAAGGGAATTGTGGAAAACGTTTGAGGGGATAACTACTAAGTGATCTAGTGTAGCGTTTCAACTGAAGGATCTTACTGCTGAGTGTAGAGTGTTTACTGAGTCATTGGACTAGTCTATTGTTTGCGTGCTCCACCAGTTCTTAGCCAAGAATACCAGGAACAAGATCAGGGGTCTTGAGGAAGCATTGTTTGAGCGCTCTCTAGGAGTTGGTAGGGAGGAATGGCCTCCTAACGATGTTGTTGTCTATCCTAATAAGGTTCTACATTATTTTGTATTATTGTGTTATATAGTTAAATCTGAATCTGACTGTTAAATGAATGTTAAATATTTAGTTGTAAAATGTTAGAGTTATTAATCTTTTAGATTATTGAAGAAATAAATCTGAAATAGTAATGTGTTAAGATGGATAATAATTTTAATCTGTGTTTTTCCACACCTGGAAGGACCAGGTCGTACTCCAGCAGACATAGAGTATTTAAAGTAGATAAAGAAAACGATAAGAGACTGAGTTGAATAGATGTGATTTTGCATTTCATAATAGTAGAGTAATTTATTTCAGTATGTAGGTATTTTAAAAAGAACAATAATCTGGTTATCTATGTTTATTGTCTTACAAGCTTATTTATGTAAATATACCCGAAAAAAATACCCTAGTAGAGAAGATGTTGTGTTTACATACAATAAACTATTCTTTATATTCAAGTAAAATATGTTGGAGGTTAAACTGTGTTATATTATAGGTATATTCCTTTGTGAATATTTAGTAACTATTTGCAATGCAGTAGAAACATCACAGTCAAGCTACTCTGTTACATTAGTTAAATAAAGAAATAAACTACAAATACTTAGTTTTATTTACTAATAATATCAACTAAATTAAGTCTAACAAATACTGTAAACCAAGTAGGGTGTTATTAAAGTATCTAAGTTATAAAGAAAAAAGTAAGTTGCAGAGAATATGTTTATCGTTTCAAAGAACTCTAAGTAAACTCTATCTCTCATTTATTTAATCAAAACAATAAGAATATGATAATAAGTAACATAAAAATAACTATCTATTTATGAAAAGAACTGCTTTAATTTAACAAACAGGTTATACCTGTAAAGGTAAACTACACGGTCGAAACCCTAAATTAATATTATTTTTACATTTGACAAACATTTAAGCTATAATCCAATTGCTTGGATTATTTTATCAATAAACAACTAAACTATTATAGACTGGTTACAGTCCTTACTGCAAATATATATAAGGATACAATTTAAGATATTACAATACACACCTATAATATTATTATCTTAAAACAAATTTAACAAGTAATAAAACTTGTTTTTAAAAAGAATTATTTAAACGAGGGTTTCATTCACGAAAACCCTAGCTCATATTTCCTGAGTAGACAAGTAAACTAAACTACACTATGAATGATTTACAGTCTTAAATATTAACAATAATCTATTACAAAATATAATAAACAGTAAATTCTTTATTCATAATAAAATAGGGTAAAACCCTAAGTTACAGAGAGTCACAAAGTAGTATTTACTACAAAAGGAGTCTAAGCTCGAAGACATAACTGTCTTAAAAACTATTGCATTACATTGACAGGTCGTAAGGCTAGAATTTGAACTATTTACAACACCCAGTTCATGGCCAGGACTACCCATCAACTTAGCGAGGGTTTGAAGAATTAATAAAACCAACAACAACCTTAAAAAGACACTGCATAGCTAACGAAAAAACTCAACAAGCTTCCAAGATCGGGGTTTCACCACCTAACAAATCTGTTGCAAAAGCAAGGTAAAAACCCAATCGTCGAAACCAAGGCTTACCAAATTGGAGCCATGGCATTCGAAGACAGCTAGCATTTTCCTCTTCACTATTTGAAAGTCAAGTCTCGAGTTCCTGCACTGAGAGCACAGTAATGCGTTATTTTCATAACTCTTTTCCCTTAAAAACCTAACTCTAAACTAATCTTTACTATGAAGCTTTCTATTATGGAATGAAAACTAAATATTACCTTGATAAGGAGAATACAGAGTCTAGCAATGGGACTGTCACCAACAGGAAGTGTGCACATGAATATACAAACCCTACGACAACGAAGGAGCACACCAACAGCAGCAAAACCACAGCTTCGCATAGCAGTGACAGGCCACAGAAAAAGCAAAGTGGAGTTACAGACAAGCCACAAGCCAAGTGCACATGAAACCAACAAACACTTGCATAGTAAAAACCCTTAGTTACAAAGAAATGGAAGCAATACCGAACATCGAAGGCTACAACAATGTTAAACTCAAGCGTTGGAGAAACATAGAATAGGGAGAACACTCACGGCTTCCATGAGACCTTGCAGAACAGCCTGAAGGCCAGCATGAACATCGGAGGGAAAATGACAAAGCATTTAGGGTTACAAGAGTTATATACCACCAATACATGGCCAGGAGGTGACCACGTGCCCTTAATAATTCAAACCATGCATGGGTCGATTTCAATAGTTCACCTACGATCAAATAATTCCAATTATTTAAACAATGATTTAATATCAACTTTGCATATGCTATGACGTTTGCATATATAAATATCCCATCATTAATCATATGTCAAATTATCGTAATGTTGATAGCTCGATATTGACGTTTGGATAAACCATAATATGTTCACATTGACCTAGTGAAAGGTGTAATCACTCAATTGGTTAATCTCGAAATCAACCTTGTATAGAATCTTTTAAAACTATAGTAAGCCTATATGCTAGCAAAATCAATGTTAACTATGCATGTTTTATAATCCTTTTAAACCAACAACTCAAGTAGTAATAAAATTATAGTGTTGAATAACATAGTAAAGAGTATAATCATGAATTCTTTTACAAAGTTCAGATTTGGTTTAGACTTGCATAGACACCAGTTGTTTCTCAGCTTATCAATTGCTAGTAATTTACCATGATTATTTATTTGGTAAGATAGTTTTATGATTATGCAAGATAACGTGTACTTAGCATAGGATAAAAAAAATTTCATAGTAGAAAGATCTACTTTAAACGCTGTTATAGATAGTAATTTATGTAAGAAAGGAATTATAGTAATAATAAGAATTACAATGGAATAATCCTACTCAATTTCATAGTCATTGGAACAACATGGATTGAATTAGATTTAAGAAGTAAAGGCAAACAGTATTCCGTGTGAAACGATGCAGTTGATTTTACACTAATCAAGCTTTTAATATCAAGAAGTTTTTATAGGCAGTAAGTTTCCCTACAGAATGTAAATAACGATTAGTTTGGTACACAAGTAATTAATACGATAATGTATATTATACAATAGTACATGCAGTACGTCATTGATGAGGAAGCTAATAACCTATTAATGAACAATTTATTTGTACATATAAGTAATAGGTTGATACTTACCATAAGTAGTAACTTAAAAATGAAATCAAATTTTATATTCTAATGAGAATCTTACTATCAGTATTGATAGAAGCTCTTCCATGTATAAAAACCAATAGAACAATAAGTATAACATTTGCAAGGTAAGCATGATAAAATAGAATTTAATATGCGACAAAGAATATGAGCTTAGAGTCACAGTAAGTATCGTTGGTGTCGCTAAGTTTGATGAAGAAAGGAACTCTTTTATTTGAACTTTTCTTACAAGAAAAACTGGAGAAAACTAACTACTTTACCTCATTGAAGTTGTTGGAATTTATCAGCTTATCTACTAAGCATATTAATTGCAAATATAAACACTTCTTGATACTTTATGAATTTAAAAACGTCTACTTGTTCGATCATACCTGTAAACATGTAAGAGCCAGTAATATTTCTATGTTAGCATGAATGCTAAGTAAGCCTAGGAGTCAAAGTTAGATTCCACCTACTTGCATAAAGAAGACTGATCAGTAAACTGAAATAAAAAAATACACAAGTAAACCTTATTTATGTTACGAAAACGAAACTACTTTAGTTAACGTAATTTGAAAATATGTAATACTAATCGTTGGACCATTTCATTTTTTGCTAACAATTAGCTATTAGTAAACTGCAGATTCAACATTTTATGTTATCTCAAAATTTTAAATTTTTGTGAAAATTTGGGGTTTTGACATGTTCCCATTGCAAAATTAATGTGAGCCATAGATAAAAAAGTCTCCTAGATCTCCGTCATTAAAAAATGTGGCATCTACAGGATTTCACAACCCCAAAATATTTTATCTTTCATGCATGTTCTAGCTGCAAAAAGCACACTGACTGTAGATTTGATTATACCTTTGATCCAAGCCATTGAAATCTGCGGGGTCTACTAGGTTCCGCATATCAGGAAATTTACTTATCTCATGCACATGTTTCCATTTTCTCCACGATCGATCTTAGGAAAACAATCACAAATATGTTGATTTGTAGTCAAGCTGCGGGTTACAGAAAGAAAAAATTCATTTTTTCGCTACCAAACTTCCTGTATCTTCTGCTCTTTGCTTTCCTCCTTTCTGATCCTTTTCGAGCCGTCGATCTATGTGGAATATTTCTGAACTATAGATGTTGGAGATCAGAGAAAGCAGAATTCTAACCTTTTATGACCAAATTCTTATGTTTCTCCTTTATTCCTTTATACTCCTTTCCGAGCCATCGATCTATGCGGAAGTCATTCTTGATCGTCGGATCTCATATTGTGGAAATCAGAAAGCAATATGTCAACTTTTTCAAACTTAAACCTTGATATTTTCCGCTTTTCTACTTCCTCTTTTCTTGACCATTTATTTGTGCGAAATCCCCCATAACCGTCGTATCTCGATCTATGGAAAGAGGAAAGTGGAACTTTAAATTTTCACAATCGAAACTTGATCTTTTCCACTTCTGCTATTTCCCAGACCGTTTATCTATGTTAGAGTGATTCTCAGACGTTGATCTTAAATCAAAAGAGGTCTTTTTATGTAAGGCATGTTTCCTAGGTCACGCCTAAGGATTTTTTACCAAAATAACACTTCATGCTTAAGAAAATCCTTCTGCTCAAGATTATAGGAAAGACTAGGTATGCATGGTGGCATATTTGAGTTGGGAAACAAGTGTAAGCATGCTTTAAAAAAAAAAACATAAAGTCGGGGGGGGAGGTGGGGGCTAGAATGTAAAAAAAATTGGGGAAGCAGTTTTAACAACAACAATTGGTGACTAGCTGGTGAACACTGATCTATGAAAAACCTTCTTTGAACAACAAGATTGCCATATGGTAATGTACTGTGAATGTTAAATTATTACTTAAAATGTATTTCCCGAGACTTCTTTAGACCATATTTATTCAGGGATGCAACTTTCAAGAATCACATTTGATACCATATCTTTGGAAGTAAGGTAACCAAGATTTTAGTGCCTTCATAACTCTCTTGGGGCCAAAGTATGAAGTTCATTTTACCCGTGTCTTTAATTTACCACAAAGATAAGACTACACATGATCGTATTAGAGTAAGAAAGATGTATTCATTTGTTCCTCATTCCCATGTTATTAGAATTCTTTTGATTGTTTCTTTATGACTGAAAATGTCTTATGAGTCTTCGTTGATTTTTTCTTTTACTTTGACAATTTGGTACAGGTTCTTCCATCCATAATGTTCTTTTGTGTGAGTGACAAATTTGTTTGCTCATCATGCTCACGGATGGAGAAAAACCTTGTTGATATTTGTTGTTTTGACGATTGTTTTGGATTGATGATTTATTTCTTCAACATCATTTCTTTAATTGAAGACTGAATTATTTCAGAAAAGTGACTTTTCAATCTAAGCCTTTTGGCCTCTTTGATCTGTAGAAATGGGATCATTTTGAATACCATACAAAATGGATGAAACCCTTGGGTCCACCATGGGTCCATCATGATATGCTTCCTAGGAAATTTATTAATGTGAGAATGGATGAAACCCCAAGATAGTACTCCAGACCTCATGAGTTTTGGTTATTTCATAGGGGTTATAATGATTCAAATGTGGGATTGAAGACTAGCTTCCCTTTCCATCGTCTGTCAACAGTTAAAGAATCTTATTATTATCGAACATTACCATTTCCTCTTTCCCATAAGCAATTCCTGACATCCAAAGATTTTGAGCTTAATCACATGCCTATACTTGCAAGAACAAAAAATTGAGCTAGTTTATTAAAACAAAACAAACTAAGTCTATGAAATAAGGTGAAACAAATAGGAAAATAAACATCTAAAAGAATCAAGAAATAAAAACAGATTTCTAAATATGTACAGAGTGTTCCTACAACTTTAAGTGAAGTAATGTTTGAGACAAAGGCCATTTACAGGAAGACTTTCTTCATGTCCTTTTAAATATTGCACTTTGTAAGTTGTAGGGCCTAAATTTTTAGTGATTAGATAAGGGCCAATCCATAAATGTTGGAACTTTGTGTTTTTTCCCTTTTCTACATAAGGATTATCCCATTTCAAAACTAGGTCTCCTACATCAAATTTTTTTGTACCGGATTTTATTTTGTCAAACCATATTTTGATGATAACTTGATGTTGATTGAAATTATCTTTAGCCTTTTTCCATAATTCCTTCGTTGTTAACTTGATGATAACTTGATGTTGATTGAAATTATCTTTAGCCTCTACTAGAACCCCTTGAGGCTTGAGTTAACTGTAAAGATGGGAGCAGAATGTTTGGTGAGGAGACACTCCTAAGAAATTCTTTGGGGCGATCTTATCTGCCCATAGTGCATTTGGAAGGGTTGAGTGCCAATTTCTCTAATTTTCAATAACGGTCTTCTTCAGAATTCAGATAAGGTTCTTATTTAAATGTAGTCATTATGCAGTAGAAGATTGTAAGAGGGAGCTGCATTAGCAAGTTAAAACTCTCAACATTTCGATCCCTACTCTGGGATCATCCTAAGGAGACAAACGAATGTTAAAACACTTGAGAAACTTTTTAATATTATAGAAAATACTTTAATCCCAAATTTAAAAAACCCTATTAAACCCTTAACAAACAAGTTGAACATGGCTAAATGTAGGATGAAGGTAGGCTACTTGGGCAGTTTTACCCCTAGGTTCCAACGTACGCTCAAATAAGTGAATCACTCCAAACAAAAGGCTAGAGTGACATGGATGGAGGGCGTTATACCCCATCTAACCCTTAGAATGATGTAAATTACCTCAACACTCTCCTTAAAGAATCAAGAAAGCCTCTCCTCTAGGATGGATTCCTATGAAGAGATAAGGCCATGAAGAGATAAGGCCAAGGAGAGAAGGTACCAGCTGAATGAAGGGCCATGAGGGTACCATAGATGGCTATTAAGGCCACCGATCACACAAGAAAGATATGGAGCCATGAGACCTAGTGGTTAACCCTTAAGAGCCCTAGAAACCAACATGTCGACTTATAATTTATAAAATAAAAATATTATGCTCATATAAATATACAACCATATTAGGGCAATACTTACAAACTGAGTAGTAAAATTCAATTGACTTTAGTAAAAAGATATTATAAAACCAAGAACATATAAAATTTAATAAAACCTCGTAGGGTAAAAACAAACTTCAATAATAGATTTATTATTGGTAGGCCAAGGCTAAGATCATCTCTCCTTCTCACTTTGGCAAAATACAACTAGCAAGAAACCACGGCCCCTGAAACCAAGTGCTTTAAACCACTCATGAAGGTTAACCCTAACATGTAAATGTTGATTTTTAGTTATAAAGAAAAACAAGTCATTTCTCAAAAACATTTAAATAAATGTTTAAAATCTTCATTTCATCGTAAAATGATTTTCAAATTCCAATTTATTCTTTAAATCTAAATTTTAAAAATTTAAATGGATTAGTTTACTCATTAACTACTCTTGAAATTCATTATTAGTTTTAAAGAAAGACAAGTAAAACAATTTTTGGAAATCTATTTGATTAAATAATTATTAATGTTACTCACCTCATTATTTTACTCATATTTACCCTATTTTGAAATTACTTAAGCAAGTTGACCATTTCCAATTAGGAATACTTATTAGACATTTTTGTAAATTAAAAAGAGTTTGCATCTCAAAACAATTTGATCCCTCTTGGCCCTCGGTAGAACCATAGTTAAAATGGATCTATACTAGTTATCCTAAACACATCATTATCCTAAATATTATAATATGATACATATATAACTTTCATATATATTATAATAACAATTCTTTAATAATAAACATACTTGATATAATATATTAATATATTTTTCACTATAACATTACTATTTACATTACTTTATTATTTTAATTGTATAAAAATATTTTTAATTAATTATAAATAATATAAAATATATTATTAATCTAAATCATTAATGTTTTCATATGGGTTAACTTGACATTAATCTATAGAGTAATAATGCATATAGTTGTGTGACACGAAATTATTTCCTTCAAGACGCCTAATTTAGACTTAGAATTTGCTCTAATGTCAATAATTTTTGAAAAAATCTTGCAAGAATGCCTTAATGTCTCAATAGTGGAGAGAGTAAAAAACCACAATAAAAACTTTTTTTTTAATGTTTCAAAAACAAAAAACCCATGCTTGACAAGCCACATTTGCTCTAATGTCAATAATTTCTCAAGAAATCTTGCAACAATGCCTTAATGTCTCAATGGTGGAGAGAGTAAAAACCACAATAAAAACTTTTTTTTAATGTTTCAAAAACAAATAACCCATAGTTGACAAGCCACATGATCATTGTCAAGTGAATAGACCAAACGTGTTTCTAGTAAGGCTAAAAGGATTTTTTTCTAGACAATGTTTTTAGACAATTTTAGCTAATGAAGTAAAATGTGAAATGAACAAAATACATCAAAGTAAATTATTCATAAATAAAAGTCAATTAAAAGAAATTATCCATAATTATACATAAATAAATGATAATTGGGAACAGCCAAGAAACTTATCTTAATGTTTATATACTGTCACAAAGGAATGATTAAATAATGCTGATAAGTGGGTCATTCAATGAGTTTACATCCTTGCATCATTTGTAAAATTCAAAACTAGTGTAACTTGTGATTTAGCACCGAAATTATATATTTACCAACAATTTATTATGATTATATATTTATAATAAATTGTTGGTATAATAACTTATTAAAAGACATAAAACATGGACATGCCCATTCCGCTCGGTACTTTTAATCACTCAAGGCGACCATAGAGAGAAATTATATATTTACCAACAATTTATTATGATTATATATTTATAATAAATTGTTGGTATAATAACTTATTAAAAGACATAAAACATGGACATGCCCATTCCGCTCGGTACTTTTAATCACTCAACCAACTTCAGAATGCATTTCAATAGCAAACGCGTAAGCGACCATAACAGTCGCCTACGGTTTCTGAATTAATTTAATGTCCCCACTTGCCGTTGTTTCCGAATTCTAATTTCATTTAGTTCTTTTTCATTTATAGACACTCCCCGTTGAGGATTACATTCACTAGTATGTTTGTTTTCAATTCATTGTGCATGGAATTACCAAATAAACGAGTCCACAACAAAGCGCAGTGCATAAGGTGCCTCGATCAGAATTTAAACCTGCATCAAAGGAATTTTCATTGCTAACTTAAGCAAAACATTCAAGCTATTTTTATTATCATGAATCATAAAATGGTGTCGAATCAAAATATTAGTTGTTATATTATTTATTTATTATGGAATTTCTTCTTGTCAACAATCTTGCATTATGTCTAGTGGAATCAATAAATTTACTGGGACTAATATGTCCAATTCAACGCCAGAAATTGATATGTAGAATCCAAGATTGAATGTTAAGTTGATTTATTGGCTGCCCCAACCAGACTCTTCTTGCATTTTATTCTCATCCCTCTCCTTGAAACTGAAGCACTTGTTCTTTGATATGAATTAGGGCTATAATATATAATATTAATAGTCTAATCACACATTTAAAGTTAAGGGCTATAATATATAATGCGAAAAGTTAAGTTCTACATCTCAAGGCATTTTCGTATATGCAATTTTGATAATAAAAAAAACTACAACATTTTTCGTCCTTGCTTACTAAAAGCAAAACACCCTCGGCAGCTCCTTGAAAAATACGATGGTTACAGTAGTTGTTGGAGAAGCAAAAGTCACAGGAAGTAGGGACTATAACAGGTGAGAGCAATCCATGATTCAGGGTTTCTCTGGTACAATAGTATAGCTAGATAAACCAGGAATCATGAGAAAGGAATCATGATTGGCTTCATAAACCAGGAATCATGATTCAGGGTTTCTCTGGTACAATAGTATGGCTAGATAAACCAGGAATCATGAGAAAGGAATCATGATTGGCTTCATAAACCAGGAATCATGAGAAAGGATTGCTCTCAACAATGATAATTCAGACTCCCTATGACTTCTCTTTTTACAACAACAACTCTAACATTGGTATTTTTTCGTGGAGCTGCAGACGGTCTATTGCTATTAGTACACAGTGACAGAAAATGCTAGCTGCTAATATGTTGCAGTTTTTTTTCAAAATTGCATATATGTAAACAATACTAAGGGTCATTGTTTCCCTTACTAAGGGGTATTGCTACAATACTTTCTTCTGCAAATTGCCAGTTTGCATTATTGATGAATACATTTTTAATATGAATTTTCTCACAGGAGGCCGTCGATCAGCTATGCCTAGAAGGGTTTCCATTACTTCAGCTCTGCAACTCTGCCTCTTAATGCACTCTTCGAAAATCCACACGATAACCAGAAGAAAAAGAACCTCCAAATGCGTAGACGAGAGGATAGAAGAAAGGATGACAGAACCAATCCAACGAGGACACTTACAAGAATCCTGTCCAACAGCCGCGACTCACGGCGTTACAGGAACCCGACTTCCACCCATTACCTCTGCGTCAGATAATCATTTCGGGTGAGCATATCAGTGATAACAATAATAGTTAAAACACAGCAAGACAGCAAACAGAGCAGCAAGTTAAAACAGAGCAGATTGAGGAAAACGGAACTGATACGGAGAGTAACACTCAATCCGTTTCTATAACAGAAATCAAACACCAAACAGTTGCAACAAACACCGCAGATTTAGGATCTGCATTAAGTGAACTACCGTTCAACTAACAGACTCATAAATTCTCCATTATTTCAAGTCTTCCCCTTAATGGAGAATGGATTGACAGCTACACCTAACATTTCCCTAAACAATTCAAATTTGATCTTTCCGAGAGGCTTTGTGAAAATGTGAGCAGTATTTTCACAAGTATTACAATATATGAGATCTATTTCATTGGATTGTAGCTTCTCTCTAACAAAATTATACTGAGCATCAACATGCTTTGTCTTTGCATGAAAGATCAGATTATTTGCCAACTTGATCGTACTTTGGTTATCACATTTGATTACTGTAGGTTCCTTTTGTTCTTTTTCGACATCTTGAAGAAGTATTCTCAGCCAAACAACTTCACAGGTTGCTGAACACACGGCCTTGTATTCTGCTTCAGTAGAGGACAGAGATACAGTAGGCTGCTTTTTACTGCTCCATGAAACAATTCCGGATCCTATGCTAAATGCATATCCAGTGGTTGATCTTTGATCATCCGGATTCCCAGCCCAATCAGAATCTGAATAACATGTCAACTCAACAACAGAAGCATCAGTATATTTAATACCAAAGTCAAGTGTTCCTTTTAGATACTTGAGTACTGTCTTTGTTGCATTCCAATGGCTTTCTTGAGGTTTTCCATAAACTGACTTAGCACACTCACAGAATATGCAATGTCAGGTCTAGTTGTGGTGAGATAGTTCAAACTACCCACCATCTGTCTGTACATTGTAGCATTCACCTCCTTTCAACCATCATCACAAGAGAGTTTCACATTCTGCTGCATGGGAATAGTAGATGATTTACACTGATCCATTTTAAATATCTGAAGTACATCTCTGACATACTTACTTTGACAAACAAATGTTTGACCTGCATTCCTCCAAACTTCAAGACCTAGACAATAATGAAGCTCACCCAGATCTTTCATATCAAAAACTTGTGACAGCTGCTCCTTGATTTCATCAATCAGATTCTCTACATTTCCTGTAATTATTAAGTCATCAACATATACAGAAATCAATACTATATACCCCTGCTCATCACATTTGATATATAGATTTGGATCACTCTTGCTCCTCATAAATCCCTGTTGAAGAAAGAAAGAGTCTATCTTCTCATACCATGACCTAGGTGCCTGTTTTAGTCCATACAATGCTTTCTTTAACTTACACACTAAGTGTTCTTGCCCTTTTTCCACAAACCCTTCAGGTTGAGTAAGGTACACCTCCTCTTTTAACTCACCATTCAAGAAGGCAGATTTAACATCTAATTGGTTTAGCTTCCAATTATACTTTGTAGCTAAGGCAATTAATAATCTGATAGTATTCAATTTAGCTACAGCTGCAAATGTTTCAGCATAGTCAATACCTTCTGTTTGTGAGTATCCCTTTGCCACCAATCTAGCCTTATATTTGTCTATGCTACCATCTGATTTAAACTTGGGTTTGTATATCCATTTGCATCCTGTTGGCTTTTTATGTTTGGGAAATTCAGTCAATTCCCAGGTATTGTTTTTCATTATTGATTCATATTCCTCCTCCATTGCATTTCTCCATTCATCATGTGCATTGGCTTCATCAAAACTAATGGGTTCTATGACATTCGAAATACTACTCATAAGGGCATAGTCTTTGTACCTTTCAGGAGCTCGAACCTGTCTTGAAGATCTTCTTAGCTATTGATTACCTTCCTCTTCGCTGTGTGAACTTTTGTTTTCATCACTAGTTGAGCTTGGACTGTTTGTATCACTGAATCCCTCTTGCTGTTGCTGCTGTTCATGTATGTTTGGCTGCTATAATACAGTTTGTTGTTCTTGTGTAACCCCTTCATCAAGAACTGGTTCATCAAGAACTTTATGCCATTCCTCATGGCTTTGGTTGCTGTTCTCTGAAATTTCTGTTTTCTGTTCATGGAAGCCTGTACATCTCTACTTGCAAATACCTTGTGAGTAGAAGGATCAAACAATTTATATGCTTTGAATTGAAAACAGTAACCTATGAAGATACATTTAATGGCTTTAACATCCAGTTTCTTCCTATTTTCCTTTGGAATATGTGCAAAAGCCGTACACCCAAAAACTTTCAAATTCTAAACTACTGGTTTGAAACGATACAAAGCTTCAAAAGGAGTAATATTATCAAGACTCCTAGTTGGACTTCTATTCTTTAGGTAAACAACAGTATTTATGGCTTCACCCCAGAAGGTATTTGAGAGACTCTTACCTTTCATCATATTGTGTGCACACTCTACCAGGGTTCTGTTTTTCCTTTCAGCAAATCCATTCTACTGTGGAGTGCTGGGTACTGTAAACTACTGTACTATTCAATTATCTTTGCAATATTTGTTGAAGTCCCCTGATTTATACTCTCCCCCTTGATCTGAACGAAGGATTTTAATGGATTTTTCTGTCTGTTTTTCAACCATGTTTCGGAACTCCTTAAAGTGCTCAAAAACATCACTCTTTCTTCTAAGAAAGTAAACCCATGCAATCATCAATAAATAGCAGAAAATAAAATGCACCTCCTAAGGATCTTGTCTGCATAGGCCCACAAACATCAGTATGCACAAGATCTAACGCATCTCTTTTTTTCTTATCAGGATTAGAAGGAAATTCATTTCTGTGCATCTTTCCTAATGCACATCCTTCACAAGGAATGTTCACATTTTTTAACATGGGAAGTCCTTCAACCATATTATGCTTCAATAATAACAATAAATCTGGATGATTGATGTGACCATACCTTTGATGCCAAAGACTCTCTGTTGGCATGATTGCAGAAGTTAATGCGTAATGCTCTTTACTAGTAACATCAAGTTTGTATAGGCCTCCTACTCTGACTCCCTTTGCAAGAGTTTTGTGTTGGTCCAGTAAGTCCTTCACTATGCAGTAGTTTTTGAAGAATTCAACCTTCAAATTCTGATGTGTAATAGTAGACACAGATATCAGATTTTTCTTTATCCCTGGCACATACACCACATTGTGGATGTGACGAACACTACCATTTGGCAATGTCACTGGAATATCTCCGTATCCCTTGATCTGATAAGCACGGTCATCACCAAGATATATACTAGCACCATTCTGTGTTTCTTTATAGTTAGTATACCACTTCTTATTACAAGTCATATGCACTAATGCTCCGGAGTAAACAAACCAAGCATCAATATCATCAATTTCAGCAGATAAAGCAGCATTAGACATAAACAGTTTAAGATCCCTTGAGTAAAAGTTTGGCATTTCAGAAATCTTATCAGCAATTTCATCTCTAGCCATAAACAGTTTTAGATCATGTGGTGAAGAGTCTTCAGCAAAATGACCTGAATGTTTTCTAGGTTGTCTATTCCTAGCCTCATCATTCTTTTTCTTATAACAGTCTTTAATAAGATGTCCAGGTCGACCACAATAAAAACAACTTTTTGACTCATTCCTGTTAGATGGCATATCTTGATTCGGTCTTTGAGGAGCTCTACTCTGTGATGACCTGCCTCATCTTCCTCTCGGAGATCTCTTATTTGACCACAATGCCAAACTTGAATCTTGAGGCTTAAAGTTCCCACGCCTCTCTTCTTCTTGCAGCAAAATACCTGTCAGCTCTTCAAAAGTAGGAGGTTTCTCCCTTGCTGTGAGACCTGTTATAAACATGTGGTAGTCCTCTAGCATACCATTCAATGTAATTGTTACGAGATCAGTGCTAGAGACCTTTTCTTTTATGTCTCCTAGCTTATCTTTCACTTCTTTGAGACGACCCAAGAATGAACTAACAGACTCATTTGCATCCATCTTAATGCCTAGCAATTTAGTTTTTAAGAAAAGCAGACGGTTTGTATTGCTAGTTTCATACAGATCTTTAAGTGCTGTCCATGTTTCAGCAGAAGTTTTATCTTCTCTGATATGTGGAATAATACTATCTTTAACAGACATTCGTAACAATACCTTGGCTTTGTTCTCTCGCTTATCCCAGTCTTGGATTTGTGCTGGTGTTCCACCCGTACCTGCTACAGGTTTCGCTTCATCTCCATTGGTGATTGTCCAGACACCATAGCCTTCCATCAGGGTCTGCATTTTGAATTTCCAGTTTATTAAATTTGAGCCATCCAATTTGTTGCCCTCATTGAGATAGGTCTCTACCAATGGATTTGACATAGTAATGAAATCCCAGCGATTTAGCGCAGGCTTCTTCTCAGCTTTGACGAGCCTCTTCAGATCTGGGTTTTCTCAGATCTATCTGGGTTTTTTTTCAGATCTGTGCCCAGGCTGTTTACGGGATGAAAAAAAAAATTTACCAGCAAACAGCAGCCAAAAAATTATACCTCCACACTGGTAGCTGGTTGCCAATGGTGCGCAGGTGCTCAGACAGCAGAAGGAGTTGCAAGCAGCGCTTTCAACAAAATTTCCCACAACACAACAAGGAGTGGGCAACGATATCAACCAATTAGACTGGGCCTGTTAATCAAAAAATCTAACTCGGTAAAAAAAAAAAAAATTTACCCACAGCAAGAGAAATTGGGAATGCACCGCTCTTTCTCTTTAGCTGAGTGGTGCCACAATAAAAATAAATTGTCGGCCTTCTCCATGCTTCAAGCAATCACTTCGGGTTCACAAAGGGCTCTGCAGATAGTTAGACACCCAGGAAAACACACTGCGGTCTGCTAGGTACACACTACTCAAGCAATCGG
Organism: Pseudotsuga menziesii; assembly: GCA_001517045.1. NCBI lineage: Eukaryota > Viridiplantae > Streptophyta > Pinopsida > Pinales > Pinaceae > Pseudotsuga > Pseudotsuga menziesii. The sequence continues at coordinate 20,545 of LPNX010816523.1, read as the reverse complement.
CGGCAGGAAAATACCTTGTTTTTGTTTCCGCATATAATAGGGCCTGAGACAGATTGGGCATGGTAGCTCTCTGGTGGTAGTGCACGATGGCAGACGTTGTTCAGTATCGGCTCGAGAGGATGATTCCGGAACTTCGCTATATTGAATACGAGAAACAACTCGAAGCTCTGAGAAACCTCTCGTTTGAGTACGCCGAGTATTGCAGTGTAGCGATTTCTTCCTCCACACAGTCCTCACGGCTTTCACAATACACACTTCTCCAGATGGCAGCTCCTCTCCACGCTTCTCACAGTAAAATCGCAGTAGCTCCTTCAATGCTCCTTATACATCAGCGACGATTCTCTTTCTCCACACAGGAGCAACTCCTTCAACGATTGCGGCCAACTCTCGGCACGGGCTCCCTCATCTCTGATACCAAGTTAAAATAGAGCAAGACAGCAAACAGAGCAGCAATTTAAAATAGAGTAGATTGAGGAAAACAGAACTGATACGGAGAGTAACACTCAATCCGTTTATATAACAGAAATCAAACACCAAACAGTTGCAACAAACACCGCAGATTTTAGGATCTGCATTAAGTGAACTACCGTTCAACTAACAGACTCATAAATTCTCCATTATTTCAAGTATAATATCATGATATGTTAAACGAAAATGGGTTTGCAAGGCAGAGAAATTGGTTAGAATGCAAAATTATGTAACACCGTGACAAACAGCTGGTTTGGGGGATTTTTACTTGGTATTCAGACGGTAACTCTCCTTGCTGGATGAAACCCCTAGAAGTAGACCTAATGGAAAAAAAACCCTCTTGTGACTGAATGACCATTACGTATGAGTCACCCACTTTCTTTTCGTGTAGGTTTTACCTCATACATTTTGTTCAAAATTAAAACCCTATTGGCCTTCTTGGTCTCCAACTTGGGGATCAATAACCAGCAACCCCTTCTCTCCAATTTCACCATCAATAATCAAATCAACATGTTGTTAAATTTTCATATGCTAAGCTATATCATTAGTCTTTCATTTCGATTTCGTAGCAAAATCATATAAACATGATCATTGAAAGATAGACAAGCACAACCATACAAAAGAGAACACAAAGATTTATCCTAGGAAAACCCTAAAGGGAAAAACCTAGCAAAAGCTTCCTCAATATAGATGCCACAAAAGATAAAAGATAAAACCAACAAGGAGATCAAAGCGTGTTTATCTTTCAGTGCTCCTGTTTATATGCTTTTACTATGAAATCGAAATGAAATATTAATGATCTAGACAAGCACAACCATACAAAAGAGAACACAAATATTTATCCTCGGAAAACCCTAAAGAGAAAAACCTAGCAAAATCTTCCTCAATATAGATGCCACAAAAGATAAAACCAACAAGGAGATCAAAGCATGATCCTCCTCCTTCTCCAGATACTTCTCTCTCTTCTCCACTAATGCGCTATACAAGTGAGATTGTGTGTTTCAAATTAGGAGCGGTACACCTCTATTTATATTCATCCGTTCACTTAAGTTAACTCATCTCACATGTACGCTCGAGTTCAGTCATGTAGGCTCGAGTTACACATGTAGGCTCAAGTAACCACACTTGGGTGCTAATGACCCACCTTTATTATTAGAGCGGATTGCCTCATGACTCTTATTAGTTCTTCCGATTAGAAGCATGGGGTACAAAGTAATACAAGTGGTTCTTTCGGTAGGACCATCGGGGACCACAAAAAGATACATATAGAATATTCTTCGAAGTTACCATATTTCAACACATGTTGCGCATGCTTTAATGGGAAGGTTGGATCTCAACTATCCCATGGTGTGCTGCATAGCAGCTGTGCAAGACTTTAATGGGAAGGTTGGATCTCAACCATCCAATGGCGTGTTGTGGCATTAAAGCTTTAGATGTTAATATTCATTTCTACTCTCTTATTTATAGATTTTAATATTCATTCCTTAGTGTATCATTTAATGTTGTAATACTACTATGGGGGTGTGAATGGTTAAATTAATTGAATGATTCATATTCACGTACAACAACATTAAATATTACACTATAATAATAATAATCTATTTTTAAAGTCACCGCCAAGCAAGACACCAAATTGGTGTATGAGACGGGCTTGTTTGTGGGACAAGAGACCCCTCTATCCCTATAGAGGTGTACATGACCTGCTAGATATGGATATTGTTGAAGATGAGAGGTGGATCTACATTTATATCCAGTAATAAAATAATCTTTTGATCCATTTGCAGATGTGGTCAACAAAGCAAATGAGTAAATAATAAATATTAAATTTCTTTTGTTAATGAAATACTCAAGTCTCTCTCTCCCGAAAAAGTACCATCACCCCAATACTAGGTCAACTAACTAATCCACCACATATCAGAATAGGAGAAGCCACTTAAGCATTAGGAAATATATATATATATATATATATATATATATATTCTATGTTTTGGACTTTCTAGTTGTGTTTTTTTTTGGGGTAAAATCATAATTTCAAAGACTTTACAATGTATGTTTTTGAATGCATAAATGAATTTAGAACCCTCAAATGATCTCCTGCACTCGTACATAGAAATCAGATAATAGAAAATCCCCTTTTAATTTTTCATAACACCTTTAAGAAATAAAAACATGGCCATAAGAAAACCCCTTTTAATTTATCATAACACCTCTAAGAAATTATTAACACTTATAACTTACAAAACCTATGTTGATGAGTTCAGAGTACATAAAATGCACTAAGTGTTAAATACTTTTATCAAAGCTAGGCAATATTACTTTAGCCACCTAGCCACTAAGAAAAGGGACGATTACAGAATGCTCAAAAATATTAACCATTAGCACATGCATACATCATCCAACATCTCCTAGCAAACCATCATACCATCAACATAACCACAAATATATCAAAATATCTCACCATGTGATCCTACAAGGTTGGTCCGTGTGAAAATATCACAAATGAAATCCTCACAATATCAAGGGATATTAGTCTATGGAATATATGCACTCATGAGATATCTTTCTTAGTTGGTGGTTGACCTCAAATGCTAAGTGTTCTTCCATTGGGTGTTGGAGATCTCATGCAATATCAAGGGATAGAGATCAATGATGAAAATGCATACATGAGATATATTTCTTAGTTGATGGTTAACCTTAGTTGAACGTTGGCTTAGTGGCTTTCTATTTGGTGTTAGACATCTCTTTCCTAGATGGTGAACACACTTCATGATGGCCACATGGAGCTTGATTCAATTTGTGGGAAAAAAAAAAAATAAGTGACACAGAGTATTGTACATTATTGGGGAGGGACTCGAGCGCTAGATACCACATGGCATCTTGGGTTCATATTTAAAGGATTAAAGATGACTCTAGAACACTTATGGCTTCGAAAATGTTCTTACAGAGTAGATTAATTTTTTTATATGGATTTTGTTGAGGCTCAAGATGGAGTGATATTGACTTATATAGCTACATCACCTTGGAATAATTATTGTGCATGACATCATAATTGGATGACGACACTTGTACTCTATATTTGAAGTTCTCACTTGTGTAAGACATAACGACACATATAGAATGGTTGTAAGGGTTGGTTCCCACATAGTATTGTGTGTATTCTTTAGCTCTCTTATAAATAAAGGAAAGATAGAGTATTTCATTAACATGAATTTTGTGTTCATTCTTCTTCACTACGAAGTAGAGACATCGTCAAGAAGATGGGAGAACTTTCCTTCTCTCTCTCTCTCTCTCTCTCTCTCTCTACATGTACTTGTTTTTCTCTCTTTCTTAGGAACTAGTATTTTTTGGTCTTCTTGGAGTTTATTGGAGCTTCTTGGAGTTCTAGGATTAAAGTTTTACGATTCGTTATTGAAGAATGGAGTTTTGGGGGAAAACGTTAGGTGGAATTGTGAAGAAGAGAGAAGATGACATCTTTCCTTGGAGATAGTGTAGGAGGGATTATTGCACTTTATCTTATTGGTGGATGATTCATAAAATGTCGTGGATATTCCATGGAAAATCTTACAAATTAGTTGTTTAAATATGTTATTTCCACTAAATATTAAATAACTAGAACTAAAAGTAAAATGACTAGAGAAAATAAATACACAATCCACAGAACAACATAGGATTTATCTTGGAAAACCCACTACCGGGAAAAATCCCAACTAAAAATGAAGACTATGACTTGCCCTTTTCTATAGAATGCAAATACAAAGAAATGGGTACGGTATGTGGAGTTACCAATCACTCCATGCCCATAATAGCTATTGTAGGATATGGGATGATTCACAATCATGGACTCCTTTAAATGCATGTTAGATGCCACATAACAATGAAAAAAGATGGAACCTATGACTTTAGGTGACAAATAGAGGTACTTCCCTAATGGCATTGAAAATGAAGTAAAAAGAAAAAAATTAGGTAATTGAATAAGCTTTCATAATATATAAATTTTATCTATATAAAATTTGTGTAAATGATTATAAAATTAGTTTCCCTCAATTGGGTTTCAAATTTTCAATACATCATAACATATATGTTTGTGCGGGTGCAACACTATATGAGATAAATGATGTCATTTTTGGATAAAATCTTGTCGACATATAAAGGACATATGGTACTAGTGAAACAATATTTATTCAAAAAATTTCATGAATTATAATTTTTATTATTAATTATTGAAGTCTGAAAACCTTGAAACAAAAATGTTTTGTGCGAGTGCAAAAATTTAGGGGAAAAACTTAATGAAATTATTGATTTCTATATATAACATTATAGAGCTCGCTCTCCTCTAGTGCACCATATTTTTTTCTTGTGAAATGGTGAAGGAAATAAGAAGTTATATAAAAATAAATCACTCTATCTATTTTTTTAAACTAACGTGTGTCATTTAGAAATAATAATAAATAAATAAATAAAACATACATTTTTAGGAAAAAATTACATATTCAGAATCGTTATATTGTATTTTACAATATTCTATATTTTCATAAAAAAAATATTGTGTTTGTCATAGCAAAAAGCACCATCGAAACTGAGCATATTCATAGAGTTCTGAAATACACGCAATGCCCTCTTTTATTTGTTCTCGCCAATAGGTTCGATAGTCCAAATCTATTTCCGAACATCATGCCAAGACTTGTTCCTGCCAAAATTTTAAATTTTACAAAACGCATATGCGTTATATTGCATATGCAATATAGCACGTGTTATATCACATACATGTTTCATTACATTAATTTAAAAGACAATTTTACATATACATTGGTATTGGAACACCGTACACTTTCTCCCTCTATAAAAAAATCCCCCCCTTTCTCTATCTAACACACATCCACATACCCCCTCTCCATTTCTCTTTTCTAACCATCACTATTTCTCTCCTTCACCATCCCTCATCCCTCTCTCTCTCTCTCTCCCTTCCATGGGGGCGTCCCCTAGGGACCAATATGATACCACGTTCATTCATATTGGGGGGTTAAAAATAAAAAAATTATAAACCAATATATTGGTGGTATATTAAGGGTAAAAAGGTTTTTTTTTACTATATAAATATGCAATATGATGAGGCTTATTTTATTTCAAAGTTCTAACCACGCCTCCACCATAAGACATAAGCCTACGTGCACCTGCATGATGTTGCATAGGTTTTTCTGTGGTTTTTCTCCATTGTTTTTTCTAGATTTGGAGGGCGGTTGTTTTGGTGCATAGCAGTGTTGGTCCTCTAGTGCATAGCATTTTTTCACTTGTTTTTTCCACTGTGGTGCATAGCAGTGTTGGTCCTCTGGTGCATAGCATTTTTTCACAATTTTTATCCACCATTTTTTGGTCATGGGTTTGTGGTGGGTTTCTTTGGTGCATAGCAGTGTTGGAGGAGGCACGTTGGAGGAGGGCACACATAGCCACCGCATAGCATTGTTGGAGGTAAGGGATACTGTGTTTAATCCTCTGATTAAAAATTCCATTTAATTCTTTTCTTTGTTGGAGTCTATGTTCCACATAGCTAAGTGATTCCTTGCTGGTTGACGGATGGCTTACATATTGTGTTGTTAACTCCCAATGTGAGGCAATGATGGGTATGTTTTTATGTGCCCATCAGTGGGGAAGTTCCTGCTAAAGAAAAAATGCATTTGAATTAGTTTAACGCAGCTAGGGGGAGAAAGCAAAGCTAGGATTCTTGGATTGCTGCTTGCTGCTAATTTATCTCTATTTAGAATGGCTCCACTGGTTACATCTATGCTAAGTTTGGTTGCTCTGGACGTTGTACCTTTTGATCATGGTATGGGATCATCAGATTCGGACATAGGTACAATTTATCTGTTTGCCATATCTTTGCTAGGTGTTTATGGAAATATAATAGCAGGTTGGTCCAGTAATTAGGGGGGTGGCCATTCGATCCGCAAGTGTCCATGCCTTTACCATCAACGAATTCGACTTCCATTGCTTATGGAGTTGGTATTTCTGGCTTAAACTTGCCAAATCTAAGCATTCCCATGCCGACATATACCTTTTCTTTTGGCAGTTGAAGTGCAACCAATGTTAACAATGTTGTCCTTTCACTTGTCATCAAAATCGTCTAATAAAGGTGGAGAGGGAAAGTTACAAACTTGACCCAGCTTTGAGAAAACCAAGGTATTTTGGAAATCCAAAGGCAAAGGTTCATTAAATTCCCATTTTCAATTTGGCCATGTCTTCATGTGTTTTTGCAAGGTTACAAGCTTTTTTGTGGTTTTCCAAACAATGTAGGCAGGTTTGTGTTCTGACCCAGATTAGCATTTTCGAAGGCTATTGGCAAGAGAATAATATTTGTGTTATCTGTCCATATTTTTCCATTAAATCATCATCCATATTGGATTTTGAACTTTGCGATCACTCTTTTCTATATAAATTTGTTGTCATAATAATCTTTTGAGGGAGGTGAAGTCAAGTCATTATCTCAAACCAAATTTGTATAGCTAGAAATTTCTTCCCATTTGGAAGACATGGGTGTGTTGAGAGAAAACTTACTAGAAAGACTTTCCATACTATGTTATAACTTATAATTACCTTGAAATGTTTTTATAAGATGAAGTTAGACAATACATTTGGCCACATCATATAAGATAAGGATCAACTTCCATTGTTTGATAGTTCTCACATTTGACTGGCATTGTAACATTTCTATGCATTATGAGAATTGAATGGTGTATGACATGCCATCATGGAAATTGATGGGGGTGGTTGTATCAATTGTGATCTCTTCAGCTTTGATAGCCTTCCTCCTCAACTGGATAATGATATGATCTATTTCTAAAATGTTAGGATACTCACATACAAGTAAACAAACAAGGGGGTAAGTATGCAATTACACGAGAGATTGTTTGAACTGTAGACATATCTGATGTACACTTTATTATATTAGATATATATAGGACTAGAAAAATGGTGCAAAGTGATTGTGTTTACAACATCGAAGTCTCCCATGGGTAAAATTATAAAATACATATCTTAGGTAAGTCAAAGGCTAAGTTTAAGCTGAGTCGTAATTTTTTCCCTTGGCAAATCTGAGTATGATAATCTTACCTTCAACAACATGGTTTGGTTTTGTGATGGGTGGGGAGAAGAAGTCAAATTAAAGAAGTCATTAAGCATATACTTAACATAGCTTCAATTCCACATCCATAGGCACTTCTATTTGTGAAATGGTAAACTCGGCCAACTTAATCACATTATTTATTGGGTTCTTTGGGCTTACTGTGGTTCTCTACTCAATAGTTCTCAGGAAATTCCTTTGCATTTTTTAGTAATGCTGTTAGTTAGAAATTAGTTAAGGATTAGGTTGCCATGGCTTATTTTGTTAGGGATTATGTTACTCTATGGATCATTTTTGTTGGTTAAGTATCGGTTTTCTCTGTTATTTTGTTCAAGGTTTAACAATCCCAAAAGAATATTAAGGAACAAATAGTAGGACTTAGTTCCACTAGCTCCTTGTAATGGATATTGCTGTAGGGATTATGCATTAGTGGCCCTAGTCTATTGCACTTAAAGCAGACAATGGGGAGGCCTTGGGAATCTTACACAAAGTCTATCAGCGACCCAATGATTCTTTGGATATGGTTTTGGTTTCCTTTTATTGCAATTAATGGGATTATGGCACCAAATGATGTCAAAGGCTTAGCTATATATGTGATTACAATTACAATAAAGCTAGGATTCTCTATATTCTATTCTCTGAATTTTGTATTTTTCCTATTGGGTAGAAACTAGCTAATGCTTTAAACATAGTTCTATTGAATGATTTTGTCATCCATGGGCATTACTTACTTTTTCTTTTATCTTTTATATTTGTCTTTGCCATAGCTGGCATATAATGGATTTGTTGGCCTAATTCTTAGTTGGTTTGTATTAAATTTATCCTCAGGTTACTCATTTTTCTGATAATTTTTTGATTTCTTTCAAGTCCAAGTTTATGCTTCTATTTATTGTTCACTTTTTGGAAAAATAAAAAAAACTTATATGCTAAAGCATGCATAGTCCATAAATTTGTTTTTTCTGTTTATCAAAGTGTGATTTCCTTATTTGTGAAGAAAGCAGAGTTTTGCACAAATAAGCACTGATGCTGGTGTTTCTGGATATGCAAAATCAAGGTCTTCATGCAAGTTGGTGTCATCAAGGAGACCAAATTTGGTGTTTCTGGATATGCAAAATCAAGGTCTTCATGCAAGTTGGTGTCATCAAGGAGACCAAATTTACCACTGTCCTTGTGCCTTAAATTCTTTGTTTGGATAGTAGCTTTTAAGTTGTTTGTAAAAACTATTCTTTGCATTAATGCTGTTTGGATTCAACACTTAATGTTGTTTGCAGCTATAAAAAAATTTTGTGAGTTGGCTTGTGATGATCATGCTTTGAAGTTGAAGTCTGCTAATCAAAGATATATGATTGAAACTATATTTTTGAGTATGTACTTGGGTAAATACTAAAATGGAATTCATTCTCTCTTTTTTATAAAATGAATGTGGTATTTTATAAATTTCAGTTTTTGGCTAGATGGAATCCTTGGACATGGAAGTTGGAAAATGGATTTTTAATGTGAGTACTGATTTTTTATTTTGATGGTATATTGGATAGTGGGTACTTTACATGGGGCCTATTTACAACAAGGTAAGTAGTGTTCATTCTTCCCTCAAGCTAATGCTAAGATACAAGGACTGATGGTTAGAACTTAGGATCCATTGTGAATCTATTCTAGATTCTTTCTTGGCTCTTGGGGTGATGTTGTAGTGAGCTTCCATTGGAACTCTACATGATCACCATCAGGTAATGATCGTCAATCAAGTTAGTTTGTTTGAAGTTTGTTGAATGACATTTGTTAGTCTAATTATTATTTCTTGAGTGCTATACTTATTGCCTTGTGTGATGGATCCTTTTGAAAGCAATGGATTAAAGTAGATTCATGGGGCCTTAGAGTAAATGATGAAGCTTCCTATCTTTTTCTCTAATGAATAAAGCCACCACGCAGGTTCTGAAACAAGGGTTTAAGGAATGGGACCTTTTCCTTTTTGTGTTGTGTTCAGTATAGCTTCTCCTCTGGATATGTGAAGAAATCTTCTTTTTCCCATTTCTTCATTCAATGAAATGCTATTTAAGCATGGCTCAAGTTTTGAGATTGTGAAGTTCTTTGGCTTTAGACTTGAGGGTTGCATTAGAGCTCTTTGCTTTATTACAAGGGTGGTTCTCTAATCCTAAATTATTATCGAATAGTATTGAATGATATATATTTAAGTTGATTTTAATCATTGCAAGGCACATGAGTATGTTCTATGGGCCTTAACTGTAGATGTTAGAATTGGGTATCAATGCCCGAGGCTGTGAAGAACATCCGTTTCAATATAGATATTAAATTTGCAGATGGCCATGTTGGAAGAATTCCTGATGGCAATGTGCTTATTCTCTTTGAGTGGAAGAAATAGAGCAACCAGAACTAGATGCTCTACTATGTCTATGTGAACTAAATCTAACAATGACATGCCTTTTAATTCGAGCAATTCATTGAAAGCAAGTATCATATCTACAAGTATATTATTAGAATGGTTCAGAATTTTGATATTACTATCATTGGAGGGCTGGTTTGATGTGTTAGGTGTAATCAAAATTGTTCTTTTTGGGAACTACTAGCATAAATCCATCTTAATGCCATCTTGACTCGGGATATGATAAGCACTAGGAGGATTTAAAAAAAAAGTAGATGTAAACCTATGCTAGTTTTTTTTTTTCCATTTTGGTTTACTAATTGCATACATGCAATGCATATCTTCTACTTTGTGCCACACTTGGTACAACACACAATATTCAAAAACAAAATTTGAATTTATGGTTACAGCAGAGTATTTAAAAACAAAATTTGAATGTATGGATTTGATGCTGCATTTTAAAATGAGTGCTTCTTGGGAACAGCAAGATGTGCTCACAATAGTAAATAGAAATAAAACTATAACCTTACATAAAATGGCTTTGATACTTGCACATTATTTCATTAATTAGAACTGTGGTGGCCTTCAAAACTCTAAATTGTGCAATGCAAAAAACCAACAAAGGGTTGAAAGCCAAACTCAGGGACTAAGTTGACATACCAAAAAACCAACAAAGAATTGAAAGTGAAAGTCAGGGACTAAGTTGGCTTAAAAAAACAACACAGGATTGAAAGCGAAGGGCTTGAGTTTACTTGCAAAAACAAACAAAGGGTTGAAAGGTAAACTCTCGGACTAAGTTGATCTGCAACTCTTGTTAGAATAAGACTTGCAATTGCTTTTATGTTTTTTATTTATCTTCTTACTTATCATCTAGCATTGCTATAACCATTATCACACATTACCTAAAAGGTCTGTATTTTTAAAAAAACAAATGTGCTCTGTTTCAAATTTTGGTACAAATAATGTACGTGATATACATCTTTTTTATTTGAATATTAACATATCTCAATACCAATTTTGTTTGGGAGGCCATCTTTAGTGCATTTGTTGATTTATCTGACTATTAAACCTTGAATATATATACTTCCAAACACAAATGAAAGACCATCCATTTCCAACCAGATTATTCAAGCGTCCGTTTGGATACTTAATTATTCGAACCATATTTAGAAGAAGGATGATTATATATGTAGTATCCTCCATTTTGCACACAGATAACCAGGGCTGGTCTACATCGACTTGGTGTGCATGGTTTGGGGGATTGAAATGCAACTCAATATGAAGAAAACTTGACAGGGTATACTGGCAATTTATCAGGGTTGAAGAGCCCAAAGTGACGCTCTGTCTCAGCCCCCGGCTTCTAGTTCTCGTTTAAAATAGCGAAGATATACGTCTCGATGCTCCTTCCCATCCTCTTGGGTGTCCCTGAATTGTATGATACATGTCGGATGAGATTGTTTAAAATAGCGAAGATATAGGTCTCGATGCTCCTTCCCATCCTCTTGGGTGTCCCTGCATTGGATAATACATGTCGGATGAGATTGTTTAAAATAGCGAAGATATACGTCTCGATGCTCCTTCCCATCCTCTTGGGTGTCCCTGCATTGGATAATACATGTCGGATGAGATTGTTGTTGTAAGCCTGAGCATTGTCAACTGTGGCCACGTTCAAGCCAGCAGAAGGCCATCCGCTTTCAGTAATGATGAGCGGGAAATTGTGATATCCCAAGTTTTCCATGGCCGAGATAATAGTATCAACCATGGCATCAAACAAGTTTGTGTAGCTGTGATTTCCATCTTTCATCACCGGAGACGTCGACTTAAACAGAGCGTACTATAGAGAAACGTTTCTCCAGTTTTCGTTGACATAACTGAAAAATGGATAGACGTTGACCATGAAAGGAGCCCTGTTATTGAACAGGAATTTGAGCATAGAGACCATGGTTTCCTTCACATATTCTAAGAAGACTCCAGTAGAAGGCGGGATTAAGGCGATGCCTATAACATATTCTGAGGCGTGGGTGGTGGAGACCTTGATCTTATTCAACAGATTGGCGTTCTGAAGGGCGGTTTGAATGTTTTTCATGGCAGGAAGAAGATACGATACGTCTCCTTGACCTTCAAAACCTCGTTGCCCACTGTAATGTATTTGATATTGGTAGCGGGATAAAAGGGGACAATGTTGGTCTTAACCCAACTATTTGCTGCATCCTGGCTGGAGGATATTTCCTGCAATCTGTTAGTTTCAATTCCCACAATGACATTGATCCCTGAATTTGCAAATGCTGGCAGTACTTCTGGATTTCCTTGGAAAATCCTGTATTTCCCAATGTTGTTCTTCTTCATCAAGGCTACCACCTCGTCTGCAAATGGAAGGCTGTTTCCCACCATGTCGTTGTTGACTCCTATTCTATCAGCGCCTGCACAACGAATTGAATTTAATTGAGCGACCTTGCTGATGTCTAACCTTTGAGTAAAATTTGGATTTTCTGAAGTCCTCATTGAATTAAGAAGAAAAAAATGTCGGGTAATGCTAAATTACCTGTTAGAATTGAGTAACAGAAGATGGAAATACATCCAATCAGGAAGATCTTCATCTGGTCTTTAGAGGCCGCCATTTTTATCACGGGAAATGATAGAATTGAGAAATCTACTCATGGATTTTCAATTTATAAGAAGTTCCATCCTCTGCACGGGGATTGAAAACTAACGAGCGCTAGGCCAACTAGACGCCTTCCTTATTCTATGGACTGCATCTTCTGAGCATGGTTTGGAGGAATTTGAAAGTTGTAGCGGAGACATATCGTTCCCTACTAAAACCGCTAGTACTCAATACCCTAAGATGCAAGAAAGCGTGGAGAATGGGATGGATGTCATCCCCCAACACCTAGAATGGAATGGAAATGACAAGAGTAAAGGTTCATGTGCAGCTACTCTGTTTAGACAAGCTTCAGAATGGATCCAACAACAGAAGCCTGTATTAATGGCATTTAATGCAGCTATTTTACATGTAAGAGTCTTTATTGTTCATAGGTTTCAGTATACATGGCCCATAGTTTGCACATGGCTGTTGCATTTAGGGAAGGTTATTCCCTATACTTTTTATACTGTGGTTGGACTGGTGTCTCAGAGGCATGGACTCATTTCTTCAATGGTGGATGTGAATCCTTCTTTGTGGTTATTTGGTGCAGCTTTCTTATCTTCATTGCAATGGAACCATTTTCAATGTTCTTCTAGTCTGGTAATTTCTCATACCCAACAATAGCCACATCTATAGTCTAAGTCCTTGAACACTGCAGTTCCCAATTTTGTTGTTGTAAGATCCAATGGTGGTTTAATCGATATTTTTAAATTTCATACTATGGAGTCTGGAACCTGGATCATTGGAAGAATGCTCTGAAGAGGCCTCTATCAAAATTGAAAACATGGACTACATTTTCTATCCGAAGATATCTAGGCTCCAAGAAGTCTACAATGTCTATGCATACAACTATCTGATAACTATTACAATGATCTAAAGGAGTTCCAGTGTTTCTGATTCTGTTAAACTCGTTGGCCAGTTCAAAAGGTACTTTTAGGTGCATACAGGTGAATACTAGAGAAATGGAAGTTGAAACATAAAACTTACATATAATAAAATACATTGACCAAGTACATACAGGTAGAGGCAAACTCTTTGTTTCTGCATTGCTTGATCTGAAATTCTTTGAGACTTTGTTCACAGTCCCTATCATGTTTCACAGGTTTAATCATTAGAGGAATGGAAGTAGAAACATAAAACTTACATATAAAAAAATACATCAAGCAAGTACATACATGACACAGGTAGAGGCAAATTCTTTGTTTCTGCATTGCTTGATCTCAAATTCTTTGAGACTATTTTCACAGTCCCTGTCATGTTTCACAGGTTTAAGCATTAGAGAACATACCCAGATTTCATAATATTGGAGGCTCAAAGTATTTCAATCACATACTCTACATCTTGAATCGGTTCCTAATTATTGGTATTGCCATCATAACCTTTGCAGTGTACTGCTCCCTCTTGAAATATAAAGAGGAAAAATAAATAAATCTTGATCACTATAGTCCCTAATTCTTGAACATAGAATAATCATATAAGAATTAATGAATAATGTGTGCCAAAAGCAAAGAAAATTTAATTTCGAAATGCTTATATATATGGCATTAGCAAATTAACAACATGCAGCGACAACAAAATCATTAAATCGATAACACAACATAAATAATGACCCTGGCGTGCTTTTTGTCAAATTTTTAATAGTTTTTTATATATTTTCTAAACATTATATCGAGTGCAGAAAATAAGTAATGACTATTTAATATATTTTGCAGGCAGGAAACTTAGTTTTGCAATGTTTTTTTGCATTTTTCTAGAAAAGACGCATCTTGCATGAAAACCTAGGAACTAGTTCTAACAAAAAAAACAAATCTGTGCCAATTAAATTAAATATAAACCTAAAACTAGGCCTCAAGAGCCTGAATCTCGTCCATTAATAATTTTCTAGGATGCCTTAAATTGCAATCCATATTCTTTGGTTTTCAAGGAAAATACATTGCTTTATTTATGGGTTTTTATAACGACTTTCAATCAAGCTTTTTTACTTCAAATTCATGTTCTGAAATTCCAGAACATGCATAAGGTTGTTTAAATTTTTCAAACAGCATATTTATTATGGTAAAAACGTACGTTGAATGTGAAAGAAACTTACTGTAACAAGGCTTGCACCAAGAAAATTGACATGAAAGCATAGCCTAGTCGACATATTGCCACAATCAAAGTATAAATCTAGTAATATAAATTCTAGTTTGACTTCGTTATTTCTTCCAGAACATGTATAATTGACTATCTTGTTTTGAGACTTTTCACACACTGGATGTTCAGAATGTTGAGTCACTACTAGCAGCTATATTTTCTGAAACCAATAAGCACTCGATGTCAAGCCATCCTTAGCCATAAAGCATGTAAATTTATCTAAAAATGCGAACCAAGGCATTTCTTAATTATCAGACTTGTCTGATGGCAGAGTATAGAAGGCAGTAAATGCTAAATTGTAACAAATGTCATAGTAATAATCACAAGGTCGAGCTGAGCATTGTTCTTTCCTAGATTTTAACTGCAATTTAGAAAAAGATACAAGTACCGACTTCTGAAAGAGTAAAATATTGTTTTGCTAAAACTAACCAATCTAGTTAAAAATCCAATGCATACAGCTTTGGATACAACACTTCCTAGAATAACAAGTAAAACTGGAATAGTTAATATTGCAATAGACTTCAACTGATGGATACTGACACAATTGTGGAGCAAATAAAATAGCATACCAATGGAGGTAGTTTGACAATTGTGATCTTTGGGGCAATGCACTCAAGCAAGTTGGCATGCTTGATTTCAGAGTAGAGAACCCAGTTTCTGTCATCAAATGCAGCCTCAATTGCAATGGCCCACTGAAGAAGGAAATGGAAAAATGAGTCCAATGCTCTTAAAATATAAGATACTTTTCACTTGCAAGTTCTGATTGAACAAAAAAGTTGCAAGTCTCACTGTGTAATATGCTATGTAAAGTCATTGAGCCATAAAATATTTATTTGCATCAGTTGTCTCAAGAAACTCAAAAATCATTTCAATGTAACCTACTTTTTCACATTTATTCCGCAGCGAATATCTTGAGTCAGATACACCCAAAAATGCAATATCAGAAAGTGCATTAGAAGCATGATGTTTTCATAAATTAAGAAGGTGAACCTAATGGCAAAAGCTTCACCCAAATCAGGAAAAGTATTTATAATTAATAAATCCCAATCCTAAATATAACTCTATGTTTACTATTCACCCATATTTCTTTATTCTCAAAATCGAGTTATGGAGACAAAACCCAATGGTGTGTGAAGGTTGCATTTTTTTCACCTTGTAATACTCCAGCATCATTATTGTTGGTCACTGAAGAAGCAAGGAGCAAATATATTTTACTCCGAGGGTTACAATAGAAATGTTCTATGTAGTATCTACCATCATTGCTGCCATATGCAATTTGGTATATGCCAATCCATTATGAATTTTGAGTGTCTTAGTCATGGTATGACTTGAATCTGCTTTATTTCCTTTGATCTTTTCTATATAGTTCCAGAGTACGTAAAAACTGATAAAATTCATAGTGATAGAGTACTTAACAAATAGTTGCTACAAGCTTGTTGTACATAGGGTCATGTTACCTTATAAAAATAAAAAGTAATTAAAAAAATTAATGTCAAAACTGATAAAAAAATTTATACATAACGAAATTGGATCCCTCTAAGTGCTTGATAGGTCCCTCCCGGTTGAAGATGGATCTATGCTGGTTGTATCTTACCTAAGTTATTGGTTGTACTAGATGTATAATGGGAGACTTATAGAAAGATAATATCTTAGCTACCTATAAGTAAATTATTCTCCATCTATTGAACTCCTATATATACATAAATGTACAGTGTTTACAGCTCTCAATTTTTCTCTTGCACTTTCATTTTTGTGTGATTGTTCTCATTGATGTTCACTTGTACACATATCATGTTTGAAGAAGGATTTGTGTTCTACATTAATTTTCTATTAACATTTACCTCAGTAATTAACGTACATGGTGCTAATTAATAGTCACCTTATAAGTTTTCCCTAAATAAAGTACAACCCACGTATATGCGAGCTTCATGTACAAAATAAACCAAGAACTTTGTAATTCCTTCTTTACATAAGCTATAAACTATCGAAGTGTTCATACAACATATGTAAACAACTTTGTCTACATCATGTTCTTGTAAAATGGAAGTGTTATAGGTCATCAAGTTGTAAATTAATATTATATATGTTTCCTTGGTTTGTGCCATATTTTTATTTTCTCTTTATTTCTTACACCATTTCATTATATGATCTTTGGTACAGGAAGCACTAAAGAATGAGCACATTTCGACATGTGTAGAAGGAAGTGAAAAGGTACTTATCATTAAGCTATGTTAACAAAAATTTATTTCCAATATGAGAAAGGTAAAGTAAACTCAAGAGACTTCAATTACTTTTAATTGTCTACAATATAATTTCTATGGAGTAATTTACATAAGAGAAAACAATTCAGTCATTTTCGCAAATTTTGCAAGTGTACCACAATAATATATGATTTCCTTCAGCTGTTGAAGGTACCAAACAATCACAACCAAGGTATTTGATTCTTACCAAATGTCAAATTTTCATGGTTCATGAAGACCGTGCCTTTAGATTATTTTACATGTCCTTCAATTTGGTTATTTAAGACAATTTGGTATTCTTCTCAATTTCTAAATATACGTTTCGAGATTGGAGTGAAAATTAATATTAATGATACATGTGAAATATTTTTTGTTTTAGAGATGTCATTTGTGCTGCATATGCATCTCTTCCTGTTCCTTCACGATTAATGTACAATTGTAAACATGACAATATGGAGGACACATCCAATCGGTTATCAACTTTTTCAAACCCATTAAATAGATGTGGGCTGAAATTGCACTTGGAGTATCAAGGTTCCTCATACCATCTTGATTGCCAATACACTCATTCTGACGTAACTGTAGAAAAGGAATCCAAGCCACAATTGAGTTTGTAAGCAACAACCATGGATTATGGCACCTAGCTGGTTGGCATGGGGTTGGCATGGGGTTTGATGGTCTGCCTCAAGAGTGGCCTTCAAGTTATAATCACGTAGAAGGGTCACTTTTTTACAAGAACTTTTATTCATGGGTAACCACCTTTTATTTTTCAAGTAGCCTATTCTGCTAAAGCCACCTACAATTGACAGGACACTATATTTTTCAGTGCTATGTGTGCATCTCCCCGGTTTTGAAGATCACATTTTGATCGCTTACGATATTTTGCTAGCTATGGTTCTGTTTTTATAGCATAAGATGTTGAATAATGGTTATAAATTCAATTATAAAGAAACTATAATTGATGCTTTTTCAACAGTTATATCCTTAAGTCTTAATATTGTGATTTTTTATAAAAAAATACTCAAAAAGGAATAGTCCATGACGGACATCCTTCTCTTTGGTAAATGCCAAAGAAACAGGATGATGGCCTCTTTTAACATTATGTAGAAAATCATAGAAGTTGTAAACAATGGCTAATGACCATTATAGATATGTTCACATACTTATGGGTTATTTCACAATTAGTTATTTTAAATTAAGATGTAAGCATAAAGGAATACATTTTCCATACTAGATTCTTGGATTCTAATTATGTTCCTGAATTTTTGTTTTCTTGTAGCAACAGTCTATCCCAATGTTTGGATCAACTTTAGCTTTAACTAGTCATCAAATCAGCTCTTTTCAACAATTGGAGCAACAACTCAGCACACAAATGTATGCAGCATATGAATACCATGCAGGAGCTTCATGCATAGCTTCTTTAATGTGACAAAAGAACATTGGAAAATATGTAGGTGCAAGATTATTATGTTTTGTACAATTTGTCTAGAACATACTCTCGAGTTTGAATGGCTTGTTCATATTTTGATAATCAATACAAAGTGATTATCGAGGAAAATATGTTTCATAAGATTGCACTTATTTGGCTATGATCAAGTGAAATGAATCTCATTAATTTTGATGATTTGGCTTATTGGACTAAGTATGAAATTTTAGTTTCAATTTCAAAATGTAAATTAGAGGTGAGGACTTCTGAGATATTTAAATAGTATTTTTGACAGAATAGTGCAGACAGATGGGTAGTATAATCCTAGAAGCATTGTTTAATTTATGATTTGAAGTGATAAACCTATTATACCAGTGGCATGCCAGAGTATTTTCTTGGTGAAACCCATCTCAAACAAAAACGTGTCAGAAACCCCATTCTAGAATGCATTTACAGCAAATACCACTGCAACTTGTTGTCATTTCCTCTCATAGAATTTGGAGTTTTTCTGAAGTTTTTGCTCAAGAGTCAAGACTCTACTACTAAGTTGAAGATATCTTTCTTTGGGTTTAGAAAGTCTTCAAAACTTGGTAGGGATTTACAGTATCCTTGTGTTGAATATGGTGCTCCTAAGCCTGACGAGATTAGATTGTGTAATGTGAAATTAAAAGTGGTGGATGTATCGATGGTGTTCTTTTCATTAGAGCTAACTCTAGGGATGCCAAGAGAAATGACAACAATCATGGGTTTTAGAAGAAAAAAAATGGAGAATTTTGATGATGGATAACAGCATGAAAATATGGAAAGGGATAAGAAGAGGCAATGAGATTGTTTAGAAGTATGTTAAGAAGATCAAGCTTATGTATGTTATGATTTAAGAGAGGTGTCATGAAAAAAATAGGTTGAGATATCTAGAGAAACTCAGTTAGAAAAGAACGAGGGTAGATTTCTGGGTTCTGGAAGAAGTGAGAACCATATCTTATTCTAAAATTGGAGGTAAAGATGAAAACCTTGTGAAAAATGATTGCATTGATTTCGGAATTGGAGAGCTAGAGAAGGAAATCTCCCGTCTTACACAAAAACTAGCAGAATTGAAATTGCAAAACCCTTGTCAGACACCATCCTAAGTAACTGGTATTCAACACAAATCCGGTGATAAAAACATGCCAATGAGAATTGCAAATAATATAGAGACAAGGAATGGTCCTCGAGAAGGGATTTTTGAGAAGAGAAAGAAAAAGGAAGGGTTATCTCTGCTAAATTTATTCAATATAGTTCAAAAGCCCAGCCAAGATTTAAGAAAACGAATGAAAAAATGATGACAAAGAGCATTTCCAATGGGACAAGACCTCAGATTCAGAAGAAATGTGGGTCATCTAGGCCTCAGTTAAGAATCACTCCTAGCAAGGTAGGTTGTCCCAAATAAGACAAGTTTGAAGGGAGGAAAGATAACATTGGCAGGAAATTGAACCAAAAGAAAATATACGTGTCTAAGGATTGAAAAGGAGATGGATATTCTTTTGGAAGATTTGATGGAAAGGAGAAAATATCTCCATGCTTAACACTTTTAGAGAAAAATCACATTTTTCACCCAATTTCAAATTCTAAAGAAGTTCCAAAGGATGAAAGGAAGTTAGGAAAATGCTTGCTTGAGAATTTCAAGAAGCTTTGTGACATATAAGGAGTGGTATGCCATCTCTTCATTATACCTTTACATGCCGCAAATCATAATGATATGTGGTTGAGTAATTTGATTTTGGGTGAAGTAATGTGCATCCACAATATACATCAAAAAAAAGTAAGGTGCATTGTAGACTGCATGTGGGGTCATAAGAGCGGTATCATGTCAATATACTAGGTAGATATATGAAGGGGTATAAAAAATGTAAATGAAAAAATGGATGCATACAATATATAGTGAAAATAAGGGTTTTTTTTATTTGGCAAGGCATATTGGGAGGGGTTTAAAAAAAGCAATTTTGGGAGGTATTTTTCAATATTTATTGAAATTAGGGGTATTGTTTCATATGCCATGAACAAATGTGCTATGGCATGGTTTGACTAAGTGAAGACCTCGTGCTCCCTTCCCTCTCTCTCTATTCTCTCTTCTCCCCTCCCTCTATCTCCTTCTACCTCCATGTGTTCC
>LPNX010816491.1:349671-375546 GCA_001517045.1 Pseudotsuga menziesii | reverse complement strand
TGAGCGATTTGGTCACTTAAATTATCGCTCATTGCAACAACTATGTAAATACAATATGGTGACTAGTCTTCCACTGGTATCTTGCAAGGATGGTGTTTGTTCTGGTTGTGTCTTCGAAAAACATCATCGAGACAGTTTTGACAAACATGCCTCTTGGCACGCCTTGGTTCCCCTGGAGCTTGTGCATAGTGACTTGTGTGGCCCTCTTCCATCTGCTTTCTTTTATGGTTTCAAATATTTCTTAACTTTCATTGATGACTACTCCAGACGCACTTGGGTTTACTTCCTAAAACTTAAGAGCGGAGTATTTAACATGTTTTTGGCCTACAAGGCCCTTGTTGAAAAACAATCTGGTCATCAAATTATTAAGTTAAGATCTGACAATGGAGGAGAATATGTTAACAACAAGTTCACTACTTTTTGCATTGAACAAGGAATCCAACAACATCACACTGTTCCATATACACCACAACAAAATGGTGTAGCTGAACGGAAGAACCGCACTTTAAAAGAAATGGCTAATTGTATGATCCAATTTAAGGGACTAAGTCTTCAATATTGGGCTGAGGCCATAAACTGTGCAAATTACATAGTTAATCGCACACCCACTAAAGTTTTACAAGGTATAACACCGGAAGAAGCATGGAGTAAAATTAAACTAGATGTAAGTCACTTTCGTGTGTTTGGTTGTGAAGCATGGGCTCACATTCCGAATGAAAAATGAAAAGCATTGCAACCTAAAAGTGAAAAGTTCATATTTGTTGGATATTCTGAAGATGTAAAAGGTTATAGACTTCTTCAGCCACATTCTCATGATATAATCATTAGAAGAGATGTTAAATTTGATCAAAGTATCTTGGCCTACAAGCCTAACTTGGCGGGTGTGCCATCTTTGGCTTGCGAACCTGATTCGACGATTGTGCCTTCTTCTTCTTCTTCTTCCAGCTTCCTTGACAGGTTTCCAACTCCAGTTTCTGATGATGACAGTGAGGATGAAAATCCACCTCCACCTGCTCATGTTCCTCCAATTGCACCAGCACCAATACTTCCTCGATGGGTCCGTTCAACATGTGAAGCAGTTGGTGATCTTGCCGGTGATCCTAGAGATCAACGTTGAACACGTTCTCAATTTTAGCGAGCCTCTTCTCTTTTGGCTCAAGTTTTCGAGAATCATGATCCAAAAACTTTTGCAGAAGCTTCAGGAAATGCAGATTGGGATGTAGCTATGGATGAAGAATATCGTTCCTTAATGGCGAACGATACTTGAGATCTTGTTCCTCTTCCAAAAGGAAGAAAACTTGTCAGATGTAAATGGGTCTACAGAACTAAGTATGCATCAGATGGAAGTGTTGAAAGACTTAAGGCAAGGTTAGTTGCCAAAGGTTTTTCCCAAGTTGAAGGGATTGACTACAATGAAACCTTTGCCCCTATAGCAAAAATGAACTCCATCCGCCTTGTTCTTTCCCTTGCAGCCTTACATAACTGGGAAGTCCATCAAATGGATGTCAAGGCTGCCTTCTTATGATGGTGATTTACATGAGAAAATTTACATGGAACAACCTCCTGGATATGTTCAGAATAACTCTAGCCTTGTTTGTCTCCTTAAGAAATCCTTATATGGCCTTAAGCAAGCTCCTAGAGCTTGGTATGCTAAAATGGATAGCTTTCTCCTTGACATTGGTTTTTCTAGATGCCATTCTGACCCCAATGTCTATACCAAGAAAGTAGGAAACCATCTCATCATACTTGTTCTTTATGTTGATGATCTTATCCTTACTGGTAGTGACCCTAAACTTATAACCCATGTGAAATCCAATCTTAAGCAAAATTTTGAAATGTCAGACTTAGGACATTTGCATTATTTTGTTGGTCTCCAAGTCTTGCAAACCAAAGAAGGAATATTTCTTTCTCAGTCTAAGTATGCTTGTGACATTCTTCGTCGCTTCCACATGGAAGATTGTAAACCAGCCCCTTCTCCCTTCTAGTCCGGAGTCAAACTTTTTTCCACTGGTACTTCCCCTGAAGTAGATGCCACCTTGTATCGTCAGCTTGTTGGTAGTTTTTTATACTTGACTCATTCCCATTGTGACCTTTCCTTTGCCATTGGTTGTGTTGCCTGTTATTTGCAAACTCCTCATGAAAGTCACTAGAAAGCAGCAAAAAGAATACTTTGATATATTCGAGGTACAATTGAGATTGGGATTCATTACAGTACAGGGGGGAAACCTTTGTTGGTTGGTTTCACTGATTCAGATTGGGCCGGCGATCCTGATGATTGAAAGTCTACTGCAGGTTATGTTTTCAGTCTAGGATCTGGACTGTCACTTAGGCTTGTAAGAAATAACAAGCTCTTGCTCTTTCTTCAGCAGAAGCAGAATATCGAGCCATAGTTAATGCCAATCAGAAAGCTTTATGACTTCGACAGATCCTTTCAGAGTTTGGATTCGAGTAGCAGCAGCCTACTCCACTTTGGTGCGACAATCAAAGTGCCATCAAGCTTGCCAAAGATCTAGTTCTACATCAGCGCAGCAAACACATTAAGCTACACATGCACTTCATCAAAAATCTTGTTCATGATCGTGTTATTGAAGTGCTCTATTTCCCAATAGATGATCAAGTTGCAGACATCTTCACCAAGTCTCTTACAGAAGCGAAGTTTTCTGAACTTCGGTCTATGTTAGGAGTTCATGAATGTGTCCTTAAGGGGGGATAGGCTCTAATTCCTCCTTCCTTCTCCTAATAGTGTCACTTTTGTAAATCCTTCAATCCTATCCCAAGTTGTTCTTAAGGGGGGATGTTAGGATATTTAGACACTTAGGAGTTAGTTAAGATCAACTTGTGTAATATATCCGTTAGGTAAAAGTGTGTTTTTTTAGTATGCATTTGTAAATATTCTAATCCGACGGTTATGATATGTTCTAGACACAGAGTAATATGACGGTTCAACTTCTCTTAGATCATACCTACCATTGATCCATGGCTTAACACCCAATTGGTCTATGATCTCTATTTAAAGAGTATAGAGGGTCCTTGGCTAGTTGATCGATTATGAGAAGCTCATGTAACTTTATTTCTTTTGCATAATAAATTGCTCCAAGTAGCTATTTGGCTGGGGCTGTGGACTGTTTCCCTCTCGAGGGTTTTAACCACGTGACAAACATCGGTGTGTTGATTTGTGATCTATTTGTGTGAAGCGATTTCTCAAGGTGTTCGGTCTTTTGGGAGTACCCTGTGTACCCGAACATAATTTTTTTGGGAATTCTTGATAATTTTCCACAAGATAATGGACCTCCAAAACAATGAAGGATTGCAGAAGTGATTATTGAAATATTTGGAAGTTGGTCCTATTTTGATGGAGCTTCACAAGGTGATCCAAGTATGGGAGGTGCTAGGCATATCCTATACATCTCAGACTCACATTATATTAAGTTTTATGCAGGTCTTGGAAGGAGCACCAATAATCATGTTGAGATGATGGATCTCAAATTAATTATGCATTTGGCTCTATAAAAGGGGTACAAAAGATGCAGTAATTTGGAGACTCAAATTTAGTTGTAGATTGGATGAGAATGAAGAGACCACATAAGAACATAATGTTGAATCCTTTATACGAAGAGCTATGAAGCTTGTTTCAAGCTTGTTTCAGGAATTCAACTACCAACACATATAAAGAGAAGGAAATAACACGTCAGATTTACTATAAAGATGGGTGTCCAGGAGGGTGATAACACATGACACCTATGGGAAAAGACAAATGACCCCATTAGAGAGCATGACCCTCGACCATATCCTAGGTTGAAGCAAATATGATATAACAAAAAAGTCCATTAGGTTCGAACAAATACACACAAATCTTATACATGATATATGTCAATATATGTGAATATGATCTTATACATGCTATACAAAGATCTTATACATCCTATATGTCAAGATGATGTGACAACTCTCTTTTTGTTTTTCTCATTATATAGTTTATAGAAGGTGTCTAATCTACACAGTTTTCAATTAGAAACAATTTAAATATTGTATTTTGTAACAATGTTTTGGGGATCTTAATCATAAATATATCCATTAGTTGAAGGAACTTTTATATAGGCTATATGGCCCTGAACAATATGGTTTATTTGTAAATATAATGAATTGCACTTTTTGGGGGGAAAGATATTATTAATAAAAGAAAAATTCTATCATTTTTAATATTAAAATAAAGACTAAGATCATTACACATAACCATTACATCTTATGATATTAATATACATATATTAATTAATTAATAATATAAATATATTATTTATATATACTTATTTATTTATTTATAAAATTTTCGTCTTCAAAAATTTAAGTATTTAAATACAACACAACCCTTCATCTTTACCCATAAAATCTCAATATCATTAAAACTCCATGCTCATGTATCTCTATAATGTTGGCTACAAAAGAAATCAATTATAATACAAGCCATTTCAAGTATAGAAGATATCTCATATATACTATTAAAATTTTGCTTTTATTTTATGATATTTTTAATTGTGTTGAAACATAATTTATTTTATGCCGAAGCTACCATTAATAGGTGTCACTTAAAAAAGTATTAATCTAAAAAGATATAATGTTAGTTTAATTAACATTTAAATGGGATAAAACACATAGGGAGTTTTAATAATTATTTTATAAAATATATTTTGTTTAACTATATGAGATATGTTATACCAAGCAGGATGGATGTGACTTTAATCATCCTTGATTGAGGGTTGGTTTAGAGAACGATGGAGTAGAGGATTTTAGAGAAATTTGTAGGGCAAATGCTGACGGAGATTTATGGAGGGCAGTGTGGGGGTGGGGATTCAGTCACAGGAGTGCAGATCGGTAGCATCTAGATCCAATTGAATGAAATGGGAGGAGAGGGATCAAACAAAACTAGAGGAAACCAACAAGGACAGATAGCAAGAAATTGTTTACCTAGGGCGAACCAAGTTCATGCAACGTAGATTAGATCCACGAGCTTAAGAGATTGGATTCAATATATGAAACACCATGCAATGATAGGGAAATTTGTGGGCATGCTACCTTCAGAGAAATACCTAGTTTGGTGGATAAATTCCACATGGAAACCAAGGGGGCACTATGATATGCAATTGGGGTCAAAGTTTTTTTTCACTATTATCTTCATAAGTTTAGAGGACTGAAACCGAGTTTTGGATGGAGGACCAATATCTTTTTACTCGGTCGATCTCTTCCTTAGACTCTGGAAGGAGAGATTTAACCTGGAAAAGGAGGACATGAGAACTGCGTCGGTTTGGATATGCATGTACTCCTTGCTGTGGGAATACTGGGACCCCGACATTCTCGAGGATATAGGGAACACCCTAAGAAATTTTGTTAATATATCTAAACAAACAAAGGCTAGAAGATATATGAAATATGCTAGAATCTATGTGTACATGGATCTAACGAAATCTCTCCAAGAATCCATAAACCTTCATGGGAAGATGAGGAATGGAGAAAATCACTGGACTATGAGAAGATCATGTTTCGGTGCCAGCACTGCCATGATTATGGGAACCTTTACAAAGTTTTCCCCTAGAACGACCCTCCCCCATTGCCCAAGAAGAACAAGGAGGTGGATGATCAAGGTTTCTCGTGGGTGTAGTCGAAGAAAAGAAGTGAAAGAAGGAAAAAGACTATAGAGATTAACAAACGACCCACAATATCCAATCAGTTTGTGATACTGGGGGAGAAAGATGAAAATGGGGAAAAGATGGATCTACAGATGGAGATGGAGGGTAACCCTAGTCTAGGAAAAGAGGAACAAGTTAACTTAAGGGAGGAGGGAAATAACACGAAATATCCAAGCATGAATCATCAGGAGATGGAAACATAAGACAAAGGGGAGGATATGGAACTCGGGGAGATTGACCTGGAAGGAATTGAGAAGGGCTGTGTGGAAAAGGGTGAGGGTTTCATCCCCTTGGAGAAAGTTTCCATGCTGAAGGAATTTATTGTAAAATACAGGGCCTTGGAACCTTTAGGGATCATAGCAGGCTCTCTAAAGGAAAACAAGAGGAATATTTCAAAGAATGGTAAGAAATCCGGGAGGAAGTCTAACCATGCTCCAATTGCAAAGGTCGGGATCAAATTAATTGAGTCGGGTCAATACCATACCATTAGGGATACATTAGGTATGTAATTTTTACCCACTATTATTAATGAATATTATAACCTAAGACATGAGAGGGTTGAACAACCCCCAAAAAATCTAAATTTTGACGAAGAAGGTTGAGAAGGAAAAGAAAGTAGTAATGTTGTTGCAAGAAACTAAATGTTTTGAAGTATGTATGCTCGAGGTAGGAAGAAAATCGTGGAGGTGTTGTGAAGGAATAAGGATTGATGCGATAGGGGCTACAGGTGGCGTTGGAATCCCATCGGATCTAGAAAACATCTCTTTATCAGGGTTCATGGCCCTCCATAGATCCTTGTTGGCTAAATTTTAGGTTGTGGGAACATATATCAAGGGGTTTTGAGTAATGTTTATGGTCCTCATGCACCTCAACAGAAGGGGGGTTTCATTGAGTATTTACATAGGATCCATTAGTGGGTTAGTGACAAGAATTGGGTGATGGAGGAAGAATTTAACATGATCATTTCCCTGGAAGAGAAGAAAGGAGGTAGGCGCTGATTGGACTTGGAAGTTCGTTGATGTTATTTGTGGGGAGAACATTTTTACCTGGAATAACAAGAGTGGTGGAGAAAGGAATATTGCTTCCCGTTTGGATCGATTCCTAATCTCGGAATTGGTTTTGTATATTGGTAGAGAAATATCATCTATGGTATTGCCTTTGGTTAGATTGGATCATTGGTCGATCTGCTTATAGTGGATTGGGTTGGCATCCCAATTTAAGAAACCCTTTCGATTTTAACAATTTTGGTTGGCCACCATGATTTCAGGAATAAGGTCCAACAATGGTGGGAAGAGTTAGGAGAGGAAGAGGGGCAGAGTATGTACTAGTTCCAGCGGAAGCTCAAATCCCTCAAAGATAAAATAAAAAAGTGGAAAAAGAAGAGTTTAACAATATCTTCGAAGACAAGGATTACCTAGAAGGATGACTTGAGAGCATTCAAAGGCAAGGGATGAGGGAAGGCTACTCTCCTGCTCTCCACGAGGAGGAAGGGAGTGTCCTCTCCCAACTTTTGGAAAGGGACTGATAGGAGGAAATCCTATGGAAACAAAAATCAATGGTTAATTGGCTCAGGGAAGGAGAGTGAAACAAAAAAAATTCCCATCTCATAGTAGTACAACACCACAATCAAAATATAATTTTGAGGCTTAAGAGGGAAGATGGATGATGGGTGGAAACTAGAGAATATATAGAAAGGGAATTGATCCAATTCTTTCAGAACATATTGGAGGAACCCAATCCTGAAAGAAGAGTGGAAATTGAGCGTATAACACAACATGTTCCTTCCTTGGTTGCTGAAGCCCAAAATGATATGTTAATGAAGCTTGTCCTAATGAAGGAATTAGAAGAGGCCATGCAACAAATGATGGATGGTAAAGCCCCGAGCCCTGATGGCTTCACTGTTAATTTCTTTTACCATTTATGGGATAAGGTCAAAGAAGAAGTGTGGATAATTGTAGAGGACTCCAGAAGGACCCAACATATCCTGTCAGCCTTTAATGCTACCTTTCTTACCCTAATTCCTAAAAGTGAGGGAGATGACTCTCCTAGGTTATTCAAACCCATCGCTCTCTATAATGTGATCTAAAGATTGTAACGGAGGTCATAATGAATAGGCTAAAGCCAATCATATCGAATTTGATCTCCCTTGAACAATTGGGGTCTGTTGAGGGTTGCCAATTCATGGATGGGATCTTTCAAGTGCATGAAGTCATCCAATTTCTCAAAACTGCAAGAATCCCTAGGATGATGCTAAAATTGGATATTGCCAAAGCCTACGACAAAATTAACTAGCAATATATTCGTGAAGTTCTTAGAGCTTTTGGTTTTCGGGAAGATTGGATACGATGTATTATGAAGCTCAATTATTCAACGTTGTTCTCTATCTTGATTGATGGATCCCCATCAAGCCTCATTAGACCCTCTAGGGGGATAAGGCAGGGGGATTCATTGTCCCCCGTCCTCTTTGTTCTCACGGAAAAAGGTCTTGGGAGGTCTATCATAGTGTTGCAAGAAAGTCATGGGATTAGAGGTTTAAAAGTTCATCCCAGGGATGAAATCCAAACCCATCATCAGTTTGTGGATGACACTATGTTGATGTGTCACCCTTCTGTATAGGAGGCTAGGGCCATGAAACAGTGTCTATATGAGTTTGGCGAAGCGTCTAGTTTGGAGATTAAAGAAAGGAAGTATCAGGTATTCTTCTTTAATACTCCTAGAATAACAAAGGTCAATATCTGAAAAATTCTTGGCTTCCAAGAGAGCTCCCTTCCATCCAAATACTTAGGTACTCCGTTGGTGGAGTCGATTGTTCGAAAAGGCTCTTGGAATGAACTCTTGGACAAGATGAGGAAAAGAATGACAAACTGGACCTATCGATCCCCAAACATTCCAAGCCGTCTTCTGCTGGTAAAATTGGACCTCTGGGACATGCCAATCTATCTTTTCTCGAGTATGGCAGCTCTGAAGGTGGGTTTAAAGGAGATCTAAAACATCTAGTGAAGATTTATTTGGAGTGGAGGAGGATATCACAGGAAATGGACCTTGGTGAAGTGGGAGAATGTGGCAAACCAAAGCTCCATGGAGACTTAGAGATGCATGACCTAGGAAAAATGAATGAAGTATATGGGAAAAAAATATGGTGGTGATGGGTTTCACATGGTTTTGAGCCCTAGGCCAAGTTGTGGTATGATAAATTTGTTTCTGGCTGGGATAAGCAGGACATTATTCATTTTGCTGAAGGAGGGGGTGGTTCCCACATTTGGAATTATACAATAAAGAGTAGGGAATTAATACAGGAAAACAACCTCTAGGAAATCGAAAATGGGGAAACTGCAGTCTTTTCGGATGATGCTTGGCAACAACTCCCTAGACTCGATGACTCCCTTGAATTCCCTCGCCTCTGCAATATTTTTGGATGATGCTTGGAAACAAATCCCCAGACTCGGTGACTCCCTTGAAGTCCCTCACCTCCGCCAAGGATGTGAATATCAACAATAAAAGGAAGGTTAAGGATTTTTGGGATACTAGAGAGGAAAATTGTTAATTCAGAGTATGGGCTCAAAGGGATTAGTGGGAGCAGTTGGGGCCACATGAGGAAGTGGAGATGGTGCTAGGTTCCCTACAGAATAGACGAGTTTGAACCCAAGATAATCGAGACAAACTAGGATGGGGTATGCAATCCCAGTGGACATTTTCAATGAAGGAAGCATATTCGATTCATGAGAGTTTTAACCAAGAGCCAACTAAACCTTATTGGAATAATCTATGGGAAGCAAATTTATGGCAACAAATCTCAACATTTATTTGGCTAATTTTCAGCCAAATAATTCTTATAGGA
The DNA here is from genome assembly GCA_001517045.1 of Pseudotsuga menziesii. Taxonomy (NCBI): domain Eukaryota; kingdom Viridiplantae; phylum Streptophyta; class Pinopsida; order Pinales; family Pinaceae; genus Pseudotsuga; species Pseudotsuga menziesii. Next base: position 366,027 of record LPNX010816491.1, on the reverse strand, counting down.
GCTTATGAAAGTAGGTTATTTGGGTCGTTACCAATGTTTCTTATGTCAGGATGTTGAGGAAATGCTTGACCAACTCCCGTATTCCTGCTACTTCTCCAACCAATTGTGGGATCATGGGGATGCTTCCTTTTGTCGCTCTTACAAAAATTGGGGAAGCCAGAAGACCAGACCTCACAGTATGAAATTGGTCGAAAGATCCGCTTAAAAACCCCATTGTCAATTGTTTATGGAAGTTGTTACTGAGGTTAGTTGTCTGAGAGACATGGAAAGAGAGAAATTAGAGAACTTTCAAAGGTAAGGCGACCTCTATTGGAAGGGTTTGGCTAACCATTCCATCATATATTCTTGTAACTATCCATTTGGATTCCTAAAAGAGAAGGATTGGCAGAACTAGGGAGTTGAATATTTTATTCTTCAAGATTGGGGTATCTATGGGCCTCTTCCCTATGTAGGCCTATCCAAATATCCTCATTTGGGGGCTCCAAGCCAGTATTATTGGATGGCTCCTCCACCAGGCATCTACAAATTAAAATTTGATGGTGCTTCCAAAGGTAATTTGAGGGATGCAGGATTCAGGGGTGTGATCAGAGACCATAGTGGGAGGATGAGGTCCTTCTTCTAGGGTGGATTGGGCTATGAAGCCGATAACGCAACAAAATTGGAAGGGATGATACACGTGTTGCTTGTGGCACAAAGGAGGAATTGGTTTCCGTTGGTCATTGTGGGAGACTCAAAATTGGTGATTAACATGGAAGGGCATATCCACAATTTCACCCCATGTTCCAAAGTATCAGTAAATTGGCGCTTGGAGCACAGGTTGGAGTTCTTAGAGAGATTACTTCAGAATGCTTGAACCATCACCTTTATCCATGTCAAAAGAGATGGTAATAAAGTGGCTGACATGTTAACAAATGAAGGAATTCAAGTAGGTGGAATGACAGATGGAGACTCGTGGGAGGGAATGACTGAAAAGACTCTTAAGGCATGTTATGAAGCCCAGGTGCTACATGATACCAACCTCCAAGATGAACTTTCCACTCGCAAATTGTAGCAAGCCCATCAGAGGGACACGTGGTAGGGGAAAGGACTGGGATGATATGTGTGGAGTTTGGTGGAAAGGACATCCACTTTTAAGACTAATAAATATGGCTCATAATGTAGCTATCTAGAAAGTCCCACACGTAAGGGATGCAATCAAGTCCAAGGGTGGAAGATCTGTGGAGCTATGAGAAGACTTCTTGATTATGATATAATTTAGGGAGGTTGAGCTCAGTGGTGGTACTTCCATAATCATGGTTGGTTATGGAAAGTTGCTATATAAAAATGCAAATATGGTGACATTCATCATCATGGAGAGCCCTTAATGGTGCATGCATCAAGGGTGGTGGGAATTAAAGGGAAGTCTTATATTTTGGTTCATGAGGATGGAGAGGGGGGAAATGATGGCGAGGAGCAGTGGTGGAAGGGAGCACATGGATCCCATGGGAACCTCGGTGGGAGCTGGAAGGAACATCACTTGAGCTCAAAAGCATGCAACTTAGGATGCTAAATACTTCAAGTTGGGCCTTCCTTTTAAGGTTCAAGGCCATTTGGAGGAAACTAAGGATAATATCTGGGAGAAGTTTGATGAGGAATGCCTGACGGAGGAAACTAAAGTGGTGGAGGACTGGGTGATGGACCCAACCAATAATGCTACTCACTTGGGCTTATATGAGCTCACAATCACTCTCATTAGGGTTATGAAGAACCTCATGGGCCATGTGATGTGGGAGTGACCACAGAAAGAGGAGGGTGATGAGGTGCTTGCTCAATGTTGGAAGGAACACCATGTTGGAACTAACCAGTTGAATGTAAAGGTTGATGTTATTCTTTCGGTGCTTAGCATCCATGTTCTGGTTCATTAAGGTGGTCCACCAAGTGATACGATGGCAGATCCTGCAATGGTATTCTTGGGTCATATGCAGGGTTCCTATGGCCTATGAGATTTGGTTGGTCTTGGTGCGGTCTTCTTGGTCTTCTGGTGGCAATTTTGCTATTGTTTGTCCATGTAATGTCCTTTTGGTTCTTGTCAAGATGATGATTTTTTTTGGGTATGTCTGGTTTTTATCTGTAAAGATGGGATGGAAAATAGTGGTTCTTTGGATGTAAGGAATGTCTAGCTCTTGGGGTGTGGGTTTGGGCTAATTCAGATAGGATTTTTGGGATCTATGAACTATCAACATTATACAGTAGGGTTGTATTGGAAGCTTTGTAATTTTTTGTTTTAAGTTAATATATTGTTTCTCTTACTTACAAAAGAACATATTATATGAGATATGTTAAAGATTTATCAAAGGTTATAAGCTATATGCTATTGAATAGTATTTGTGACCTGTAGAATACTAACGCAGATTTATGTTAACTCCATATCTATCATGTATGGGAGGGATCAAATTCCTTGAGGTGCAAACCTTTCCTCAAATATTTGAACTCTAAAAATGGTTTGCACCTCAAAAAATTTAATCTCTCTCAACACATGATAAATACAAAATTAATATACACTTACTCTAGTTAAATACTAACCTCTAACCAATAAAACCTTATCAATAAATAAAATTGATAAAGTATAAACCATTTTATAAATTTTATTTTCATTATAATATGTACATTTAATTAGGCATTCAATCTAATGAATTTATTTTTCATAGATTTGGCGTAACAAATACCCATGAACATTGTATTAAGTTAAAGGAATTCCTTCTTTTGCAATACAATCTCTCCTAACGTGTTTTTAGAAACTAAAAAAAGCCCTTTTAACTTCCATTTTTATTATTATTAATTTTTAATATAATTTAAGTTCATTAGAGTTGTAGGTGTAGGAGTTCTCTTTAATACCAGGGGAAATTGGAACTTATTTATAATTCATTAATCAGCAAGCTAAATCTTTGGCCTTGTATCAAGGTTTGATTATCCAACATACGGGGATAACAAATTTCAATATTACAATTTCAGAGTACTTTATTATAGCCACTTGGAAAACCAATAATCTTTGCAAGAATCTAATCTCTCCGTTATTAACGATCCTTACAATCCAAGGTGTGACGAATAGTGTTGAATCTATTGAATATTTTTTAGGTGCTATGGTCCCTTAATAGCTTAGTGGAATCCATGGAAAATATAAGAGTTTTGGAATCCATGGAAAATATAAGAGTGAGTTTTGTTAAATTGTGGATTGTTGACTCAAAATTGGGGAAGTTTTTTCTAAGAGTGAGTTTTGTTAAATTGTGGAATGTTGACTCAAAATTGGGGAAATTTTTTCTATGCTTTACTTTTTTATGAAAGCAACTCATCCCAACTTTAGAATAGGTATGCAAAAAACTATATGGACAAGTTGAAATAGGTTTTAAGATGGGTATTAAATCAGGCCTTTCCCTTCATATTCTTTCCTTATTACTTCAATTCCGATAATGAGATGACTCTTAATTTTGAAAGGATGTTTACATACAAAATAGAATATTTTCAATGAGTTCCTTTAGTCTTACTCAGAGTTTATTTTCACACAATTGGTTACATTTTTTATTCCCTCATTTATGATCCTACTTAAAGATCGATGCTTTAGGATGAATTTGGTCCCTATTATGTGTATTGGCTTCTTCTTGGTTTGATTAGGCTTATAGGATAGTCTTTGTTGGGTTGCTGAATTATCACCACTTACCATCATCCATAGTCATCGAGTTGACCATTTGTCGCATCTTTCACCCATTGATCACTCTATTTACCATGCTTTTCTGTAAAAACACATTATACATCTCCTTATGCTTTAGTGGTTAAGTCATGATCAGTTTTCCTTCATTTTAAAAAAACTAAAGATTATCATACTTGATTTTGCTAATGACAGTCATGTTAGAGCCTGTTTTGATTGAAGTGATCTACATCAACAGTTAGAGCCGGTTTTGATTCATGACCGATACACGACCCATTTTTTTTAATCCTTAAGGTTTATATTAGGAATAAAGATCTATCTTTTGATCACATACTAATGGGATTATGATGTAAGAAATGTTTTTGAATTTATATTGTTTTAAGTTTTGAATTAAGCATTTTTGTTGAACTATTATTGAAGTAATGCAATAAACTTGCTTATGGCAGTTATTGATAAGCTCAATATGAGTGCATAAAACTTGATCTTGAGACTAGTTTTTTTGAATTATGAAGAACGTAACTTTTATTTATAAATAAAGTTATGATTTTTTCGTAGAGGAAAAAAGAAAATGTAAAAGTATGTATTATTTATTCAATAAATAAATGTATATATCATTGAGTTAATATATAAAAAGGTAAAATGTATAATGAAAACTAAGAAGCTAGGAAGGAAGGAAAATGGGCAATAATCAGAAATAGAAAAGCCGTTATTTGAGATAGAAACCAAAAAGATAGTAATAAATAATAATTCAACATTCTCCAGATTCTTTTTGGAATTGTCGGGGCTTCCCATGGAACAAAGCCCCCAAGCTAAGTTGGATCTCGAATGAAGATGATATTATATTGTTAGTTGAAACTTGGGAGCATGAAGAATCTAAGGTCCCTAACATAGATGGCTTTGTACTTTGGTCAATCTAGAACAAACGATCCTATCGTAGAGTCATTGGGGGTATATCTTGTTACATTAGGAAGAACATCCCCCCCCCCATACTAGGATTTATAAAAAAGACCTTTATAACCAATATGTTTGGATAGAGATTACTAGCATTAATGATAAAGAAAACTACATAGAAATCTATTATTTTGCCCCTATTAATTCTAACTTCTATAAGAAAAACAATTTAGATAAAAATTTAGTTTTGAACTGAGCATTTTTGTTGAACTATTATTGAAGTAATGTAATAAATTGCTTATGGCATTTATTGCTAAGCTCAATATGAGTACACAAAACCTGATCTTGAGACTAGTTTTTTTGAATTATGAAGAATGTAACTTTTATTTATAAATAAAGTTATGATTTTTTCTCAGAGAAAAAAAGAAAATGTAAAAGTATTTATTATTTATTCAATAAATAAATGTATATATCATCGAGTTAATATATAAAAAGGTAAAATGTATAATGAAAACTAAGAAGCTAGGAAGGAAGGAAAATGGGAATAATAAGAAATAGAAAATCCATTATTCGAGATAGAAGCCAAAAAGATAGTAATAAATAACAATTCAACATGCTCCAGATTCTTTCTTGGAACTGTCGGGGATTCCCATGAAACAAAGGCCCCAAGCTAAGTTGGATTTCAAATGAAGCTGATATTATATTGTTAGTTGAAACTTGGGAGCACGAAGAATCTAAGGTCCCTAACATAGATGTCTTTGTACTTTGGCGAATCTGGAACAAACGATCCTATCGTAGAGGCACTGGGGGTATAACTTGTTACATTAGGAAGAACATATCCCCCAATGCTAGGATTTATAAAAAAGACCCTTATAACCAATATATTTGGATAGAGATTATTGACATTAATGATAAAAAAACCTACATAGAAATCTGCTATTTTGCCCCTATTAATTCTAACTTCTATAAGAAAAATAATTTAGATAAAAATTGTCCTTACAATGGTTTAGAGAATGATATTTCTAGCCTAAGGAATGAAGCTAATATCGTCTTAATGGGTGACTTTAGTGCTCGTACTTCAAGCAACCAAGCTATTCTTCTAAGCAATTATTCCAACCCTAATCCTCTTTGGTTAAATGAAGACCTTACTTTAGCTAGCAGGTACAACATAAGCTTTGAAGATCTAGGGGAAAATTTGTTTGGGCCTAAGCTAGTCAAGCTTTGTAGTGCTCAAGATCTCATAATTTGCAACGATCTAAAGAAGTGGTCCGATTCTAGCTAGATGACCTATATCCATGGGATTGGTAGCAACGCAGTAGACCATGTTATTTTCGATATCCCTTTATACAATGAAATAATAAATTTTGACATCTTAAAGGGCCATGATCCTGACTCAAATCATAGACCTTTAATTGTAACTCTCAATTTTTTCATGCATAAAGATCCCATAGAATATAACCCTTATAGCCAAAAGAACTTGATCTTTGATAGAAATAAAAACGATATTTTTTCTAAATGATTTAAAAATTAATTTGCTTCCTTTATCAAGTATAGACAACATAGAAGAACTCTATCATAATTTTACTACAACCCTCTCAGATTCTATTAACAAGTTCTCAATTGAAGTCTCAAGTAATAAAAGAAATATAAAAACCAACACTTGGTATGATAAAGATTGTATAAGTGCGATGAGAGAAATTAAGGAAGCTCTTGATGAGTCTCTTAAAATTGATAAGAAAAAAATATACAAAGCCCTAACCAAAAGAAAAAAAATGCAATATATTCATAAAAGACAAGAAAATATCTTACATCTCTCTAAGGTGGCTCCTAGGAAATTATGGAGGCAAATTCTAGCTAGAAAAACTAAAGACAACAATAGAATTGATTTACACAACTGGAATTCCTATCTTAAAAATATTTATGAATCCCTGAATGTAATAGACAAGTTTGAAACCCTGCTCACAACAGTATAAGTTTTCTCCTTAGAAGACATATATTTTTGGGTTAAGCGTCTGGAAAATGGAGAAGCTAAGGACATTGAAGGTTACCAGGCATAAATCTTAAAAATTGGGAGGTCCTGTCCTCATCCTTCACATCCATAAGCTATTCAATAAAGTAGTAAAGCAAGGGTTCCCTAAGTCTTGGACTCAGAGCCTCATTATACCTTTTTTTTAAAGCGGGGATACAAATAATCCCTCTAATTATCGGACAATTATGATTAGCTCCCTCTTAGCCAAGCTATATGGTATTATTTTGGAAAAGAAGATCAACAGATGGCTTGAAAGTGAAGGTAAGTAGGCTAAAGGCCAAGTGGGTTTTAGAAGGCGACACTCAACAATGGACCACCTCATTACTCTTAGGATCATTGTGGAGGAATGCCGTAATATTAAATCCAATCTCTTTTGTTGCTTTGTGGGATTTAGAAAGGATTTAGATACAGTACCTAGATATAACCTATGGAATAGATTAGAAGAGATAAAGGTTCCTTTTGAGTTGAGAGCTGTCGCAATAAGGTTATACGAGAATGTAATTGCCAAGTTTAAGAGCAACAAGGGGTGGTCGAGAGATATTAAGTGTAATATTGGAGTTAAACAAGGTTTCCCCCTCTCCCCTACCCTATTTGGAATTTACATTGATTAGCTAGAATGTTGTTTAGAAGAAGAAGGTTGTGTTGGCACGTTCTTATCTGGAATAGTTATCATCCTTCTTCTCAATGCTGACAATATTTTTCTTCTGGAAGGGTGTCCATCTGATCTTGATAAGAAACTACGATTTCTTAAGGATTTCTGCTCTAGCATGGGTATGACTGTCAACACTGACAAAACAAAAGTTATGATTATCAAATCAAAGAAGGACACTTACGCTAATTTTGTGTATGACAATATCAACTTGGAGGAAGTGTCTTCTTACAAATACCTAGGAATTGATATTCATCACACGCTCAACTAGAACTATAGCATTGAGAAAATGATTAATGGAGGGTGGAAATCTTATTTTGGTCTTGAAAATAATTGTAAAGCAACAAACCTTGTGATGAGGGATAAAAAGAAGCTCCTCTTTGAAACTTTAGTCACTCCTGTTATCTTGTATGGTTGTGAGGTTTGGGGTTGTATCATCTCTAGAGAATCCTGGAGAAAGATTGAGCAAATCCATAAGTGTTTTATAATGTATAACCTCAAAATTAAAAGAAATACACCATATCATATTCTCCTTAAAGAAGTGGGTATTTCCCCTATCGAGAGCCTAGTTATGACTAGGCTCCTGTTGTACAAGCAAAAAACAATAACATGGGAGACCATAGACTTCCTAAGCTAGATTTTAATTCCATCCAAAACCACCTAAGGATCAAGCAAGGTTGGTATAAAGATACCAAGGCATGGTTAAACCACTGAGAGATCGACGAAAATGTTGCATTGCAAAATAATAATAACATTAAAAGTATTGTTACTTCTAATTTTAAAGAGAAATTATGGTGTGAGAAAGATTTAGAGGCTAAAAGAAAATTAAGATATTATAATGAGGTCATCAACCCTACTCTAGAAGATCAAAAGTATCTCTCTGTTTTAACTAGTTCAAAGAAAAAAATTAATATAGCCAAGATAAGAACGAACTCTCATGATGAGCTCCATAGTGAAACATTTCGTTGGACAGTTCCTAAAACACCATGGGTGGAAATGATCTGCCATCTTTGTGAGAATAGGAACATTGAAGATGAAAATCACTTCCTCTTAGAGTGACGTGCGCACATCCACATTAGATCTCAGTTTCATAATCTTTGTTGCAATACCGACCTTCCTAGACTTTTAACTTGTCAAAATTATAGTGAGCTTGGGACGCTTCTCACCAAGCTCTTTGAGCATAGGAATACAATTTTAAAACAAACTAATTAATTCGTTTCTTTAGGTCTGATAAACCAAAGTTTGGTCTCAGTGGACGTTAACCACCATCATCATCATCATCATCAATAAATTAATTATTTATTATGCATTGTTATTATTAATATATTTTATTTATAAATGTGATTTATTTGTATAAATTTATATAGTTAAAGAAATGATCAAATTAGAGAATGAAAAGTAAAATGATAGATATTGTTATTTATATTTTTTTTGTAAGAATATTCTACAAAATTAAGAAGATTAAAGAGTGATAATTATAGTTGTAATTATATTAGAGAATCATTATGAAAGTCCAACTTTGTAAAGATTATAATTAAAAGGGAGAAAAGGGTTGTGCATGTAATTATAAAGAAAATAACTCTTTGTGTTTAATAATTAATGGTGAAATTTTACAATTTTAATAATGAACATTTATAAATTAAAAAAAATTGAAATTATAAAAAAAATTTGAAATTATAAAAAAAATTACAATTTTTGTACATTAAAATAAAACAAACATTATTACACTTTCAAAAATCCAAACTTATAATTTCATAATTCTAAAAAAATGTTATAAATTCTTATCAAATTTATAAAAAACCAAGAGTCACGAGGTGACAATGTCACCACATTTACTAACAATTATTGTTATTAGACAAAAGTTATAGAAATATGGTACTTTTGCCACAAAATTGTAAATAAAAGGAAAAAAAATTGTCACAAAGTTTAATAGCCATTGAATCTCAAATTTCCTACCATCTATAAAATGATGAAACTTAAAATTTTACCATAATTTGATATACAATATAAATTTTTGCTTCTTTAAAAAACAATTTGTTATACCATACTCTTAGAAGACTTCCATAAATAATTAGTATATCTAAGATGTATCTAAATAAATCAAAACTAATTTTCATACAAACATATTCTTTCATAATCAAGAAAACATGATCTAAACTGATTAATTAGTCCCAAGCCATAAGAGTATCAAACTTCAAAAAACATGTAAAAAAAAAACTACTTTTTTTTTGAGAAAAGAAATAACATCAACCTTAAAATATCTTATAATGTCTTATTTAATTTGATAATATAAATCTTAAGGATTTATTATTTGATTGAGAGAAGAAATCTTAAATTCAAGATTACATATTAAATTAATGATACCAAATAGTGGCTTATGATTGAATGGAATTACTCACAAGCAAGGGCATCACAAATATGTAATCTCTTTATTTACCAACTTATTACCATTCATATCATTTGATGTTGTTTGATTTAGAGAACTAAACAAAAAAAATCCATGTTATTTGATCGAGAGAAACAAAAATCCATACACCAAGTTTTTAATGTTGTTCATATGATATTTATATTTTTTTTTTTTTGAAATTGTGATCTAACTAAACATTAAATACCATAACTAACGATATCCAAGAAAGTGGGCCTTTGTCATTTCCTGCGCGCGTGTCCCCTGTGCTGCAAACCCTTGCCTCGCCGTGGTCGCTCCTCGCTGGTCGGCGGCTCTATCATGGATCCGCCCGACCCCTCCTCCTTCGAGGACAAATTCCAGCATATCGTGGCGTCTCTCCCGAGTGATCAGCCTGCCGCGGCCCCTGCCTCCAGATTTGTAAAGCTCGCAGATGTTCCAGAGATTAAGTTAAGCTCTGCTGCTTCTAAGAGGAAGGCGGTCACTCTTTCTGAAAAGGGCCTCATCGGTTTGTTTACAGGACTTTGGCCATCCCCGAGATCTATGGAGATCTGGTTGAACAAGAACTGGAGAACCCTAATCCAGGGTGAAGTTCAACAAATCTTCTGTGGAAAAGGATACTTTGCCTTTATTTTTGAAAAGAAGGAAGATCGGGACCTAATATTCAGGAATGGACCATATTTTATGGGTCCCCGAGGTATGTACTTGAACAAGTGGGATCTATCCTTTAATCCAGAGAAGGACATTCCAAAAGCAGTTCCGGTGTGGGTTAAGCTACCCCATCTTCCCCTCCACTGCTGGAATGATGAGGACTTTCGAGCAATAGGGAATACCTTGGGGAAATATGTGGACAAGTCAGAGCCCAAAGCCCCAATGTTCTCCTGTGCCCGAATATGTGTTGAAGTAGATCTAGAAAAAGGACTTCTAGAATCTATCATGCTTTCCATTGACGGGTGGAACCACCTTCAATCCGTTGATTATGAGAAAATCCCGTTCAAGTGTAAATACTGCCACGAATATGGCCATTTTTCCAAGTCCTGTCCGAAGAAGCCAGAAAAACCCCCTTTGGAAAACACTGCTAGTGAGGGCTGGAATATTGCAAACGGGAAGAAGGCTGCCAAGCCCCAAAAACAGCAAAACCCCCCGTCAAAGAACCCCTCCGGAAACAAATTTGCGGCCTTGGAAGTAGAAACGTAGGAAGAAGGAAACCCTGCAGAGATTCCAGAGAATCAAGAAGACATCTCTGATCCTAAGCAGCATCAGCCCCATGAAGTCCCTGAGACAGTCGTCCAGCCCCAAAAATCCCAGGAAGTAGAGGTCGAGCAGTCCAAAGGCAGGAAAGAGATGGAGACGTTCTCTGAAGGATCTGTCACTAGATCTAAAGCAAAAGCAAGCACAGAGGAAATGACAGACACCTCCATAGAAGAACAAGAATCGCTCCCCAGGAAAGGAAGAAAAACTAACAAAGTCATTCGCGAGCAAGAGGCAGCAAGGGAAAAAGCGGCAGGAAAGCAATCCAACTTAGATTTCTTGGTTAAATCCTCTCAAGCAAGCAAATATCTCATGAGTGCGGAGGAGGAAATAAAGGAGAAAGAAAAGGCCCTCAAACAGCACAAGAAATAATGAAAATAGTCTCCTGGAATTGTAGAGGTTTAGGTGGTTCTCAGAAATTAGAAGTAATTAAGAGATTCAAATCCATGGAAGCAGCCTCAATCCTTCTTCTCCAGGAGACTAAGAAACCAGCTGAAGATAGTGTAACGGCCATTAAAAGCATCTGGCCAAACGGGAATGGTATAGAAACCAATGCCAATGGAGCCTCGGGCGGTCTCCTTTGTTGGTGGAATACAGATAAGTTCGAATTTCTTTCAACTATAGAAAATAGAAATTGGCTTCTAATAAAATTAGAGAACAAAGAAAGCAAAGATCATTTTTGGGTAGGGAATGTTTATGGCCCTACTTTGAACACGCAGAAGGATAGCTTCTGGTCCTCTTTAGAGGAACAATGTGTGGACAAAAAGCTCCTTCCTTGCTTCATCGCAGGGGATTTTAATACAACCATATCGGCAGCTGAGCGTCGAGGAGGATCTAAGGTTAGGGACCCCTTTGGGGAGCGATTAGAAGATCTCATCTCTCAATGGAATCTGACGGATATCATCCCCAAAAATGGCACGTATACTTGGAGCAACAAACGAGTAGGCCCTGGGCATATAGCCGCTCGTCTTGATCGGTTTTTGGTAAGCACTCATCTTATAAACTCTATTCCAGATGTCAAACTCCTGTGCTCGGCGGTTTCAGATCATAAGCCCATTTGCCTCTTCTTCCCTCCGGAAGAAAATCTGGGGCCTCTTCCATTCAGGTTCAATCGATTATGGCTGGAATCGGATGAAGTTAAGGATATAATAGCCGAAACTTGGCGCTGTTTCATTCCAGGTACTCCAGCATTCTCCTGGGAGCAGAAACTTTAAAAAGTGAAGGTCGCCCTTAAGGCTTGGGCTACAACCCAATATCAAGAACCTGCCAAGCAAAAGGAACACATCCTGGCTGAAATGGAACGCTTGCAAGCTGAGATGGAGGTTGGCACGGTCACCAAGGTTCATCTTATAAAAGAAATCGAGTTGGAAACAAAGCTTCAGAAGATCCTAAGGCAAATAGAAGAGGAATGTAGACTCCGATCGCGTGCCTTGTGGCTCAAAGGGGGAGATCAGAATACCAAATTTTTCCAAAATCAGTGCAGGGACAGGCAGCGTTGGAACACAATCAGAGAACTTAAAAAGGAAGATGGCACAGTCGTTCAAGGACAAGCAGCCATCAGCGCAAAGGTAAGAATTTTTTTTGAACATTTATATAACGATGAAGAACACGTCTCTCTCTGTCTGATGGAAGACATGGCCTCCGATATACCCTCCCTAATCAGTCCCCAAACGAAAGCCCATATAGAATCCCCTATCCTAGAAGAAGAAGTCACAAAAGCAATCTGGAGCCTCCACCCGGACAAGGCCCCAGGCCCGGATGGTTTCCCTATCTGCTTCTATAGAACCTTCTGGCCCCTAATCAAGAGAGACTTTATGCGTTTGATTACTTGGATGGAAAAAGGAAATATGGGAGGAGCCACAAACTCAACATTTTTGGCTCTCATCCCAAAAGACGCTAAGCCTTCTTTCGTTAAAAGATTTCGGCCTATTTCCCTATGCAATGCATCCTACAAAATCTTCTCGAAAGTGCTATCTTTGAGGATCAAACAAGTCATTCCCACCCTTATCTCCCCCAACCAAGGTGGTTTCGTTTCTGGTAGACATATAAGTGATAATATCCTCTTGGTGCAAGAAGCGATCCACTCAAGCACTAAACGAAAAGAGCCCGGGATGGCCATCAAGTTGGATCTGGCCAATGCCTTTGACAGATTGAGACATTCCTTCATCATCATGGTCATGGAAATATTTGGATTCCCCTCTGTCTTCATTAAGCAAGTTCAAGCCTGCATCTCCTCCCCCTGGATAGCCCCTCTCATCAATGGTAGACCCTCTGAATTCTTCAAATCTTCTCGTGGGGTTAGGAAAGGATGTCCGCTCTCCCCTTTTCTCTACATCCTGGTTGCTGATTCCCTTAGCAGAAGACTGACTAGGCTCCTCTCTGAAGGTTCCCTCGCAGGCCTCTCCTTTAGAAATGGTGTGCCTCCTATTAATCATGCTCTGTTCGCCGATGACTCTATCTTTCTCGGAATAGCTTCCACCCAGATTGCAAGAAACTTCCTTAATCCCCTGGATCTCTTCCTTCAATCCTCAGGGAGCTTAGCAGATAAAAACAAATGTCAAATCTACAGCTGGAACTGTCCTGTCCCCATTCTCCGGAGTATCTCGTAGATTCTGCAAATTAAAACTAATCCTAGCTGGACTCATTTCAATTATCTAGGCATCCCAGTAGTCAGAAAATCCTTGACCTCCTCAATGTGGACTCCGGTCATTGAGAAAATCAAAGCCAAGGCGCAATCATTGGGGACAAGATGGCTAAACTTAGCTGGAAAGTCAGTGCTCATTCAGTCCATTCTCTCATCCTACCCAATCTACACGAGCTCAATGGTTCTAGCTCCAAAGAAGGTCATCATCAGCATATGTAAAGAAATCAGAAAATTTCTTTGGCAGGGAGGGAAAACTCAAACGAAGAAGTTCCATCTGGTCAAGTGGGAAATTATCAAGCGTGCCAAAAGTCACGGGGGGCTAGGTATCAGGGACTCGGAGTTCACAAGTAAAGCCATGGGGGCCAAACTGATTTGGAGATTGGTCACTGGGAAAAAGGAATGGTGGAAGGAAGTGCTCAGGAAAAAATATATCAAGAAACCAAGGACCAAAATGTTGGATGGCGAATGGAAAGGGAAAGGAACCACTCTTTGGCAGCTGTGTAAAGCTACAATCAACATAATCAAGGAAAACTTCTATTGGATTCTTGGCAATGGGAAAAAAATAAACATATGGAACAGCAACATTTTAGGGCAACCTAAGCGCTCCTCTATTCCAGGTTTGGGCTCTATATCTGAATGGCTGACCGAGCAGGATATCCTCTCTCTTTTCGATCTGTCTCTGTGGGATACGGATGGCCATTGGTTGGGGTGGAAGGACATCTCCCCTCCAGACCACTTGAGAGACGCGGTTGATCTCTTATTTTCCTCCCTGCATGGTCTTTCTCCATCATGTCTCTCGGCTAAGGATCGGTTGGGTTGGGGAAGAACAGGGCAGTATACAGTGAAAGAAGGTTACAAAATAATATCCAGGGAGCAGACGATGGCAGAAAAAGTATGGAAAATGGTTTGGCATCCTGACAGCATTCCTAAGGTCAACATTTTCATGTGGCTTCTTTTGCATAACAAGCTTTTAACGGCAGAAAATTTAAGAAAAAGAGGCATCCTTGGCCCATCTCGATGTGCCTTGTGTAATTCAGCCGAAGAGACCTCCAGCCACCTCTTTCTTCAATGCGAAGTCTCCATGATGGCTTGGAAGCTCATCCTCCCTAAGGCTCTCAACAGAGATCTGCCAGACAACGCTTCCCACCTCCTCAAAGATTGGGCGAATCTTTTTCCAGGCTCCCTGAGTAAGAAGCCCATCCTAAGTCGTATATGGGCAGTCATCCCAAAAAACCTATGCTGGCAATTATGGCTCGCCAGAAATCGTGCCATCTTTAAGGAACAAAAGGCCATCCCAGTCCAAACTGCAGCAAAAACCATAGGAATGATAGCTGAAAAATTCGCTTCGAATAACATCAGTTACCCACAGCAAGAATCTATTTCTGACCCCTATGCCAACTGGTGTAAACAATTTTTCAAAGAAAATGGCTCCCTTCAGTCCAAACTTGTCTCTGGAAGGACAACTAAATCCAGCCAGCCTCTCCATTGGGAAGTGCGACTTTCCACCAACGAATTTCAGTCCTGGCTCAGGGACAAAAATTATTACTCCTTATTCTTTGATGGGGCTTCGAAATGTAATCCAGGGGTGACAGGCGCGGGTGGGATTCTAGTGGATCTCGGAGGACAAGTGGAACATAGATTTTCCTAGGGACTTGGCCCTAGAACCAACAATGAAGCAGAATGGATGGCTCTTCTCCAGGGTCTCCATCTTATTCGGGACAAAAAACTCCAGAAAGTTATGGTCTTCGGCGACTCTAGGCATGTCATCTATAAGATGATCAATGGGTATCCCTCAGGAAATATCAAATGTCGTAGATTATATAAAAAGGCTAAGCTTCTTCTGTCTCAATCCATCGAGATGTATCACATTCTTCGCCAGAATAATAAGGAAGCGGATATCATGGCCAATGTTGGAGCCAGTCTCCCCCAAGGCCACTTCAGCCAGGATGGCGACCCTCCATTCTTCAAAGTCATCCCATGACGAGAGGATTTAGAATTCATTCTCGAAATCTCATCAGGCAAGTCTATGAAGTGAAGTTCTTATCTTTCGGGGAACACATTTGGATTTATGTAGATTTTATTTCATCCCTCTCCCTTGGTTTCTTATCCCTCCTCCTTCTCTTATTTCTTCCCCCCTCTCCTTTATTCTTTCTCCTTATACCATCTTCCCTTCTCCTTTTCCCTCCCATCGACCGCCTCTCCTTCCCTCGCCTCCTCCCTCCAGCTGGCCCTCACCTCCCCCTTCCTCTTGGCGGCTCTTGGCATTTATGGTTACGTCCTGTCTGTTCTCCTGTGGTGGCCGCGCGGATAGCTCTTCCCTCCTTGGCAGCAGCGGTTTTAATTCCCTTCAGGCTCCCAATTTATTGTCACTCCTTCTCGCACGATCGGGGGACTTCTTTCTCCGTCCTCATGTCGAATCCTTGCCTTGGTTTGTCCCATTGTTACTCTCCAGGTTCGGGTCTCGGCTCTCCCAGCTCTGTAATTTTCTTTCTGCATGTGGTAGACGGAGTTGGAGGTGGGAGACTGCAGGGAATTCCTTGGCATGGGCTCCCCCTCATCCGAGCCTTTATAAAAGATCGCCTCGCTCTGTCCGCCTTCTTCTCCTGTCAATGTTGTTACCCTTCTGCATCCTGGGAAATCGATAATCAGGTTGATACCTCTTCATTCCGAATCGACAGGCAGGAAAGGGTTCTGGGATGCCTAAGCTCCGGTTGGAAGAAAGACGCCCTAGGGACTTTGTCTTGCTCAGATAATTCTTGGGGTTCCGCTCTGCAGCAAGAAATAATCAACCTTTGGAGTGAATTAG
>LPNX010816491.1:162758-349493 GCA_001517045.1 Pseudotsuga menziesii | reverse complement strand
ATGTTCCAGTTTTGTATGGGTTATGTATCTCTGCACTTTGCTTTGTAGTCAGTTCGTGAGGGTATATACTACCCGTATAGTATGTAGTTCTGAAACAATCATATTCTCTCTCTTTTGAGAAACGGAACATGTCTGGTGTGTAGCATTTTTGCCTTGCCGGCCTTATATTTTCTTTCTCTGATGTAATGAATGGCTGTGCATAGCCTGTTAATATAATCCCTCTTTCTGTTTCTGTTAAAAAAAAATACCATAACTAAGCTGTAAGTTAGTGTATGCATTTTTTTGTGATATAAAAAATCATCATTAAATACATAGATTTATAAAAATAAACATAATAATTAAAAATATTTATTAACATTGAAATATTCTCCTATAATATAGATTAGCAGAACGGAATATGTGCAACCCCTTGAAGTGAGTAAAAACATATAAATATGAAAGATGTCACTTGGATTATTGCATTTTCTATGATCATTCACTTAAGACTTTGTGAAGCTCCTCCTAGTGAGGAGATGTGGTTTGAGGGGTACTGTCATGTAAATCATAGAAATTCGTCCATTTTCCTTATGATTAAGTTGTGGTTGAAATGAGGTGTTTCCACGGGACCTTCTTGTTAACTACTTGGTATTGCTGGGTGTTTCACATGAAAATAAACATTTGGAAAAACCCTAATCCCCAATAGAGTAAAACGTGGCATTGTTGGGTTAGCATTTTCAGTAAAAATATATCACCAATAATAGTTGACATTAAATTGTCAACCCGGGAAGGTAAAATTTGAGGTATCAGTGCTATATGTATAGGATTGGAGCAAATGCTATACTAAATCTTAATTTATTGAAGTAAATATCAAACTATCACTGATCTAACCCCACTCATAACAACTCCATCAAACCACACTTCAGAGATATTGAAATAATTTGATTAAAACAATTCACCAACCTTGCTGCAACTAATCTCTGATAGCACACTTTGAAATATTTAAATGCTGGCACACTTCTGGAAACGAAATCTAACCACTCTTCAAATGAATTTGAAACAACAAGCAACTTCACTCTATCTTAAAATAAGAACTGAAATCAAATCAAAGGACTAAAACAACTTGAATTTCAAACTGTAATCTCATAACTACTGTAACCAAATCTTCAAACCAAAAATGAAACAACCTCACAATATAATTGAAATCAATACCGGAAATGCAGAATCATAACTAGAATCAATCTCTCACAAAACTAAACTCAATATTTGTAATTAGAAATTATCGTGGCCTAAGATGCAACACATGCCCAAGCAGGGGGCCCTCCTAACTTAGGTTGTGTTATAATTAATCTACATCAAATTTAACATGCCATAAAAACAAAGCTTTAATATTAATGCTCAAACAATCAGATACATAAGCTGACTCACAACATCGTCATCAACAAAATTATTCTACATCTATCTCCATATTCTGATACCCGCACCCTCCCTCCTTACATGAGAAATAAAATTCCTCCATTTATACACTTACATCAAGTTAGAACAACCTGAAACAAACTTCCCCAATTTCAGAATTCGTTCAAACAACTCAGAAAACATAATTTTGACAAAAGTCGAAAAAATGCCCCTTCAATATCTCTCTGGTAATTGCTAATTTAGAGAAAGAATTTTTGGGTTTTGTAGCTGGATATGTTTTCTTCAAACCCATTATACCGTTTGGAGAGATATGATCTGATGTGCACACAGATCAAGGCGCAATATGGAAGTTCAGAAATATTTTCTGCTAAAAATTTGGGTACCGGATTGAGTGTCGGATCAGGTACTAGAACAGGTGTCGGTGCAGAGTTCCGAATTTGATTTGCATTGCTGGTATCAGTTGGTGCTAGAACATTAAGATTAGTACAATAATTCATAGTATAATATTATGAGTAAGATTTTGCATTAAAAACTCTCAAAACTTAATTAAAAACAAGAGAGTTGCTAAGGACAAGTTCTAGACCATTAATTATTGATTTAGGCTCATGTTTAGATCAAATCTATATGCAAAATGAGAGGTATAAGGAAAACACAAGGATAATGGAAGAGGTATAAAGTATGGAAATAGTCAAAATCGAGAGCTTGAAATCCCCCCAAACCCAAAATCTTGGATGTCCTCATGCAAGAAACAATTCCTATAGACAAAAAGAAGAAAAATTCAACTCTGTAAGTCATCTGGATTATCATATGTTTGCTGACGTGTTTTTCGAAGCTTCTCCCCAAGAGATCTATTTTCAATGAGAAGTATACGAGCCTCCTTGTATATTCGATTAAGTATGGAAATAAGCTTTCTATTTTCGTAACTTACTAGATTGGCTTGAGAACAAAACTTATCCACCTGTGCACACATGTCTGATTCCTTAGTCTGATATTGGGAAATTTGATCCTTCAATGTAGTGTTCTTGGTCCTAATAAATCAATCCAACACCTCATATTCATGCAATTCCTCTTTGAATTTTGCAATCTCTATCTGCAATTTTAAAAGTTTATGAGGATAAATTATCTTGGAAAATTTTACCCCTGAGCTAAAGAAGTTCCATGAAGAATTTAAATCAAGTGCTGATACTGCTGCCTCATCCATCTATGATGCTACTCTCTCAACTCTTTAAAAGTGCAGGAATAGGATCATCTAATGTAGGCTCATTGACTATTAATCTCCCAATAGTCATATTGCTTGCAGGTGCTAGAAGAAATGACAAGTGTGTATACCCAAGTAAATATGCAAAAAACTTCTATCCACAAATGTTCTTTGAATTCAAGAAACATTCCCTTTAAAATATCTGTCTAGCACCAATTATGCTAATATGGTATTGATATGGTACTAGTCTGATGTTTTTGTATTACTTTTGGGATGAAAAGGACAATTTCTCCTTTAATGGATCAAATCTAAAGACCTGATTTGTAAGTAATTTATCAACAAATGCAAGAGTCCTTACCCAAATATGCAGAAAATCCATCTACAAACATTCCTACACCTCTTGTATCATATTTTAGAAATATGTTTACCAATGAGAGGGTGTAGGAAATGAGATTAACATAACAATCTTTCTGTTGACTTATAATAAAAAAAAATTGGCATCCCATTAAAGACTATTTTTCAAATCCTTTCAGTAATTCGAAATGTGAAGTAGGAAACAATGGTATAGTAGGAAGCAAAGCATAAAAATAGAGGCGTTATAATGACATGTCTTTGGCAATAAGGAATAACCAAGGTGAGGAATATTTAGATAGGATTAAAATGATTTAGATACAGGATTATACTTGTCCATAGATTTTCTACTCATGTTTAATCAAATTGATAGTTTTAAAAATGCATACCTCAGTCCCATGCTTATCTATACCAATCATGCTGATGACTGATGTGAGCACTTCTCATAAAGATTGTTTTAAGAAGCTAATATTACAGCTGGAGCCCCGTTTTAGAAGAATTTTGTCCACTCATTGCATGAACCATAAAATCTGGAAGTGGTGTGATATCTGTAGATACTCAAGCTGAATGCATGAATCTTAGAAGCTCATCAAAAGTTTCCTTGGATTCTTCTGAGCATTTTCAACCACCTTGTTACTTATAACAATATGGTCACCATTGTAAAATTCTAGTAACACAAAAGCATTCTGGTATTCAAACATGAATTGTTTGTGTTGCTCCTGAGCTAACTAGATGGCTGCTAATAATGCTAAAAAAATGGAAATGTTGGAAATATATAAACCCCTGCTAGAAAATTTCAAAATTCTCCTCCCTTTCCACAATTAGATGTTGATATGAATATTAGGCAGTTAAAATTCCCATAATCTGGATATTACAATCTGCTTTCATTTGAAGATTTTGGCATGGATTAGTCTTGCTTAATTCACATTCTTCGTTTATTCAATAAAATCGTAGCTATTGTATTGCACTCAAACTTATTTACAATGTGTAATATTTATTCCCTTTTTATTATCCTACTCTATTTCAAAGAAAAGAGCCTTCCCTTCAGGTATAGGATAATTTACAATGGAACCACATATGCAGCAGAATCAAAATCATACTCATATCCACATATGGAGGATGTACCTGAACATCTAGATGGATATGAACAACCAACAAATCTTTTTGATCTGGTACTAGGAAGAGTTGGAGAAGAGAGTCATAATTTTGCTTGATAATGGACTGAAACCAATCTTCTATGTGATCTTTCATGCCTTCATCATCTTGCACTTCGTTCCTGTTACACCCTGCAGATTTTCAAAATCTGGTGTTTGCTCTCCTTGAATATTGAAGGGAAGTAAACATGCAATAAATTCTTTAATTTCAGGCTCTAAGCTCCGTTCTTCCTCTAGGGGATCTTTTAATTCTTTGACTTTTTCTATAATTAAGCAAGGATCCTTAAAGAACTGAAATGCAGACAGTTCAACTAGTGAATAAGGACACATCTTCTTCTCCACTTCTTGACTTTCCCAAATTTCTTTGTGCTGGCTCTTGGATTTTCCTAGTGTAGGGAGGGGGTTCTTCTAGAATAATCAAGAATTTGAAAAATAAATTCACACACTGCAGAAATTGAATTCACACTAATAAAGCCGAAATAAACCTTTGCAACACTGAATCCAACCACGGCTGCTAAACTTGTACTGCAATAGTAACCATTCATTGACAAATTTAAAGACATGTCTTCTTGAAATATATCTTCTTACTGAAAGGAAAGGTACACTACTTTGCATCACACTAGCATCAAAAGTACTCTCATACTGCTGAACTACTAAAATAAAAGCACACTTGCTTGAAAGAGAAATCTCACGCTTGCTTGAAGTAAAGGCACACTTGCACACTGCTGAATCAAAAGCACACTTGCTTCAAAAGTAACTACTAAAGTCTAGCTGCTTGGCAAGGATTTGGAGGAACCTGCTATAACATATGCGTAGGTTCTTACCTCTTGTCTTACTGTTATTCCTCCCCCTTGCCTCCAACAAAGCCAACACAAAACCTATTCTCCAATCCTTTTTAGTACCTCCCCGACAACGAAGCCAAAAATGTCAGTAAAAATATATCACCAATAATAGCTGACATTAAATTGTCAACTCAGGAAGGTAAACTTTGAGGTACAAGTTCTATATGTATAGGACTGGAGCAGATGCTAAACTAACTCTTAATTTACTGAAGTAAATGTCAAACTGTCACTGATCTAATCCCACCCATAGTAACTCCATCAAACCACACTTTAGAGATATTGGAATAATTTGATTAAAACGATTGACCAACCATGCTGCAACTAATCTCTGATAGCACACTTTGAAATTAAATGCTGGCACACTTCTAGAAGCAAAATCTAACCACTCTTCAAATGAATTTGAAACAACCGACAAATTCATTCTATCTTAAAATAGGAACCAGAATCAAATCAAAGGACTGAAACAACTTGAATTTCAAAGTGTAAACTCATAACTGCTCTAACGAAATATTCAAACCGAAAATGAAACAACCTCACAATATAATTGAAATCAATGCTAGAAATGCAAAATCATAACTAGAATCATTCTCTCACAAAACTAAACTCAATATCTGTAATTAGAAATTATCGTGGCCTAAGATGCAGCACATGCCTAAGCAGGGGGCCCTCCTAACTCAGGATGTGTTTTAATTAATCTACATCAAATGTAACATGGCATAAAAACATAGCTTTAATATTAATGTTCAAACAATCAGATACATAAGCTGGCTCACATCATCCTCATTAACAAAATTCTTCTACATCTATCTCCATATTCTGATACATGCACCCTCCCTCCTTACATGAGAAATCAAAATCATATACATAAGCTGGCTCACATCATCCTCATTAACAAAATTCTTCTACATATATCTCCATATTCTGATACATGCACCCTCCCTCCTTACATGAGAAATCAAACTCCTCCATTTATACACTTACATCAAGTTTGAAGAACCTGAAACAAACTTCCCCAATTTTAGAATTCGTTCAAACAACTTAGAAACAGCGAACTCAGAAAACACAATTTTGGCAAAAGTTGGAAAAATGCCCCTTTGATCTCTCTCTAGTGGTTGCGAATTTGGTGAAAGAATTTCTGGGTTTTGTAGCTGGCTATTGTTTCTTCAAACCCATTAGACCGTTCAGAGATAGATTCTTCCACGTGCACACATATCAAGGCGCAATATGGCAGTTCAAAAATATTTATTGCTAAAAATCTGGGTACCGGATTGAGTGCCGGATTAGGCACCGAAAGTGCAGAGTTCCAAATTTTGCATTTCTGGTATGGGTTGGTGCTGGAATATCAATGCTAGTACAATAATTCATAGTATAATATTATGAGTGAGATTTTGCATTAAAAACTCTCAAAACTTAATTAAAAATAAGAGAATTGCTAAGGACAAGTTCCAGACCATTAATTATTGATTTAGGCTAATGTTTAGATCAAAGTTATATACAAAATGAGAGGTATAAGGAAAACACAAGGATAATGGAAGAGGTATAGAGTATGGAAATAGTCAAAATCGAGAGCCTGACAAGCATGGTAGCCTGCTGATGCTCTATAACATCTAAGGATGAACATAACCCATCACCACGCCCATCACCATTATCCATGGTCATTGAAGTATGCATGCCCGTTAAGCATAATTAACTATCGGCTAGTCAGAGAGCAATAAGTATTATTATTACCACTAGTAGGCTTGTATAATTATAAAAAATCAATTAAAATATCGGAACAAAAGCAAGAGTGAGATAAACGATAAACAAAACAAGTACAACCACTCTAGGACCACGCAACCATAGCTAGTACTCTTTCGCTCAGTATAATTATAAATGTAAGTGTTTTAAAGGTGTTGCGTCCATGAGCAAAGCATCACAATGATGAATTGACGACACGTCCATACATAGATCGCCCATCACATGGACACAAACAGGTAGATAAAGAAAGGCAGCCCAACTCTACCCACATAGATCGCCCATCACATGGACACAAACAGGTAGATAAAGAAAGGCAGCCCAACTCTACCCACATTGACCCATTTGTTATAGCTTGATCGTGGATGGAAGCCTTTTATCATGGATTTGCAACATTTAATTAATTGAATGCTTTAAATAGGTGTGATAATCTTCGAGATTGTTCACATGTGACTAAGAAGCCGAGGAGGGAGGCTATACCATCGAGGTTTAAACCTTTGTTAAATACAATTGACAACACTCATATTTGTAACATGCTATGAGGTATGTTATGCCACTAACGTTGGGTAACAAAAATCCAGGGCTAACATTAACAAAATACAAACCAAAATTCTGATAAATAAATTTTTAAACATTATATTTAATATAAAAATTCCATAACTTTTCAAAACTTTTGAAAATATGAAAAAATTAACCAGTGTACAATTACATTTAATTAAATTTATTGTCACCCTTGGTGTGACATAAAAAAAACCAAATAATAAATTTTATTTACAATATGATTTAAATATAAGTACCTTATTCTATAATAAAAAGAGGATACCTCACCATCAGCATCACACATACATTGATGGTACGAGATAATCTTTATCGTGTGAAAACATATTTAATTTTAAGTCAAACTTAATCAATTAAATACTTATTTAATTAGACTTATAAAGATAAAAACGGTATTTAATTTTAAGTCAAACTAAATCAATTAAATACTTATTTAATTAGACTTATAAAGACAAAAACATATTTGATTTTAGGTCAAACTTAATCAATTAAATACTTAAAAAGTCAAGTTTAAAAATTAATATGATAAAATTATATATTAAAATTAAATTAATAAAGACCAAAAGTTTAAAAATTACATTCTTACCTTTACATTAAATTAAATTAAATATTAATAATATTTAAGAAACACGTGAACAAAATTGAAAAATATCATTTTATATGTACAAATCACTTTCAAAGTCCAACACATTTGCGAGTGATTCAAGTTGGAGTGTGAATACTTAATTTTGAAATTAAATCAAATGAATAGGAATTTGAATTAGATCGGACAATAATCACATGGCGGGTTAGGTGATTGTTGCTAAGCCAATTTTTTTTGTTTTCTTTCAATAAAAATGTAATTATTAAATGGTTTAGGTAATTGGTATGTGTTGAGAATATCTTTGGATAGAAGTTTTGATTATGAGTTTATGTATTTTTTTTTAAAACTAAATAGATAGAAATAAATTTTGTCATGGATCATGATATATTAGGAAGGCAACTTAATAATGTATTTTTTTTAATAAATTATGATTTGTTTTTTTGGAAAATGTGTTAAGGGCGTTTTTTCTATTTTTAAATTATAAATTAAGTTTTTTTTGGTTCAATAATATTTATCTTTAATTTTTATATAAAGGTAAAGAGTTAATTTAATTGGTTTTTACTAATATAAATATTGTTGGGTGTTTGGTTAGTGATATTTGTAGGAAAACTAGGCTATGCAACTTTTTAGGTTTAGAGTTTAAGAGTCATTTTTTACCATGCTGAACTAGGCAGCTAGGGTTTCTTTCTTAGTGTAACATCTCTTAATTTTCGTAAATAAAAAAGAAAATTATTTATTGCATGTAATATTAGAAATTCCTAGACAATATTTAGAGAGATGTTATTACTCACATTTCTTTTTGTCATGCATTACTATTGTAATGTATCTAAGTTATTATTAGCTTGCTTATTTGGTGATCTGCCGACATGTCATTACTTTGTGACATAAGAAAACTGTCGATATCTAACTTGTTGTCGTAAGACAATTTGTCGTTGTCGTTTGTTTGAATCTACCCTTGAGCTGCACGAGGGATGGGTCATGGTCTTACTTAGTGGACACGACTAATGCATGAATCTTCTCGTCTATTATGTTCATGCAGTGGGGTACATTACAGTTTAAACGACAAACTCTATGTTAAGATGCCATACGGAGCAACGCCAAAATGAAACTAAGGTCTGGATAAGGTTCTAATCCTAAACCCTTTTTATTCTTAAAAGTTCAAAAGCCATAATACATGGTAACTATTTTTATCAAATGCAAAAGTTTTATCCTAAGTATGCTAAGGGTCGAACTTTATTATTGCAGGTACCATGCAAGCAAAACATTTGGAATGTAAACTATAAAATTACACCATTCTCCAATGTGGCAAAGTATGCCAAAGATAAGGGTTTGATTTTGATGTGATGTGTTGACAGTCGGCCTTAATTTCAATATCCACTTAATATTAAGTAAGGACAAGATAAATATTTGTTATTAATACAAACCATGCGATTTCAATATGTCCTCCAGCTGTCGGCAAAGCAAGAGTTGTAAAACCCTAAGGGTTTTAATGAGTCTTGATTACTGTGCAGCCATTTTGTTAAGGTTTTGGAAAATGTTAAAAGCTCCTTCATTTTCCTTCAGGGGCCTTCGGCTGCTTGTTTTCGCTACTCCTCCGTCTGTATCCAAAGGTGGAAGAACCACCAAACTTGGCCCTTGTAACCATCTAAACCACTCTAAACTCGGCTCAAGCGTTAGTGGAGTTCGTAATCTCTACTATGGTGTTGACTGTGTGTTCATGAACTACAGAAAGGTAACTGTAATCTTCACTATTACTCTTTTTCTTATTACCAGGTCTTTTCTTAAATTGTTCATGGTTTAACTTCCAGGTTAATGTATTGTGTGTAGGACGACTGTAACACCTCGGTTTTGACCCTGTGGTATTGAATTGCATATGATGTAAATATTGTATTTAATTGTGGTGTGAAGCTAAAGGAAAATGCCCCACCATGGATTTAGTGTCTTATGTATCGACGATTAAAATCGATGCCAATGGTTTATGTGCTATCCAGGCACGATATGTTTGAGACATCATGTAAAATGCAAATTAATAAAAATACTACAACTAGCTATGTGCTGCAACGTGAAAGAGATGGGGGCATGATTTCATAAGGAATAGAGGAGGGAATATTCAACCTCTGGGCCAATGAGGAAAAGCCAAATGTCCAAGGGAAAACCCATTAAATGGTCAACCACCCTTTTTGTCCTTTATGCCCAGTCATCTAAGTGGGTGAAGGAAGTTGAAGCCATCAGTATTTGGGAAATGTGTTTTTGACTTGTGGGGCAAGTAAATGCTTGGGAAGGCATGCCCACGCCATTAGGCACCCATGTCTTTCATTTTCCTTACCCATTCTCACTCACGTGGGCTCTCTCACGCAGCAGGAAGGGGGCTGAGCTCTCCCCTTCATGATTTTGCAATTTTCCCATGTTTCTCCATGGTTGGGGAAGTCGTTTTTGTGATGTTGAGCGCATATGCAGGAGATATTCATGTTTTAGTGTTTGTTGGAAACCATTTTTGTCTCCTTCACGATTTGGGCTGTTTTCTCCATTTTCCCATGCCCAAAATTCGTTTTCTGTGTTGCTGGGTGAATGGGAAGGAATGGGCCACGATTTTGGGGGTTTGAGGAGGCCGTTTTTCCCTTGTGAGCAAGCGGGAGCTCTCGTGGAGCTCTCCTCACATTTTCTGCAGTTTCTCCATTATTTCCCATGCCTGGGAAGTCATATTTATGTTGTTGAGCACGTAGGTAGCAGGGATTCACATTTTTGGTGTTGTTGGGGCCATCCTTGTCTCCCTCACGCAGTTGGGGCTTGCTGGGCATTTTCCTCTCATGTGTTATGTTGTTTTCTCATTATTCCATAGCCAGGAAGTCGTTGGTATGTTGCTCAGTGGTTAGGGAGCCACGATTTCCTGAATTGTGGGTAAATGGAGGTCGCATTTGCTCTTGTTATGCCCAAAAATGTTTTATGTGTTCTGATTTACAATTTGGAGGTTTATGGTGTTCGACTTGCTCCTATTTTTCCTAAGAGCCATTCCTGGAATTGGATTGGCCCACGCAGGGTTGTTTTCCCATCAACCATTCTATTTGGTTTCCCAGGAATGTTTTGTAAATACCTAGTTGTTAAATGGTTGTATGTGCTTGATTAGTAGGTTGGCTTGGCTGGGTAAGTCCAAGGAACCCTCTGTTAGTTGGATGATTGTGTGTTTGATGTATGGTTTGGCTTGGTTGAGTAAGTCCAATGACCCCTCCATGTTATTGGCTAATTTCCTTAATATTCTGTGAAACCCAACGATGTGTTGGCTTGACTATGGACGTATGGTTTGGGCTATCTGTGAGCCTGTTATTCCCTAGTGCCTTGTGGAATCATGCCGAGCTCGAGGGTGGCAATGATGCTGAGATATTGATGAGCACACTGGCCTATGGTTGGGTGGAACGTTGTGGTGACGTAGCTAGTTGCGGGTCAACTTCTTCTCAAGATAAGTATTCTTGTGCATTTAATCTTTGCAAACTATTTGTTTTATGAGATAATATGACCATGTTGAATGATTGAATGAATGTGTTTTTATTCCGCTGTGTATTTACACGTCTTATGCATCTGTCTATGTTTTTATTCCAATGCATGTTTATGTTTATGTTCATGGGGCTAGATTTTTCGTTTGACAGCAGCAGCTTTGTCGTGTCCTCTCCGTCATCGGTATGAGGGGTTGGGACGTGAAAATGTGGTATCAGAGCGCTCGTTGCAGCATTGGGCCTCAATGGGCCATGAAGAGTAGTTGATAGAGGCAAGATCACCCTCTATGGTCAGCAGTAAAAGCAACAGATAGGCGAAATTTTCAGAAGTTTCCCTAAGTGTTGGAGTATTTTCACATGTTGACTGCGTTGGGCGAAGTTGAGCCGATACGTCGGCTGAGTTGGAAAGAGGGAGCCAAAGATGCCGTAGCGACAGTGGCGAATGAAAGGGCCGAGACGAGTCGATACGTCAACTGCGTTGGCTGAAGGGAGTCGACGGGAAGGAAAAGAGGAAAAAATTTTAGAAATTTTTTTGTAGTATGGAATCAGAATTTTTTTTTTGGTGAATTTGGCCGAAACGTCGGCTGAGCACATTGAAAGACTTTGGAGGTTTGAGCCAATGTATGTTGGTTGAGTCGAGCCGATGGGAAGGAAGAGAAAAATTTTTGAATTTTTTTCTAGGTGTGGAAAATCGACAAAAAACCAAAGAATTTTGTTGATACGTTGGCTGAATTTCGCCGACGCACATCAGAAAACATTGGAAGTTTCCATTGAAACGTCGGATGGAAGGGAAAATTTTTTCTGAAACAATGGAAAGGATCTAGTGGGGAAAATTCTGGGATTTTTTTGACACAACTGAAAGGATCCAGCGGAGAAAACTTGAGAATTTTTTTGCTACGGTGGAAGGTTGTCGATCGGAGGAAATGTGAGAATTTTCCCGACACAATAGAGGAATCGATAGGTTTTTTCCGATCAGGTGAAAGTTCAGAATTTTTTCGACATGTCGAAAGGAGAAAGGCGAGATGAGCCGACACGAGGAAAATTTTTGGTGAATTTGCTGAAACGAATATTTTGGCACGTGTCAGAAAATTGAAGCCCCGTTAACCCCTGTCGTCCCCCTGAGATAGTCGGTTAAAGATGATAAGAAGATAAAGGAAGAAAAAGAAATGTACACGGACATTATATAAGCAAAACATCAGTATGTTATAAATCAAGGGACACCATATGAAGATGGTATTGAGGCACCTTTAGACGGTGTATCTATGCAGGTTGTGAAGCCGAACATGACATCATCTTAGAAAAGATGGTACAGAAGAAGGACTAGCTGAACTCCTTGTGAAATCTTGGGAGAGTTCATACCAATAGAAGAATGTGCTGTTGAGAAAGTCAATGGGAGATAAGAAATTCAATGTTTTTAACATTGATGAATTGTGTATATCTGCAGGAATAACATGTGAATGAACCTTGTAAGGTTGCCCCATAGGTAAATGAAGAAGCAGGGGAAGACACTTGCATATTTTGATAATAGTGTTGCTGAGCATACTGTTTTTGTTTTGATTGACCTTGGATCTACTCACAACTATATCACCCCCGAACTTGTGAGATGTGCACTTTGAAGAAGTCAAAGCATAGAAGGTCATGGTTAGTTCAACTAGCCACTGGAACTGGGAGGAAGTCAGTGAGGTGGTAAAGAAATGTCCATTGGTCATGAATGGATTAGTCACCTGTGCAGAGTTGAATGTTCTGCCATTTAGATCCTATGATGTCCTCACTAGAATGAATCGATTGGAAGCACATAGAGAAAATATTGGTTGTTACAACAAGAATTTTGAGTGCTTGGATGAAGAAGGAAACCTAAGGGTTGTGAAAGGCTTTGCAAAAGTAATCTCTGGAAGGCATATTTCAGAAATACAACTGAAAAAGTTCTATGGGAAATGTTGCAGAGTGAATGTAGCTCATGTTTGGAGGCAGCATAGAATGATACTCCTAGGTTGGAGGGATTTCATGTGTTGCAGGAATTCAAGGATGTTTTCCTGATGAAGTTCTAGGGATTCCTCCAAAGAGGGACATCGATTTTACAATTGAACTTGTACCAGGTAAAGCACCAATTTCCAAGACACCCTACATGGTGAGTACGCCAAAAGGGCTAGAGCTGAAGACGTAGCTACAAGAGTTGTGGGAAAAGAAGTATATCAGGCCAAGTGTGTCCCCATGGGGAGCACCAGTTTGGTTTGAGAAGGAGAAAGATGATATACTCTAGTTGTGTATTGATCACAGAATAGCTGAGCAAAGTCACTGTGAAGAACAAGTATCCTTTGCCTAGGATTGATGACCTATTTGATCAAATGAGAAGATCAAAGATGTTTTCCAAGTTTGACTTGGGGATTGGTGACCATCCGGTAAGAGTTGAGGATGAACATGTTCATAAGACAACCTTCAGGGAAAGGTATGGTTCTTATGAGTTGTAGTGATACCATTTGGTTTCACAAATGCACCAGCTACATTTATGTGCCTCATGAATGATGTTTTCAGTAAGTTCTGGACAGGTTTGTTCTTGTTCTCCTTGATGGCATTCATATTTATTCTAAGAATGAGGAAGAACATGTGGAACATTTGAGGCTGACTTTGAATTACTCAGGAAGCATAAGTTGTATATAGGGTTGAGCAACTATGACTTCTATGAAGATATAATTCATCATTTGGGTCACATTATTTCAGATAGAGGAATATCTAGAGACCATGAAAAGAATGAGGCCATGATGAGTTTCCCTGCTCCAAGAAAGTTAGCAGATGTAAGATAGTTTGTGGGACTTGCAGGGTATTGCAGGAAGTTCACTGAAGAAGATTCTGCAGGTAAAGTTGAGTCTATGTATAGGATGAAGAAGCCTGGCTGTGAACTTGTAGTTCCATGAGGAAATGGCCCTTGTGTGTATGGGCATACATATGAGGATTTCCTGAATACTGCAGGTAGAATGACCTGAGCAGAGCAGTATGGTTGTGCCCAATGAAACCCATGGAAAGAAGCTTCCATGTGCCATGAGAAGGATCTCATGACTGAGAACAGGTTTTGAAACTTCAGATTGCAAGTTTTTCTATTGATTATGGGAGACGATGATCTCCTTTGATGGTTTTGAATCATGCTAACAATGGATATTCTTGTTTTGCATTGCTTGATGTTTGAAGTTTCCTGTTGCTAACTGGGACTGTTTGGTTGATTTAAAATTGTGTCAGGATGACATGTTGTATGTGGATGTCCAGGTTTTGGGACAACATGTGTAAGTAGGGGATGAGTGCTTCCACTTGCAAAAATCCAAACAGTATGAGGACGAACTCATGGTTGCAAAAATCTAATTTTCTGCAGGAAGCAAGAGTGTGAACTCAATTTTTTATTTGAATATCAATGTTATTGATCGTTTGATATTTGGGAAATCATGTATGCATGAAATAGATTTGAAAATCTATGATTTAAAATTTTATGATGAAATCTCATGTAAAGTACATACTTGTATGTAACGCAGGTGAGATGGTGAAAGTACGCCCTTGGTGTACATAGCTTCTCAGAAGGATGTGTTTGGGAAACATAACTCCTCGGAAGGATGTACTGGGTGTACATAGCTCCTAGGAAGGATGTAATGGGTGTACATAGCTTCTCAGAGGGATGTGTTGGGAATAGGATTGAAAACCTATGATTTTTTTTTTATAATGACATCTCATATGAAATGCATGCTTATATGTAATGTAGGTGAAATGATGAAAATATGTACTGGGTGTACATGGATCCTCGGAAGGATGTACGGGGTGTACATAGCTTCTCAGAGGGATGTATTTGGAATAGGTTTGAAAACCTAAGATTGAAATTTTATAACGACATCTGATGTAAATGGCATGTCTATATGTAACACAGGTGAGATGATGAAAACATGTACATGGGGCATAGCTTCTCGGGGTACATAGATTCTCCCCCCTACCAGCTAGGTACTGATATGCATCACTGGGGACACCTAGGGTGTAAGACATCTGGTTAGACTTCTTTCCGCACACATTCACGCTGTAAGGGGACTATCACAAGAGTGGGGGCTCCATGAAGAGAATAACCCATAAGTATTATAATGTATGGAAAGGAAGTGCCTGAGAATTGGTAAGTACTTGGAGGAGGTGCTGGGCCCTTAAGCTAGAACTGTCATTAAGCACCCATGGAGGTGTTAGGCTCTGAAGTGGGGCTGAACAAATATATTTTAAGAGATGATATACATATAAGTATTGGATTACTTGGAAAATACTGGTTGATTTTCTGTAATTACACATGTACAAAATGATTCAGCTAAGATTTTGAAAATCTTGTTAAGAAATAAATCCTGCGAAAATGAATCTGACATGTGAATTAATCTGTTATGGTGTCTCGAAAAGAAGTGCCTAAGCATTGGTAAGCATTGGAAGAGGTGCTAGGACGTAAACTAGAGCTGCCATTGAGCACCCAAGGAGGTGTTGGGCTCTGAATCGAGGTTGACCAGATTTCGGTTGGGAGATGTTATACAAATAAGTATTTGGTTTACTTATCAAACTTATGTTGTTATTATTTTTCTTTAAATATACATGAGCATATGATGCAACCATGGTTTTGAAAATCTTGTTATAGATTGCATCCTATAGGAATTAATATGACATATGAATTAAATTCACTGTGGTGTTCGGAAGGGAAGCACTTGAGCTTGGTAAGCACTTAGGGAAGGTGTAGGTTCTTGAACATAACTGCTATTGAAGCACCCAAAGAGGTGTTAGGCTCAAGAATAGAGCTGTCAGACCTCGGTTGAGAGGAATTTTCAGGTGATCCGAGGCTTACAGAAATTTGGGTACCCTTTAATGCACACCCGGGTGTGGGGTGGGGTAGGGTTGTGAGTTCCATGGTTGTATAAAGCCAAGTCGAATACCTATGGAACCAAAAGAAGATACTTATGCAGATGAGTATTTGGTTCACTTGACAAATTTTTGTTGATTTTATGCCAATATACATGTGCATGTGATTCATCTATGATTTTGGAAAATATTGTGAATACCGACATGGGAATTGACTCATTGCTTGGGGCTTCAGCATAGGTATTGCTGGTTTCCAAAGACACTAGAAATGTTCCAAATCGAGGAGAAGCATTCTCCAAGACCAGAAAAATATCCCGTGGTGTGTGCTGATGCATGCAAGCAAGGACTTGGAAGAGCTCTAGATCGTGCCATTGGACAGATAAAGGCGTAGAGGAAGCACTGCGGTCCTGAAGAGGGTACGTAGGAGCTGGAGGATGCCATATGATTGGCACATCCATTTTGTTCAAGTTTGCAGAGCACTGAGGGCAGTGCCACTGTAGCAATTGTTAAATTATTGTAAAGCACTGAGGACAGTGCTATTGAAGGGGGAGGGGAATGTAACACCCTGGTTTTGACCCCGTGGTATTGAAATGCATTTTTGACTTGTGGGGCAAGTAAATGCTTGGGAAGGCATGCCCAAGCCATTAGGCACCAATGTCTTTCATTTTCCTTACCTATTGTGTTGTACAGGACAATACACCCTTGTAACCTAGGGTCTGGGGTTACCAACTTACTATTAGTATTGCAGACAATCAACTTTTACAGAAAATGGAATGAGAATAGGAAGAGATCTTGGCTTACCTGGAATTACGACGGTTGATCCAAGATTTATCTTCTCTTGCTCCAAATTTCTCCAAAGCCTCTAGGGATGCTTCTCTTCACCTGTAAAGAGCCAATTCTTCAAGCAATATCTCATACATATATATAAAAAAGGTTAGATGAAAATCATATTAATAATATAATTGAACATATTCATTAAACCAATATACATGAGACAAGCACAATACAAGATTGGAAGAAGAATTCTTTATTAACAAATAATGAATAGGTAAGAATACAACCCAACTTCTGACACAAGGACTCCTCTGCAACCTAGGACTCTGAGTTCTGCTGCTCCAAGACTCTGAAGATATAGCACCAGAATAACTTTTCTCTTCTAGAATTTATTGATTAGCCCCATCCCAAGGCCTCTATTTATACTTTGGAAAATAGAGTAGTTTCGAAGGTTGGGATGGTTGAGACAGTTGATTTATATTTTTTAATGTCAAATTTAGGTACACATGAGTATTAATATAGGCAAGTCATGTATGACACATGATTTTTTCAAAGGGAACTTGCGTATGCAAGGTACACGGGGGTTGCAATGCACATAGTCGTGTATGACATGCAGGTTGTAATGCACATAGTCGCGTGTGCATCCTAAAATTCAGAATAAAAATATATAAGGCTGGTTTGAATATCATGTATCAAAGGTCATGCACAGCTATAGTGTTTAGGCCACTTCAATCCTAATTGTCCTTTTGTGTACCGACATGATGAATGTCAGCACTCGGATGGAGAAGTGCCATTTTGGATGATAACATATGCCCCCTAATGTGTGAGGTCAGAGGGAAGCGATGCCCAAAATACATTACAATCTTTGAATTGAACTTAGAAGTCCAAGGCAACAGAGGGAGTACCTGAAACAAATACATATCAATGTCATATACAAAATCGTATCTGAGGATGCTATGTTTAATATACTAGAACACTAGCTCCTTTACAATATTTGATTACATCATATGATACGGGTACAAGACCACGTATATTACAAAGGTGGATCGAAGCCACAATATACAATGATGAGTCTTCAAAATCTAGAAGTTGTGTAGGTGAACACAACAAGCTTACACAACTTAGGTTATATATGTGAACCTAAGGCCTTCGTCAAAATCCAAAGGAACCAGTACAATCCAAGCCATGTGAATAGATGTGTTGAATTTGAACATGGAAATGACTCAACAGATTGTTAATCAATAAGTGAAATTGACAACTGAAGCAAAGGAATTCACCAATGATGGTAGAATACTAAGGTACCATCAAAACTCCAGGTCTTCGTATTCAGGAAGTGCTGATGAGAAAACATACTATGATGAGGAAGGCAATAGATCCTCCAACGGATCACAAGAGTGACTAGGAATTGGATAAGGGAAGGTAGACACAAGTAATACTCAGATAGGATAATGATGGAATTAGGATAATAATGGAATGTAGGGATAGATCCTTGACCAGTGAGCATGACACAGAGGTGACCCAAGGCAGCTTTTAACTTTGCAAATAGGACAACTAGACTTATCTGTCATGTAGGAGACATGATCAAATTCCCCATGTATAAAGGACAAGTGGAGGAGTAAAAGACTCACAGTAATAGATGAGCTGAAAGTGTACACTGAGACATGAGTATCAGAAAGTTCAAAGAGTGCTATGTTCAAGGAGGAAATGCTGCCATCGTTTGTAACCCACAAAAGAATACTTCTTCCTTATCTTTCTTATTAAATTTTAATGAGTCCAGGAAAGTCAACTCAGGTCTCTCTTCTTTTTTGACAAGGTTGAAGAGGGGAGAGAATAATGCTTGATAAAGTCATTGATTCGTGGATTTTATGAGCCTGAAATAGAACATGCTCATTGGTGTTTTCATGTTTAGAGAGTCTGAAAACTTTGAAGAAGACTCTAGGGGGGTCCTTTTTCGTCCAATTTAGTCTCCTGAGGCCAGAAAAGTATAAAACACACCACATAAGAACTCTCTTAGCTTCTAAAGAAGTAAGGAGCACCTTTTTCGTACTTAGTCAGGGAGGTCCGAAAAAGGTTAAATTACCACCTACCCAATGCTCCTTCAAGAGCAGCATATAGCTTGAGTTTTATGAGTGTGAAGGAAAGAAAGATCACTCGGAAAGATCCATTTGATTACGAGGAATGGGGATTACAATAGTAAACTCGATGCTTTGTTCTTTAGTGTTTAACGAGCATGACAAAGACATAAAGTACACTCAGAATGTTTTTCATGTTTAGGTCCAGAGCATGAAAAAGAGAAAACTAAGCTCATACCGGGCATTCCTTTTCCATAAATTTAGTCCCTCAGGTCCGGAAAAGTGATAAACCTATGCCCGAGAATACTCTTCTCAATTCCGTATAAAAGAGAGCGATCCTTTCTCGTACTATTCCACATGGTCCGAGAAAGTGATAACCTACCACCAATGTGGATGCCCATTCACATATTCTTAACAAGCCTGAATGGACAAGTTTACTCGGCAGTCAAGTCTATTTTGAGGAGTTAGACCTGGGCCTAAAGAAACTTCATAAGGGCGGGGAGCTTATAAAGGGGATAAATTGTAAAAAAGACCAAAATAAGGCTCAATTTGGTGTGAAAAATAGATACGAAGAATCCCCTAAACCTATGACAAATGCGGCATGAGTACCAAAAGGAAACAATGTGTTCTAACTAGGGTACTCATGGAAGGAAATTCCTATCCACGGAAGAACAATGGTATAGACAAGGTAATAATGGCTACACACCATAGTCCGTGGTCAAAGTAGTGATCCTAGGATTAAAGCGGATTAGGTATAGATGCAAAAATGTGTATAAATGACCAAAATCTTAGCCTATATGAGTGAATAACCACTTTGAGTAACTTTGGACCTGTTGCATTAGGCAAACATGACATGGCATTAGTTTGATTAAAATAAAAATTAAAAAATATAGGCAAAAAACCCATAATTTGAAATTATTTCTATAAATAGTCCAAAAATAGAAATAAACCATACCATTTCATATTTTTACCCAATATAGGCAATTTTTTCCCCTGACTTCAATTTCTCGGTGTGGACAAACCAGTGGACGATTTTTGAAACCACAAGTGCCAGCTAAATCAACTCTTCTTCCTCTTCCATTTCATCCACTTACATTTTCAATTTTATGCAATTTTTGATGTTTTAAGCCTAATTTAAATGGATTGCACTGTACACGTGGGTAGGTGACTTACATAGTCATGCACACGTGTTTTACACGCGACTTGCCCGAAGGCAACTCGCGTGTCACACATGATTTGTCTAAAAGACAGTCACGTGTACTGCACGACATAGAAAAAATGAAATTATGGCCAAAATCAAAATGTTTTGATGAATTTTAATGTTTGATAAAGGTTTCACGGATAGGCTAAAACATGGTATTGAAGTGGAGGGAGCGGGAACATGAATATATGGATGAATATTCACTTCAAAGTGCCCCCACTGTGCGAGCTTTGCAGCAAAGTGGGTTATTGAAGTTCTTTTGCACCTCACCTATGCGGTCCAATGTCCATTTGCTAGAGCTCTTTATTGGCTACTGGGATCATGACCTTGGTTCCTTTGACCCAGAAGGTGAGATTTTAGAAATTGCACTGGAAGACATATACTTCATAACGGGTTTGTCTGGACAGGGAACACCCTTCAATCTCGAGGGGACCAATAGGGGCGGTGACCTTATGAGTGTTTAGGATTACATCAACACTTACTACATGCTCGACAGTCAGAAAAGGGATCCTGCATCCCTATTGCACATAATAGTAACTTCCCCTTGCAGGTGCTGGTAAGCACAATAGTGAGGGTAGTAGGATCTGTTGATGTATATGTAACTTCGGAATGTATTCTTCTATGTATTGTAACTCGATGTTTATTCCGGGATGTTTCTATTATGTATTTGATTCATGTTGTCATGCCCCGATGTTTCGATCGGGAGGATTAATAATGTAAACAAGTCATGTCAAGTCATTGTTGAAGTCCCCATAGTTTCGGGGCACTTGAGTTATTATACACTAATTAAGGTGTAGGCTCGAGTAAGTAATTGTTAAGTTGGGCCGACATGATTGAGTGCACTTCAAGTGAATAGAAGAATATAAATAGAGAGTGAGACTCTCTCTTTAAGACACACATCATTCACTCTCACTCAAGCGTGGTGCATTAGTGAGGAAGGAAATACTGGGGCTAGACAGAAGAAGAAGACTACTGCTTTGAGGCTTTTACTGTTTTGTGCTGATTCTATCTCTAAGGAAGTTGCGGGGTTTTCTCCTTTATGGTTTCCCCGAGAAAAAATCTTTGTGTCTCTTATCTCTTTTGATGTGCTTGTGTTTGATTGCTGTACTTGTTATTCTCTCAGTAAAGATCCTAATATAATGCTAGCTTAATGTTGAAAAACTAACATGGTATCAGAGCTAACCTGAGAAGAAGAAACTATGTAGCTGCGGGAACTAGGGATTCCTAGTTTGTGGATCTTCCTCCACATATTTTCAGCAAAAGTAAGGTGGAATTACTCTCCTCCTTAGGGCGCATCTTTCTGTCGAAACAGAATCCAATTCTGAGGTTTTTCAGTTTTGGACCTGTCACTAGGGTCGGAAATTAGGGATTTTTACAGAAGAGGAATTTTTCAGTGAGCCCAGGCCTGGATTGATCTCCTCCCCAAAATCGAAGTTAGGAACAAATTTGAAGGCATTTGGGTGGACAGAACTCCGGAAAAGCAAAACCCTAGTTTGCTCCTGAACCAGCTCTGTAGGATTTCAGCTCAAGTTTCAGATCCGACATCTTGAACCTGGTAAGATCTAAAAGCTTTTGTATTTCAATTTGAGGTTCTCATTTAAAGATGTCTCATCATACCAAGCTTGATGAAAAGCTTGAGGGAGCTGAAAACTTCCGAGCCTGGAAGTATAGGATCTCCCTGGTCCTGGAAGAAAATGAGTTGGACTCCTACATCAATGAGGAGATTCCAGTTCCAGAGGGAGATGAGGCTAAGGCCTTGCATAAGAAGAAGATGGTTATGGCAAAGAGGATCTTTGCTGATTCTATTAAGGATCACCTTATCCCACAGGTGTCCTCTCTCAAGACACCTAAAGCTATGTTTGATGCCCTAACCAAATTGTTTGAAGGAAAGAACATCAATCAGAAGATGAACCTGAGGAACCAATTGAAGAATGTGAAGATCCAGAATACAGAAACTATCCAGTCCTACTTCACAAGGGTTTCTCAGATCAAGGAACAATTAGAAGCTGTTGATGAAGAAGTGGAAAATGCAGAGATTATGATGACTACATTGAATGGCCTTCCTAGGACATGGGATGCTTTTATCCAAGGAATCTGTGCTAGAAAGAAGTTAGTAAAATTCAGCAGACTATGGGAAGAATGTTCTCAAGAAGAAGCATGGATAGCAGCTCAGGAAGAGAAGATGGGAAGTGAAGACCATGCCCTCACAGCTCACTCCAAGAAGGAAAGAAGAAAACCTCATAACTCCAAAGGTAAGAGCTCTCACTATAAAAGGGATCTATCTAGATTTAGATGTTATACATGTGATGAAAAGGGACACTTTGCTAAATGTTGTACTAAGAGCAAGAACCACTCTCATAAGAAGAAGAGCAACAAAAGAAGACATCATGCTCATGCTGCAGAGGATGATGAACCATCCAGAAAGAGATCCAGATACGAAAGTGAAGATTCTTCAAGCGAGGATGAATATGTTCTGATATCAGCTCTCACATGTAACATTACTCATGGTAGTGATGATTGGCTTATAGACAGTGGGGCTTCCAAACATATGACGGGATTCAAGGAATCTTTTGTAAGACTGTCAAAGCATGAATCACCTCACAAGGTGAAACTAGGAGATGACTACCAATATCCAATAAAAGGTAGTGGGGAATATTCATATAAGTTAGAATCTGGTAAGTCTCTAACAATGAAAGAAGTATTATTTGTTCCAGGACTCAAGAAGAACCTTCTATCCATTTCAGCATTAGATGCAAAAGGAATGCCGGTTGCATTCATAGATGGTCAAGTCATCATGTGGCCAAAAGGAAAGACTATCGATGATGTGGTAGTGATTGGAGAACAAG
This sequence comes from Pseudotsuga menziesii, assembly GCA_001517045.1. Classification (NCBI taxonomy): domain Eukaryota; kingdom Viridiplantae; phylum Streptophyta; class Pinopsida; order Pinales; family Pinaceae; genus Pseudotsuga; species Pseudotsuga menziesii. The sequence goes on along the minus strand of LPNX010816491.1, from coordinate 326,446 downwards.
AAGGAGGCTTGTACAAATTGAAGGGCCATCCAAAACAAGCCTTGATCCATGACACAGTAGAGCCAAATGAGCTTTGGCATAGAATACTTTCACATGTACATTACAGAGCACTACCTATTGCAAGTAAAGCTGTTGAAGGTCTTCCAGAAATTCAAGCAAAACATGATGGGGTCTGCAAAGGATGTGCGAAAGGAAAGAATACAAAGAAGACATTTCCAAGCAGCGAAAACAAAGCCAAAAGTATTCTAGAAATCATCCAATCCGATGTATGCAGTCCTATGTCATCAAACTCACTTAGCGGGTATGCATACTATGTTTCTTTTATTGATGATTTTTCTAGAAAGACATGGATTTACTTTATGAAGAATAAAGATGAAGTATTCAGCAAGATCAAGGAATTCAAAGCCTTGATCGAAAACCATACTGAAAAGAAGATAAAGACCATTCGATCAGATAATGGTGGAGAATTCACTTCAAATTAATTCAAAGAGCTATGCAAAGAATCAGGGATTAAGAGGGAGTTATCTACTCCTTATAATCCACAACAGAATGGGGTTGCAGAACGGAAGAACAGAACTATCATGGAAGCCGCAAGAGCTATGCTTCATGATCAAGATCTACCTATGCATCTTTGGGCTGAAGCTGCAAGAACAACGGTGTATGTGCAGAACCGTACTCCACATAGAGTACTCGAGAACAATACTCCTGAAGAAGTCTTCTCTGGAAAGAAACCAGAAGTCAGCCATCTCAGAATATTCGGCTGTCCCATGTACATACACATTCCAAAAGAGAAGAGAACAAAATTAGATCCTTCAGGAAAGAAGGGCATATTTGTGGGATACTCTGAAAGCTTGAAGGATTACAGAATCTACTTTCCAGGATACAAGAAGATTGACATCAACAGGGATGTGACATTTGATGAAGGCATAGCTTACAACAAATCCAGAAAGAGACCTGCTGAAGAACCTGGAGAAGCGAAAGCAGAAGTACCCAGAATTCATGATACAATCATGGACAAAGAAGCTCAAGAAGAGGATCGAGAGTTCGAGGAACCACAAAGACATGTAGATCCACCTCTGGAGAAGAATTCTCATAAGAGGAAACCTACTTGGGTATGTGAACTTATTCAAGGTGCGGAAAGATATGGGGCTCTAGAAGAGAATCACAGAGAAAGGAAAAGAACCAGATCAAATTCCGGGTATGTAACTTTACTATGTGATTTCATTGATAAAGAACCTTCCAGTTATGAAGAGGTGACAAAACAGAAAGAATGGAAGGATGCTATGATCGAAGAATATCAATCGATCATGAAGAATGATGTTTGGGATGTTGTCCCAAGACCAAAAGGGAAGTCAGTTGTCACTTCCAAATGGATCTACAAGATCAAGCATGCTGCAGATGGTAGCATTGAAAAGTATAAGGCAAGATTTGTAGCTTGAGGATTCTCTCAGAAAGAGGGAATAGACTATGAAGAGACCTTTGCACCTGTAGCCATATACACTTCCATCAGATCAGTACTTTCTCTGGATGCAGTGATGAAGTGGAAGATACACCAGATGGATGTCAAGATTGCCTTCTTGAATGGTGTAGTAGAAGAGGAAGTGTATGTAGAACAACCACTCGGTTTTGAGACACATGACAGAGAGTCTCATGTATGCAGACTGAAGATAGCCCTGTATGGTTTGAAATAGGCACCCAGGACCTGGTACGGTAGGATTGATAGCTTTCTATCCAGTTTTGGCTTTACCAAGAGTAAAGCAGATTCCAACCTTTACTACAAGGTTGAATATGGCAACCCAGTGATGCTCCTACTATATGTAGATGATCTATTTGTGATAGGCACAGATGGGTTGATTGCTGATACGAAGAGAAAGCTTGCTGCTGAGTACAAGATGAAGGACTTGGGGATGATGCATTACTTTCTAGGTATGGAGGTGTGGTAGAGTACAGATGGAATCTTCCTTGGACAAGGGAAGTATGCAGTAGAGATCCTGAAGAGATTTGGGATGATGGACTGTAAGACTATGGCCACACCTATGGAATCGAACCTGAAGCTATTGAGTGATGCTTCATCAGAGTTGGTTGATGCTACTATGTATCGTCAGATGATTGGGTCATTGATGTACCTGATGAACACGAGACCAGACATTTTCTTTGCTGTGAACACCTTGATCCAGTACTTGACAGATCCGAGGAGTGTTCACTTGACAGCTGCAAAGCATATTCTGAGGTACCTGAAGGGTACAGTTGATTATGGGCTCAAGTATGATGCGAATCAAAAGATTAACCTAGAAGGATATGTTGATTCAGATTGGGCAGGCAGCACCATCGATAGGAAGAGTACTTCAGAATGTTGCTTCAGTATGGGATCAGGTGTGATCTCTTGGTTTAGCAAGAAGCAATCCTGTGTGGCACTGAGTACAACTGAAGCAGAGTATGTCGCAGCTTGTTCAACCAGTTGTGAGGCAGTATGGCTATGGAAGCTACTGTCTAATATATTTGATCTCCAGTTGGATACTACTTGTATACATTGTGACAACCAGAGTTGTGTGAAGTTGTTAGAGAATCCAGTGTTCCATGACAAGTCGAAGCATATCGATATCAAGTATCACTATATCAGGGATATGGTGCAGAGAGGAGTAGTGAAGCTCCTGTATGTTGCGACGGAGGAACATATAGCTGATGTATTGACGAAGCCATTAGCTAGGCTGAAGTTCGAGTACTTCGGAGAGAGACTTGGTGTTCTCCAGATCGAGGCTTCCTCCCAGAGAAAGTGATGAGACCCATAGCCATTCTAATATGGTGAGAGGATTGGTTCCTTCCATGGTCAGATGTACGGGCTGAGCCATTCTGTCATGGTGATAGGGTTGCTCCCTTCCATGTCAGATATGAGTGCTAGCCATTCTGTCGAGTAGGACAAATGTAAGGGAAATTGCCATTCTAGGAATGGAGGCACCTGGTCAGTTACCAGGAACACTCAGTGTAGGACTGAGTAGCCATTCTGATGTGATATAGGGATGTGTTCCCACTTGATCAGATGTAAGGGCTGAACCATTCTGTTCATGGCTAAAGGATTTAGTTCCTTCCATGTCAGATGTGAGTGTTGGCCATTCTGACGAGCAGGTCGGATGTAAGGGCAACTGCCATTCTCTAGGAGAATGGAGGCGCCTGGTCAGTTACCAGGTAGCTTAGTTGAGGACTGGGGGCCATTCTAATATGACTGCTGGGATGTGTTCTCGTAGGATCAGATGTGAGTGCAAGCCCTTCCATCACTGTGAGTAGGATGTGTTTCAACCTGGATGGATGTAAGTGCAGAGCCTTTCTGGAGCGACTGAGGGATGTGTTCCCACATGCTCAGATATAAGTGCTGAAATCTCTCATCACTGTGAGTAGGATGTGTTCCGACCTGGATGGGAGTCTTTCATCATTGTGAGTAGGATGTGTTCCAACCTGGATGAAAGTGGGAAAATATTCCATCACTATGAGTAGGATGTGTTCGGACCTGGATGGGAGTCTTCCATTAGTGTGGTAGGATGTGTTCCCTTGGATGGTTGTGCCTTTCTGACGAGTAGGTCAGATGTAAGTGCTGAGCCTTTTCACAGATGGTAGTGATGTGATGTCCTATCATGCTGGTGAATGTGAGTGCTGGGCCTTTCTGATGTGCTTATAGGATTGGTTCTTATATGATCAGATGTGAGTGCTGGGCATGCCTTTCTGACGAGTAAGTCAGATATAAGTGCTGGGAGAAGACCTACATGATGGGTAGGCCTACAACCAGCATGAAAAAGGGCTGGCTCTGTAGAACTTCCTGTGACGAGAAGAATCATGAGATAGCAGCAGTGATGATCCAGATCGAGTGATGATCCAGATCCTGTCTAGTGATGATGATCCAGATCGAGTGATGATCCAGATCCAGTCCAGTGATGATGATCCAGATCGAGAGATGAACCAGATCCAATGATGATGTTCCATGATGATCCAGATCGAGAGATGATCCAGATCCGATAATGAATTGAAGCTGATGATGACTTGAAGAGGAAGATGAATTGAAGATGAGATGATCCAGCTGATACAAAGAAGAAGACTAGTGCTGAAAATTGTGTCGAAAGAATACCTTCCTAGTTAAGAGGGAGTGTTGATGTATATGTAACTTCGAAATGTATTCTTCTATGTATTGTAACCCGATGTTTATTTCGGGACGTTTCTATTATGTATTTGAGTCATGTTGTCATGCCCCGATGTTCTGATCAGGAGGATTAATAATGTAAACAAGTCATGTCAAGTCATTGTTGAAGTCCCCACAGTTTCGGGGCACTTGAGTTATTATACACTAATTAAGGTGTAGGCTCGAGTAAGTAATTGTTAAGTTGGGCCGACATGATTGAGTGCACTTCAAGTGAATGGAAGAATATAAATAGAGAGTGAGACTCTCTATTTAACACACACATCATTCACTCTCACTCAAGCGTGGTGCATTAGTGAGGAAGGAAATACTGGGGCTAGACAGAAGAAGAAGACTACTGCTTTGAGGCTTTTACTGCTTTGTGCTGATTCTATCTCTGAGGAAGTTGCGGGGTTTTCTCCTTTATGGTTTCCACGAGAAAAACTCTTTGTGTCTCTTGTCTCTTTTCATGTGCTTGTGTTTGATTGCTGTACTTGTTATTCTCTCAGTAAAGATCCTAATATAATGCTAGCTTAATGTTGAAAAACTAATAGGATCATCATCACACCATATTGCTACTCGAAACTAGATGAGAATTGCTGTAGAGTGTCTACAGGGAGCTGTGTTTGACTAGTTCTCAGGAGTAATCCCGATAAGGAAGAAACAACTCTCTTACTGCAAGAGAGGTCGATGGAAGAACTTTGGATACTCTAGTGTATTGGTGGCCTTCTTTTTTGAGAGAGTGCCCACAATCAGCCATGCAATACCTCTTCTAGCCTTTTCTCCCCGTCAGCCTAGATTGAGTAGGTGGGGATAAATTTTCCTTCGCCAGGGCAGCGGTGGGTCGGTTTAGAGTGTATCTGATGATGACTTCTACCTATGGTGGGGGTGACAGCTACCAGAACTAGAACAATTTCCATATGCTGGGATGGATTTTCAAGGTGACAATGACCTTGTCCTCCCTACTAGAGGAGCATGGGGAGCATCGGGTATTTTGGTTTTTCAAGTTTTCAAGTTTTTATGAATTTTTATCATAAAGACATATACATATGTATAAGAGTTTTTAATCCTTTTAATGTTTAAAATGAAGATATTGGACCAGTCCGCCCTGATGGGAATCCTTGGATGTATGTACGACCAATGGCAGGGGAGGATCAAGGTTTGATCAGGGTTCTTGAGGGGAAGTTGGCCAGTCTTACCCAAAGAGTGGCCACTCTAAGTATTGAGCAGATCCCTGTCATTATGCAGGAACTCGTTGTTGGTATTCCACCCACTTGGATATTCCTTATGAGAAGGGTAGTCAGGGCTCTACTTGTCTACATAGAGGCCGCGGAGGCTGCTGCAGCTGAAGAAGCCGAGGAGGCTTAGGAACATGATGACCAGGATGACCAGTGTGACCAGGGTGGTCAAGATTAGACCTAGGATCATTTTATGGATTGCGATCCAATTTTGTATATTTTTGTATATTTATACAGTTTATGACTGGATCTGAGGATCAAGAACTCGACCTATCCTATGGACAGATAGTCACACACACACACACACACATACACACATATATATTGTCGATTTTATTTACATGTATTCACAATGTATATGTTATGTATTTTTATACAATGTGTGTTAAATACCAATCTAAGATATAGTTTGCATATGCATCAGTTAATGAATTTTGATTTCTTGGAATATGATTAAATGTAATAAAATCAAAATTTCTTTCCAATAACCTAAATTTCATAAACTGACGTAGCAAAATAGGGTTTCGCACCTGATAAGCTCGATTGAGATGGGAAACCACCAATTGAGAGTCAAGTCCGACTTCCAACTAAGTGATGCCATGTGACATGACATCCCATAAAAGCTCAATGACATCCTTGTATTCAGCCACATTATTGGGAGCAGGACCTAGGCAAGGGCCTCTAAAGCCAACTAGCTATCTCGAGGGTGAGTAAATGACCCATGCAGCTGAAGCCAGGTTGCAAGTGTGACGACTAGCGCCATCTACAAAACCTACGAAGCACTCAGAAGAAATCTGTAACAACCAACAGATGACATAAGAACACAAACCTGCTAACCTATTGTACATAAAGTTACATACAATAAAAATACAAGAAAGAGTGCTAAGCCTAAGCATAGTACTTTTTCAGGTAGAGCCCATTTCTAGGTTCCGACAGCTTATTTCCTTTGAAATCGGTTAATTCATATGCCCCTCTCTTCAAAATGTTCAACACGACATAGGGTTCTAACCACATAGACCTGAATTTCCCTGCCCCCAGGGGTTCTTTATATTGGTCCCAAAGCAAGACAAGCTCCCTTTCAGAAAAAATCCTAGGTTTGACCGATTTATCATATTAATTTTTAACCCTAATTTTATGAGCTTCGTTTGCTGTCAACACATCTCTACGTTGCTCATATAGATGTTCTAAGTGTAAAAAATGTTCTTCTAGCTCAGTCGTATCAGGTAACACGTGAATGGAAATTTTTAATGATGGGATTTCACATTCAACCGGAGTTACTGCTTCCACCTCGTGAACAAGTTGGAAAGGTGAGAACCCCCTGGCAGTTTTCACATTGGTTCGATAAGCCCAAAGTGAAGGATACAACATGATGTGCTAATTTTAACAGGCTGCATTAATGGTATGCTTGAGAATAGTCTTCAAGGTCTTATTGACTACATCGACTTGACCATTCTCCTACGGGTAAAAAGAATATGAATGTTCTTGTTTAAACCCTAGCATAGTAGCCAATTCGGTCATCAGGCTATTTTGGAAATGACTGCCATGGTCAGTGCCAATATCTTTAGGAATATCGAAACGTGCGATAATCTGGTTGAAAATGAAAAAAAGCTGCAGTTTCCCCGTCAACTTTGAAGGTGGGCATTGCCTCTGCTCATTTCGTAAAATAATCTACAACGACAATGATGTATTTGTGCCCCCCAACCAAGAATGGGTTGCACATCACATAATTAATCCCCCACTTGGTGAAGGAGCCCACTGCGATGACGGGAAACAGTGGATCAGGATGCAACCGTATCTTTCTGGTGTAAAGATGACAAGGATGAAAATGCTTCATGACTTCCACACAATCTTTAAAGATTGCAGGCTAGAAATACCCGACACGCAAGATCTTCTGGGCCGTTTCTAACCCAGATAAATGACCCCCACACGCTCCACTATGGGCATCATTTAGGACACTCTCAGCCTCTTCATGGGAGAGAAAATGATGCAAAAAAATGTCTACCCCTCTACAGTATAAAGTATCCCTGACGATGAGGTAGTTTTTCACATGTGTGCATAGTTTACGTCGTTCTTCCCGTGAAAAGGTTGCATGAAACTTTAGAGTCTTGAGATAAAAAAGTATATCCCCATACCAAGAGTTAGAGGTGGAAGTCAAAAAAATGTGCTCATTTCGGAATGAGTCTTATTCAATTGCTACATCTTCTTCTATTGGAAATTTTGCAATAAGCTCAGCAAAAACTAAAGAGTTTTTCGATTTGGCGGATTGAAAATCCAAGTCAAACTCCTAAAGAATGACTATCCATTTGTTGAATTTGCCTCCAACTATGTGTTGTGACAAAACATACTGGAAAGGATTAACATCCTCCACTACTACTGTAGTCCTTAGTAAGATATAGTGTCGTAACCTATGAACAACATACACAACTGCTAAAGCCAACTTTTCAACATGGGAGTACCGGAGTTCAGGGCCAGCTAAAGCACATCTAAGGTAATAGACGACATGATCTTGGAGCTTATCATCTACCTAGACTAGCACTACCCCAATGGTTGACTCAGATACAATATAAAATCACGAGAATAATCAGGCGGACGCAATAATAGGGCCGACAACAATGCTTTCTTTAATGCCTCGAACACAAGTTGTGCGGTTTCATCCCATACAAATGGGGTGTCCTGCTTCAATAGGCGCATGAAACCTTTGGTGATCTTGACATAATTCACGATAAAACGTCGAAGAAAGTTAGACTTTCCTTGCAGGATCTGAATTTACTTGATGGAACGAGGAGGAGGCAGATTTAGAATGGCCTCAACTTTCAAAGGATCCATCTGAATACCTTTGTTAGAAACTATGAACCCAAGCATCCTACTCGAATCGAAACAGAAAACACACTTGTGGGTATTCAAGCATATTTTGTAATGCCTGCATCGTTCAAAAATTAAATGCAAGTGATCTGGGTGATTGATCCTCTTACGGGAATGCACAGGTAGATCGTCTAGGTAGAGTTTGACAATGGTTTTGATGTCATGGAAGGAAAAATTCATTGCCCGCTGAAAGGTAGCCCCTGCATTTTTCAATCCAAAAGGAATTTTCTTATACGCAAATGTACCCAAAGTACAAATAAAATCCGTTTTATGTTGGTCTTCTGAGATGATTTGAATCTGATTATACTCGAAAAAACCATCCATAAACGAAAAAACGTCACTCCCCGCACAAGCATCAATGATTTGATCTATGAATGATGTGGTGTAGTTATCCTTAGGAAAAGATTTATTTAAATCATGAGAGTCCATACATACAGGTATATTCCCTTTATTTTTATCGACGAGAACATGATTGGATACCCACTTCGTCAAAGCGATCGGGTAAATAAAACAAGCTTTCAACAGCTTTTCCACTTCAGCCTTAACGACTGCTGCTTTACGTGGATTGACAGGTCTAAGTTTTTGTCGAACTAGTTTGGCATGAGGATAGGTTTGGATTTCATGTTCAACTATCGATGGATCTATGCCTGGCATCTCCTCATATGACTAGGAAAAAACGTCGCGGAACTCCTTAAATAAGGCCGTATAGATAGCAATCTCCTCCGGAGAGAGTTTGCACCAATATATACATTTTCCACAACGTTGGGGTTTGCATAGATGTTTATAGGGATAGTAACAAAAATGTTTTTTATATTCCGCTCAGCAAAAATTCCCTCCCTTGGTAAGGGATTGACAGGTATATCAGCATCATCTGTCAGTCTCACATGGAACTCTTGATTTTCAATCCTACTTAACTTTGAAAGAAAGTAGGATCGATGATGAAGATATTCATAGATATTTTCCTGTCCACCCATAGATTCCAAAATGGCTTCGTCTGAAGGCAAAACCATGTCTAAGCAATCCTCAGAATACAAGGAGTTCTCTACCCAAGTAGGAAGATAGGATTCTTCTGGCTCCTCTGAGACTGTAGGAGGAACTGGAACATGATCAATAGTGGTGTTCACGGTAGCCTGATAAGGTACTTCCACTGTCAATAAGGGCACTTCAGGTTCATAATGGGAAGGTAGGACCCAAGGATCCGTTCTATTGACAACCGTCGCAATAGACCTCCCTACACTAGTAGAGCCTAAGTAATTTATCGAGGCTGGGATATCGAATGTGCCCATTAACGATGAATACATTCCAACCCCTAAGCTCTCTGAAGAAGATTTGACATCATCAACCAATGGCATGGTGGACTCATTAGTTTCCATGCAGCCCTTCTGAGTGAAACTGAGTTGGTCAACAGTAACCAACTTCCCTTCGTGTGGAAACACTACAACTCGAAGGATGGCTGAGGCAATTGCACACATAACATAAGTCCAAATTCTCCCCAAAATAAAGTTATAATCCAATGGGGCATCAATCACCTCTACTTCAACAAAGACTGCCTTCCCTTGCAACTTGATCTCGAAAGCTGGTAGGATACCATGTGGACGAAATGACCTTCCGTTGAAAGCAGTAAGTAGGGTATTTGATGGAACTAGCTCTGGAGATCCAAGAGCCTTCCAACAAGACAGAGACATGACACAAGTGGAAGCAACTTCATCAAAAACTGACCTTCCAATGGTTTTTTCTCCATGGATGACATCTATTGAAAAAGCCACATGATATGGAAGGCGAATTTTGACATCAGACAAATTAAACTTCGCCATAAGGCTTGATGAATCCATACTGCCTAAGGATGCTAAGAGTGCATTTCGCTGGGCAGGACAACTCTGTAACACCTCCAAAGATGACATCGCACAAGGGGTTTGGGCTAAATATTCAACTATGGAGTAGTTGGATGCAACCCTAGCGTTAGGATTGTGCAATGGTTTCTTGAAGAAACCTTTCGGTATCTTAGGCATAGTTTCGATAGGTTTCTCGATGGTGAGAGGGTTAGAAGTTTCACTTATAGACTTACCCTTCTCAGGAGCCTCCATCTCATAGTTCTTGTTTCTAGTCTAGATCAAGGTCTGGGATCGAACCATGTTGATATGATTTTGGGTAGGGGCATTAGCAGTGCCCCCTGCTACATTAGAAACTGAAGCTGCATTCTGTCCTTGGGGAAACAGATCCTTTAGGACAATCGATTGTTGATTTTTCAGCCGCTTCTGAGCTTGATCTATAAGGGGACATTGATGGATCAGATGATCTTCCTGGCACAACTTACATGGAAATTTCACCTTCTTCTTGTCTTTTTTTCCCCCATCAGCATTATTTGTGGGTTTTGGCTTGTTTTGGTTTCCCTCACCTTTCTTCCCCTTCTTCTTTTTCCCACCAGGCTGTTGATTTCCCTTTTGGGAGGATTGAGCAAAAACATTTTCATTCTGGGGTGAGGGGGAAGCCTTTGTTGCCTCCACCGTAGACTGCTTGACAAACAACTCATGGAGCTGTTTAGCCAAAGACTCTACAGTGGGAGATTTCACTGAACTGACCACACCATCGGCATGGGGTCCAGGCTTGGGTTTCTCAATACTATGGGAAGGCCGCAGTGCCTCAGGTATAATTTCATATAGTATCCCAGACTAGGCATAAATCAAATCCATTTGATGGGCCTTGAGGATGGCCTCTTCTTCAGTAGTTACCCCTGAAGTGGATACATCTTTAGATATATACGGGAATAAAGACATAAGGAACCACTCTAATAGAAACTCAGGGGGGGGGAGGGGAGGAGATGGTAGCTTTTATCATCCTCTTCCTTCTCCGCCACTCTTGGATGTGATCCAAAATGTGAGTGGCTTTATCTTTCCTAAAGGTAGACAAGAGGTCTATGTCGACATCATACCGGACAAGAACTTGGAAATGGTTCAAAAATGCCTCCTCTAAGTCCCAAAAGCTATCAAATGTAGCAGAGGGTAATTCAATGTACCACTTTGCTGCAAAACTAGTTAAATTTCTTTGGAACAATCTCAACCGAATGGTGTCATCATTCAGTGAGTTAGAAGAACACCATAAATGAAATGTGGTGACATGAGCCCCTAGATCTTCTCCAGTTTTTCCTTCGAACTTGGGATTGTCCGAAGGTAATTTGGTTGGAACCGGTGGCCATGCAACATTATGGTTCACTGGGTCATTCATCAACTTGTTTAAATCTGGCAAGTTCAAAGTTGCCAGAAATGGAAGTTTGGGCCTAACTGGAGCCTGAAAAGTACGGGTTTGGGAAGTGGAAGGACCTGCCCCTTGGTTCCCAAAAGTAAAATTAGGTTTGCCCCTAGCTACCGATTGCAAAGTAGTCAGACTACTTTGAAAAGTATTCCACCCATAAGCTAGTGGATTGCTTCTATGAGGTGCAGTATATGTAGTTTGAGCCCCTCCGGTTGAAACTGGAGTGTGGAAAACTTGAGCGGGTATCCCTCTGCTAAAAAGCGAGAAAGGAGAGCTCGTAAATGGAGCTAAAACCAAAGTTTGGAAACCTTGACCATAGGCATTTGTATTTACAAACTGCACCCCTGTATATGCGAGTGTAGGGCCCACATAAGGAGTGGATGGGGGAATATTCCCCCCATTCCATGAGAAACCTAGACTAATGAAGAGGATCCAATAGGACCTCTTTGAGTAGTGTGAGTAAAGGAGGGTGAAGCAAAAGGAGTATTGGGAATCCCAGTGACAACCCCACCAGAAGGACCTGTTACATTTGGGGAAGTCGGTGGTTGAACCACTCGACTGCTAGGTGATAAAGGTGTAATAGGTGTACTTGGTCTAGAAGTACCTATAGGGGGAAGATGCACTCCTCCAGTAGGAATGGATGAGGTGTGGGTAGATATACCCTCCGTAGAGCTTGCCATATAACTGCTCACGAGAACACCAATCACAGGTGAATCAAAAGGATGGACCTTGACGATCACAAGATTGTTTAAGTCAGTAAGAGGTGAATTAAATTTTCTTACAAACTCATCAGCCTACAAGTCTTCTATCTCTACTGTGTTTGTATCAATCTGATTTGTCTTAAGTTCCAGTTCACCTGGAACTCCACTTATTCCTATTGATTTGAAAGAACCATCTGTATCTAATCTCCGCCTTTGAGGGGGTGGTGGAGGATCCACTCTAATGACAAGAGGAAGGTTTTGCAACCTTCTAGAACTTCTGAGAGGTTGGTCCTCCACAGTTAAGAATTTGACTCCTCACACACCCTACGACAGAATAACCACAAACAAACCACACAACATTCACTACAAAATTTCCTAAAGCCAAGACAAACACAAAGGGTATAAGATATGTTCCCCAAAAGAGAACTGAGAGACAGTTGCTTGGCGTCCCTATAGATGTTCTTAGGCACAAGTGGAGCAATCACAAAACCTCCCTCCCACACCATCTACCGAGGTTACCTTCTAAGCCCATCCAAGGTCAACCAGAAATATCCTTCCGGTGTACATGTGTATGAACCCTAGATTTCAAAGAGGCTAAAGGCTACCTTAACTATATTGATAGTCTGGGGGGATAGTTGCAAGCCTGGTTTGTATGCATGGGCAGGGTAGCAAATCCTGAAACCCTGTCAACACCGGCACTACATGGGGCCCAAGAGGTGGTATTGACGAAAGTCCCCAGATGCGCAAAAACCTTGGTCTACGCTTTGACAAGGAATCAAAGGGTTATCTCCTCAGTCTAAGCGTCCACGTGGCCTCGTGCTTAACTCCCGTTTGAGAGGATCTTCCCAGATACAACCAACATAGAAAAGGGTTTACCTAGTGATTGGCCAACTACGATTGCAATTTTAGTGCTTGTGGAGAGTTAAACTCCCTATTCCACAAGTCTGGCCTAAGCTAGTAAATGGAAGAGCTTAGAAAACAAAACTTACTAATAATTTTTAAATTATATCGTTCATTTTAAATGCTATTCTTAGTCAAAAGCTATATGGTGTGAAACAATGTGATGTTATAGTCTCGATAAGAAACAAGAAAAATGATGTATAAAACACATTTCAAAGAAAATTGCAACTACGTAACCAACTTTCTTTTTCTTTTCTATAAATGCAAGTTAATGAACCTAAAGCTAAGTATGAGAAATACAATATTTTTAAGAATTTTTGAAATTTTTCTTTGAAAAATAACGAAAAGCAATGTTATATGCAAACTAATGCAAAGTCTTTTTGTCTTTTGTTTTCAAATAATTTCAAAAAATCTATAATGCAATTAAATGCAATTTGAGAAATTTTAATATTCTAAAGCATATAAGCAATGAAAATGAGGCAAAAGGATCCCAAAATGACCTACTTCAACCAAGAGGGATAAGACTGGACAAAACCTAACTTGGAGAAACTAACCACTTCAAAAGTTCGCTAGATTCATAAAAGACAAGTGACAAACTGATACTACCAGATGCAACACATAGTATAAAGTACCCAAAATCCTGATCAAAGACCTAGACACAAGAACCCAGACTTATAGACCAAGTAGGAGGACTACCTACACTTCACAGATGAAAGAAAATCAAATAAGGAGCTCAAAGGCTTGACAACAAGCGACCATTGTGACACACAAGACTTTAGAATCACAGAGTCATACCAGAAACATAAGACGTCCCCACAACTAAAATCCAAAGAGGATAGGGACAAGCAAACCCTACCCAACTTTTATGCTGTTACAGGATACACACCACTGTGTACACAGGCAACCCGCGTATGACACGCAACTATCTTATAGAGCAACCCGCATATACAAGGTCTTACACGTGACTGTGTATAACAACAACCTGCATGTACAACTAAAATTTTTTCAAAAAGAAAAAACTAGCCAAGAATTATGGGCACACTACACTATGAATCAAAAGAAAGATAAAAAGGATCACACTCAGAACTAGAAACAAAAAAAATACTGGTAAAGGGAACCTACAGGATGAACCCACAGTAGGTTGGACTCCCCAGTGGAGTCGCCAATTCTGTTGTACATGACAATACACCCTTGTAACCTAGGGTCTGGGGTTACCAACTTACTATTAGACTTGTAGACAAGAAACTTTTATAGAAAATGGAATGAGAATAGGAAGAGATCTTGGCTTACCCGGAATTATGACAGTTGATCCAAGCTTGATCTTCTCTCACTCCAACTTTCTCCAAAGCCTCTAGGGATGCTTCTGTTCACCTGTAAAGATCCAATTCTTCAAGCAATATCTCATACATATATATAACAGAGGTTAGATGAAAAGCATATTAATAATATAATTGAACATATTCATTAAACCAATAAACATGAGACAAGCACAATACAAGATTGGAAGAAGAATTCTTTTTATTAACAAACAATGAATATGTCACATGCCCCAAATTACAAAAACATTTTATGTTTTAAGAAACATTATGCATATTTTTATTATAAAGTCTATAATTAATGACCAAGTGGGGTCAAGGAATATTGCATGTAATTGCTGAATATTTTATTAATTAATAAATGAAAGATGAGACAACAGCTTAAGGAGGTTGTTAAATGAGTATTTTACTGGTCACTTGGTGGAATAGGTTGGGTTGAGAGCAGATTTAAACTTGGCAGCATCCTCAAACTACTTCTAGCTGTTGCAGGAGGAAACTTCCCTATTTTTGTGGTCATGTTCCCCAAGAAAGTGGAACAAGAATAGGTGGCTCATTAATTGAAAACTGACCAAAATACCTAGGCATGCTAATAAAACTTCCCATTGAAATCACCTAAGGTTGGTCATTCTTTACTTTTGAAAATTCTGAATGAATTTAGTGCATAAGAAAATTCGATGGAGGGGACTAGCAAAAGTTTTCTTTGAGTGAAGAGTGCTGAAGTTTTGAACTAGTGAAGATAATTTAAGCTAAGTTCATAATGCTACAAGCAGAACAAATTACTGCTAAATACTCAGTAGAGTTACAGAACATTACTAAACCAAATCTCTCATCCAGTACTTCAACCAGATGGACCAGTAGACAGGCTCGGGGGTCTTGAGATTTGCAGTTCAACTATCTCTAGTAGTTGGTTGGGAGGAACAGGTTCCTTAAGTTGTTGTCTTAGTCTACTACATTTCTAGGTTCTACATGTTCTTTCTAATTTCTCTATGCATACTTAGGATCAAGAATGAATGAATTTAGGAAATAATATG
The DNA here is from genome assembly GCA_001517045.1 of Pseudotsuga menziesii. Taxonomy (NCBI): domain Eukaryota; kingdom Viridiplantae; phylum Streptophyta; class Pinopsida; order Pinales; family Pinaceae; genus Pseudotsuga; species Pseudotsuga menziesii. The sequence continues at coordinate 310,987 of LPNX010816491.1, read as the reverse complement.
TTATGTTTTATGTTCATTTGTTATTAGAATGATTGAAGGAAATCTTTTACTGTGAAAAGATAGACAAATTCTGGTTTAGATATGGATTAAGATACATGATTAGAGTAACTTCAAATTTTACTGATGGATAAAATACCTAACTGTATTTTTCCACGCCTTCAAGAAGGTAGTACTCAAGTACAGTAGGTTAGATTAAATTCTGATAGATAATTAAATGAAGTGTGCAGGAACGTGTTTATTTACCTTTTACATGTTTTATAGGGTTAATCAAAAGAAAGATTTTCTATTTCAGAAATTTTCCTTAGACAGAGTACATTATTATAAAAATAAACACAACTGTCTCCCAGAATAATCTAAAAAAAATATACACAGTCTGTGCTCTTATTTACACAGTAAATAGATTAGTTGCTATAAGCTTTTTTATTATAATTATACATAGTAATTAAAAACATTACAAGTATGGAAAAATAAATAAGCAGGATTAACTTAAAGAAAACAATAAAATGACGCTAGTAATTACTTAGATTATTTCATTACTAATCTAAGTAAGAATGAAACTTTAAATACATTACAACTAAATATTAAACTTTGTAAATATTTAAAAGTAGTTAAGATTTTATAAAAACCCTAATTTGGAGAAACTTTCAATTATGACCTTCATTTCCTTCTCCTTTTCTAGAGCAGGGTTAATACAGTTTTTACCCATAATTACTTAACACAAATTCTTCATTCATATAAACACAATTATCAATTTTTATAAGTACACAGTTTTAAATACACTCTTCACATGAACATTATTAAAACTGTTTAACAATTATAAACTAAGACAATTTAAGTAAAGACCCTTTAAAACATTCCAATCCGAGAACACAGTAAAAACTCAGGTTATATTAATCAAACCTACTTTTAATTATTTTCTGAATGATTGTTTTATGAACAGAGAACACATTTTAAACACTGCTTTAAAACCAACATTTTGAAATTTTCCTCTGTTAAATAAAATCGAAAATTATAGACTTAATAAATAAATTTCTTTTAAATTAAAATTTAAACAAGAATTTGAAAATTAACCAAAACAAATAAATCTCACAACCTGCCATCGTATTTCTTTAAAACAGTACAATATATATATTACCGATTATATAATATATAAAACAGTAAGCTTTAGAGCTTATTCAAAATATAAATAGCTTCTAAACCCTAACTTAATTTATAAAAACCACTACAGTTCCATACAATTTACCGCCTAATGGCTTGCTCACAACAGAAGTCACAGCTTATAAGCCTGTTCAAAATATTATACCATGTAAATCAAGCTATGGCCATGAAGGTGTCATAAGAGTTCCATCAAGCTACGGCCGCAAAGGTTACATACTTTTCGCATCAAAACATTTTGTTCTCAGCCACAGGGATTTTCTAAACTTTCAAAATATTTAATAACCAAAACTGGAGCTGCATCTCGGTGAAATTTGTAACAACCAAACTCCATTCAACCATCACAGAAGGAACCTCAGGTAGGACCGAGGCTTACCAGGATGAACGCCAACATGGAGTCCTTTTTTGGTGTTTTGCAGTGTCTTCTAACTCACCACAACAACCAAAACCGGAAGCCTGCACAAGTTAAACCATATGGGCGTTAAGCTCTTTCTTAAATTAAAACAACAAAGGAAAATAAACACTTTGAAACAGTGTAGAAGGTTTTGAAACTTAAAGAAATTATACCTGAGTAGTTTCTGACCTTAGCCGTGTAGAAGGAGGCTTAAACAAAACCCTAGCCACTAGATGAAGTAGGCTGAACAACGAGGAGAGACTTTGTCAAAGAAACCTTAGCGAGAATGTTCAAATAAATAGTTAAGGCCATGCTATGATGAACCAAAAACCGTGCCCACACCTTAGAGTTCACAACTAAACAAAACACAAAGGTAAGTCCTCACAGAGACAAAAATATGGTGACAAATGCCTCACTCACAGAGTAACAGCTCGGGCAACAACGACCTCACACAGAGAAGAAATGTACAAGCCAAAATAAGGAGTGGTATTGAGGCCTGTGTGGCCATAAACTTGCGGCTCTTACTCTCCACAACACTAGTAAGAAAGATAGGTAAAATGTGAAATTTTAGGGTTTAGGGAGTGTTAGGATTATTAATCCTCCCTTGTCCAAATTTGGTCATATGTCTAAATTGGGAGTCATGTCTAAATCGGGAGTAATGTCTAAATCGGGAGTCCATTCAGTTTGTTTATAGTCATTAACACCATTGGGTCCACTTGGCCTAATTGGGGCACATGTTTCAGTTACTAAAGTGTGGGGAACACTAATTAAGGCTCACTGCCACTGATTGTACTTGATTGCATCAGTTTAGGATCCTCCTAGACCAATCCCTACAATTTAGGAAGCCACCGGGAGTGCTGAAACCAGCCAAGGTTAGTTCACTTCAGTTAATGACTAGTCAAGCTAAGTTAGGAGTCAGTTACATTTAGTTCTAGTCCTATACATTTAGTTAGCACTAGGTTTACTTTATTGCACTCATGTGGGGCACATTTCTTACCTACCACAGTCAGTTAACCTTAGTCAACACTGAATGTAACACTTGAGTTGTACTATTTTAGAGCTCCGATGAACTCCGGTTATGGTTTAGACAAGGTCAGTTAACTACTGAGTCCTCCGATAGTGATTTAGACAAGGTCTTAGTTACCTACAGTCAAGTAGAGTCTATCAATTCGAATTTCCTCATGTGGATTCTAATTTCATGTGGCTATTAAAGCCATTTTACTTCATAGTAATTATTATCTGATTACTTTTGATTAATGAAAGCATTCACAGCTGCAAGCCATTTTTGCACTGTTTCATTCTTCAATTGCTGAGTAATTTTTGAGATATACTTTGTGAGTTGTGTATTTGTCTACAAATCTATGTGCTCAAATTTACATGGTATCAAATCCTCGGTGGAAAAGACTCCTCTCTTCCTCAGATCTCCAACCAGATCATTTTTTTTGGCAATTGCTCTTTCCAGTACTGCACCAAAAGCGGAGAATTTACCACTTAATATCCCAAGTTAAGAAATTGTTGATCAAGCTTGCTTGATAAACTATGTTGGGTGTGAAGGAAATTCCAAAAGTGCAGACTGTCGACCTTACTTTGTATGTTTGATTGTGTGACAGGTTATCATCTTTTCTTACAGCATTCACTACAAGTATCCCTTCTTCTCATTGCATTCGCTACAACAGCTCAGCTCTTCATACTACATTCGAAATGGCTCATTTAATGGATCCTCTCACTCCCTTCAACTATCACTAGTGGAAGGCAGGCATGATGGTAATGCTTTGCACCAAAGGGCTCTTCAGACTCATAGACGAAGCAGAGGAAGAGCCAGATTTAGATAAAGAAAAAGCTAAGTACATGAACAGGCTTGATGAAGCCCATGGACACTTGCTCTCCTTAGTCTCTAAAGATCTTTGGTTCCACATCCTAGAATTGAAGACTCCAAAGGAGGTTTTGGACAATCTTTCCTCCCTATTTGATAAGCATGATGAGATGAGGATCCATCAGCTCGAAAATGATCTGATTACTCTCAATCCATCCAATTTCAAATCTCTGAATGAGTTCTTCACAAAGTTCAAGAACCTGATATATCTATTAAAGCAATGCAAAGTGGAGAAGGATGAAGATCAACTCATCCTTGCTATTATTACAAAGCTCAATGCAGACTACTCAGTCTTTGTATCCACCTTCCAAACAGTAAGGCTCACTACTCCAAATTGGAAGATGCCCACTCTTAATGCTTTCATCCAATCTCTTATTTTTGAGAATGATAAATTGATCCAAATGGGGATCATTCGATCTCCCAAATATCTAGCTCTAGTTGCAAGAGGAGATAAGGTAGCGAATGACAAAGGGAAGCAAAGAGATGAATCCCCTGTGAAGAAAGAGCAGTCAAAAGAACCTTTTGGTTCGAAGAGAAGCAAGAAGAATGGAAAAGGCAAGGTCCTCTGCTCTTACTGTGGAAGGGGATTCCATTCAGAAAGCTCCTGTATGAGAAGACAACTTGATGAAATGGCTCTTATTTTGAAAAAGCACAAGATTTCTGTACCTGCTAGCGCAAGGAAGGATGAATCTGAAGAAGAAGAAGATGAAGAATACCAAAGGAAAGGACATGCATTGAAGGCTTGCTGCACATCAGCACTTGTCTTCCTCATTGATTCTGGAGCTTCCAACCATATGGTTGCATCCAGAGAATCATTCTCTTCTTTTCAGTCCTTTGATGGTCCTAGTATTCAGATGGGAAATAACAGTAAAGTCAAAACAAAGGGGAAGGGCACTGTCCAACTTGAACATGGAAGGTTCAAAGATGTGCTATTTGTTCCCTCCCTAGCTTCAAACCTGTTATTTTTCTATCAGATGACCCATACTGGATCTCCAAAGCGAGTGATATTTGGTCCTGACTCAGTGGAGATCATAGATATCTCTACTGGGAGCATCATAGCAAAGGGTACTGCAAATCGTTCTTCAAAAGCATATGAGTTCTCACATTTCATGCCTCCTTTAGAACCAGTGCACTCTCAGCAGCCACCTGCAAGGGAAGGTAAAATCATTGCATCTACTTCTTTTATAGCTTCTACTAGTATTGCATATCCATCTATATTAGTTTATGACCTTGAGATTCAGGGTGACTTAGATCTAGATTCAGTCCCTACTTCCAAACTGGAAGCTAGGAAGATGTCTGGAAACTCACCTGACACTCAGAAAGGAAATACTCTTGCGCTATGTCATGCTATCTTACCTCCTTCAGGGAGATGCAATAGACTCCCTGTAAGATGCTATATGGCAAGGGCTCAGTCTTACTACATTCAGAAGAATGGATATGATCATACACCTCTTCATTCAACAAGAGACAAAGGTTACATTCCTCCTTCCTTCCATCATCATTTTTGGAGAATAAGGATAAGTCTACATGCGAGGCCCCAAAATACCTGTGCACAGCACACCATGCATGCTGCTTCACTACCTCACAGAGATGAAGATTGCACCAACATATTTTCAAGTTTTTCAAACTTGAGACCTGATTCTACCTGCTTAGCTAGAGGGAGGGATTTTTTCCCATGTGGTTTTTGCCCCAGCTCCTAGTATTAAGCAGTTACTTTATTTTACTTGATGTAATGGGTGACCTATGGTCTTAGTTACCAGGGCCCACAATTTGTCCAAGTTAGCATTCAGGGGGGGTGTTAGGATTATTAATCCTCCCTTGTCCAAATTTGGTCATATGTCTAAATTGGGAGTCATCTCTAAATCGGGAGTCCATCCAATCTAATTATAGTCATTAACACCATTAGGTCCACTTGGCCTAATTGGGGCACATGTTTCAGTTACTAAAGTGTGGGGAACACTAATTGAGGCTCACTGCCACTGATTGCACTTGATTGCATTAGTTTAGGAGCCTCCTAAACCAATCCCTACAATTTAGGAAGCCACTGAGAGTGCCGAAACCAACCAAGGTCAGTTCACTTTAGTTAATGACTAGTCAAGCTAAGTTAGGAGTCAGTTACATTCAGTTCTAGTCCTCTACATTTAGTTAGAGCTAGGTTTACTTGACTGCACTCATGTGGGGTGCATTTCTTACCTACCACAGTCAGTTAACCTTAGTCAACACTGAATGTAACACTTGAGTTGTGTTTTAGAGCTTCAATGAACTCCGGTTATAGTTTAGACAAGGTCAGTTAACTACTGAGTCCTCCGATAGTGATTTAGACAAGGTCTTAGTTACCTACAGTCAAGTAGAGTCTATCAATTCGAATTTCCTCATGTGGATTTGAATTTCATGTGGCTAGTAAAGCCATTTTACTTCATTGTAATTATTATCTGATTACTTTTGATTAATGAAAGCATTCACAGCTGCAAGCCATTTTTGCACTGTTTCATTCTTCAATTCCTGAGTAATTTGTGAAATCTACTTTGTGAGTTGTGTATTTGTCTACAGATCTATGTGCTCAAATTTATAGAGAGACTTATATGGTGAAGTACCAAAGTCAAAACCCTAACCAACAATCCTCTACCACGTGGCATTGAAATATATTTCAAGTTGTGGGTTTTGCACTATAGTCCGAGACTCATTGAAGCAGCTTGCACACAATTTTGATTTATAAAAACCATGGTTAGAAACTTATGCAATAAATCAATATCTTTTCATTATAAGATGCATATTTTAATCATAAAGAAGAATGCAGGGAGGTAGTCTTCACATAAACTAGGGTTTGTATTTATATTTTATAAACCATGTAATGGATACTAACTATTTGTAAAAGAATCATTAACCTGGTTAACATTATAAATTAACACCTTGTCATAAACTATAGGACTTGTAAAAGGACCCTGTAGAAAATCTATGACATTACGTTGGTTCAAAGCACTTGTATATGTAAGCTTGCAAGTATAGATAGAGTTATAGCTTGATTCTTAATATAAGTATTAAAACTTAGTTTGGTTATAGGGTAATAATTTGTATATCTAATTCCCTTCTGGGATGAGGGTCATGCAATGGCGAGGTTGGATAGATTTACAGGAAAGGATCTTTTCTTCCCTTACAAAAGCATTAATACCAATGTTTAACGATATAATGTTCTTATTATTGCATTTCTATTGGGATAGTACTTAAACAGTTAGTAGACTGTCTTTTGAACTAAATCTTGATTTCCAGGCATGAATAACACTCATTATATATTTTGACTATACCTAGATTTAGTTCTTCCTACTTTAAATAACATTTGAATATTGTTGAGACAATCACTTATGAACTACCATGGTATCAAGTAATAAGGTATCAAATGACCTGTTATACAAATTACCTTTCTCTAGAATGGTATACAGGACCTAAACTGATAGTAAATAAATGAAAGTTTGATGTACCAATTATAGCCGAAGTTAAATAGAAAACATCTGGATTTATGTTCAGATTACCAATCACTTATGCTTGCAAGAAATTAAATAAAACGTAAATATACAGTTCAACGATACCTCCTTTATTTTGATCAAAGCTGTAAAATAAACAAATTTACTAACATTTTATGTTATGGTAGTTGAGATAATAATCTCGATCCGGAAACTGGTTACAAAACGTCTTACCTGTAAAAGACTTGTAAAAGAAGCATACTTCATTGCATTAGCTAAAAATCTAAGTAAGCCTTGGACTCAACTGAAGTTCCTTCATATTTTCAGAAATAGTAAAACAAACTTTAGCACTTAGTAATTAAACAGATGTTTCAATTCTTCCAAATCATAACTTGCTAAATCAAATCTTTATTAATGATTTATGAAAGCAAATATTTAAGTGTGCAGATCTAGAATTTAATAAAGGAATCAATTATAGTTTAAGACTGATTATGTTAACTGTTAACAGTTAAATGTCCCTCAGAAGTGACGATTGCAAACATTTAATATCATAGGAAAAATTTTACGAATTTTTGGAGTATTATAGAATAGGTAAGAATACAACTCAGCTTCTGACACAAGGACTCCTCTGCAACCGAGGACTCTAAGTTCTACTGCTCCAAGAATCTGAAGATATATCACTAGCATAACTTTTCTTTTCTGGAATTTATTGATTAGCCCCATCCCAAGGCCTCTATTTATACTTTGGAAAATAGAGTGGTTTCGAAGGTTGGGATTGTTGAGACAGTTGGTATAGTTAAGGATTAGGGCCTAACTAATCTCATCTAATCATGATTTATATTTTTTAATGTCAAATTTAGGTACACGCACGTATTAATATAGGCAAGTCGCGTATGACATGTGGGTTGCTCAAAGGGAACTCACATACGCAAGGTACACGCAGGTTGCAATGCACATAGTCGCGTATGACATGCGGGTTGCAATGCACATAATTGCGTGTGCATCCTAAAACTCAGAATAAAAATATATAAGGCTGGTTTGAAGATAATGTATCAAAGGTCATGCACATCTATAGTGTTTAGGCCACTTCAATCCTAATTGTCCTTTTGTGTACCGACATGATGAATGTCAGCACTTGGATGGAGAAGTGACATTTTGGCTGATAACACATTCTCACTCACGTGGGCTCTCTCACGCACCAGGAAGGGGGCTGAGCTCTCCCCTTCATGATTTTGTATTTTTCCCATGTTTCTCCATGGTTGGGGAATTCGTTTTTGTGATGTTGAGCACATGTGCATGAGAGATTCACGTTTTCATGTTTGCTGGGGGGTGTTTTTGTCTTCTTCATGATTTGGGCCATTTTCGCCATTTTCCCATTCCCATAATTCATTTTTTGTGTTGTTGGGCGAATGGGAAGGAATGGGCCATGATTTTGGGGGTTTGAGGAGGACGTTTTCCCCTGTGAGAAAACCAAGAGCTCTCCTCACGTTTTCTACAGTTTCTCCATTATTTTCCATGGCTGGGAAGTCATCTTTATGTTTCTAAGTGCGTAGGTAGCAAGGATTCACATTTTTTGTGTTGTTGGGGCCATCTTTGTATTCCTCACGCAGCTGGGGTTTGCTGGGAGTTTTCCTCTCACATGTCACGTTGTTTTCTCATTGTTCCATACCTAGGAAGTCACTGGTATGTTGCTCAGTGGTTAGGGAGCCATGATTTCCCAAATTGTGGGTAAATAGAGGCTATATTTGCTCCTGTTATGCCCATAAACATTTTATGTGTTTTGATTTACAATTCGGAGGCCTATGGAAGTCAAGTTTCTCGTATTTTTCCCAAGAGACGATTCTTTGAATTGGATTGGCTCATGCAGGGTTGTTTTCCCCTCAACCATTTTGTTTGGTTTCCCAGGAACGTTTTGTAAATACCCATCTGTTAAATGGATGTCTGTGCTTGATTAGCAGGTTGGCTTGGCTGGGTAAGTCCAAGGAACCCTCTGTTAGTTGGATGACTGTGTGTTTGATGTATGGTTTGGATTGGATGAGTAATTCCAAGGACCCCTCCATGTTATTGGCTGATTTCCTTAATAGTCTGTGAAACCCAACGGTGTGTTGGCTTGATTGTGGACGTATGGCTTGGGCTATGTTTGAGCCTGTTATTCCCTAGTACCTTATGGAATCATGCCCAAATCGGGGGTGGATGTGATGATGAGAGATTGATGATCACACTGGCCTATGGTTGGGTAGAACGTTGCAACGATGTAGCTAGTTGTGGGCCAACTTCTTCTCAAGATAAGTATTTTTGTGCATTTAATCTTTGCAAACTATTTGTTTTATGAATTAATATGACCATGTTGAATGATTGAATGAATGTGTTTTTATTCCGTTGTGTATTTATATGTCTTATGCATTTGTCTATGTTTTTATTCCAATGCATGTTTATGTTTATGTTTATGTTCATGGGGATAGATTTCCTGTTTGACAGCAGCAGCCTTGTCGCGCCCTCTCTGTCGTCGGTATGAGGGGTGGGGACATGACAACGACTCTAGAACGAGGTGGAGGAAAATACTGGTCGCGAAGACTCTTCCTTTAACTAGTAAGGCCTCTGTCACTCCCTTGTGTAGCTATTGAGGAGAAAATTGGTTCGTGGTGTGTTTTCATGGCGTTGGGTTTTTCTCCACTCCGTGTTCGAAATGGAAGTGATATATTGCTTTGGTATTTTATACAGTTGTTATTATAAGGGTGTTAATCACCATCTGTGGAGTTGTAGACGACTATGCCACTATGTATATTTATTTGGTTATATAATTGTTTTAATATTGTAAGTACCCGTGAGGGTTTTGATATTGCAACTCTGAAATTCCTAAGGTTAAGTGACTGTGTAAAATTTCCAGAGTGTGAATGAATCATTGTGGAGTGTTACGACTATGCCACTTTTATTTTTGAGCTATGTTGTTATAAGTCCCTTCTATTTAGATTTGTCATTTGTGTTTTGTTTTAAATAGTACAGATCTTAGAGTTGTCTAACCATGCAAGGGATTTTTACTTACTGTTCTTTAAACTTTAAGGCCATGAGACTCTACACAGTTGATTTGTTTTGTTTGGATTTAAAGGCCACTGTTACAAATTCGTCTTTGATAAAGGACAGGCTCTAGAAGAACCTTCAACCTTGTTTATCAATTATGGTATAAATGGGAAAACAATAAGGCCGTGAGGCTCTTACTGTCAATTCTTAATTTTGGGCTGAAACACCGTTATCGTAATTTTCTTTACTGTTAGTTGCATTGAAAATGCTTTTGGGATAAAGCCCGTGAGGGTTTTCTGGGTATACTTCTTGCTTTACTTTGAAATAAAAGATGCTGCGTTTTTACATGAATTACATCATGTTTATTAAGTCCTTCAATTGGTTTATCAGTCTTATTGTAACATCTCACAATGAAGTCGTAATGTAATAACATAGAGCTTTAAAAAGCATCTAGGTTTATTTTACTGTTTACAGTTTGTAGTTAACTTATAAACATTGGGATTCAACTGTTTTTCCTTTCCAAAATAGGCTTAGAAACATGGGCCATAAGGCCTCTATTAGTTATTTTCTTTTAAACTTACTTCTGTGAGAATCTAATTTAATTTTTTGCGTATACGTAACTTAGATAGACATAATACTTTTGTCAATTTCTTACATGACTTCACTTGGTTACAGTTTATAAATTGTATCGTTATTCTTTTTGAATTAATAGTTATATTATTATTTGGTTTTATTATTAAAAGATTGATTACAGAGTTGTTTATTCTTTTATTGACAATATTAATATGACTGTGTAATGAACTTGGTTATAACAGATCTAGGGTTTTATTGTTTGGTGAAGCTTTTACTTGAGTATTTTACTTTGGTTATTTAATTTCAATAAGCCATGAGACTGTATGTAACCTCTATTATTGTTGGAGAGAATTTATATTCTATTAGTTAACCATACTATTTCGAAAATAAAAAATCCCTAAGGCTGTAATTTCCTTCTGTAAGAGAAATACTGCAGAAACAACACCAGCCTGACTTGAATCTTGTAACCAGTGCTACGGTCTATCGATGGTCTTGACTTGGTGTTACTAAAATAATTTAATGGCTTAAGAAAAATGGGCTTAAGATGCCCTTATACGATCTAGCTTAGTTATTTCTATTTCCATGCCTATACTTATACCGTAATTTAAAGGTTTGGTTCTACTAACTGTAAGTATCTGTAATAGTTTTATCTTTTAGATTAAGGGTTGTAGCTTATACAATTAGCTAAATAACAGTCTTCTAGATATATGTAGATTGTAAACAATATATAACTATATCACATCTAATTGTTGTAATAACGAACATACATAACGATTCAATCATTCTAGTTCTATTACTCAAACATAATTTCATATCTTCCTGTACTAGGGTACGTCACTTCAGTGAGAGGAAAAATACAAGAGATAATTTATATTCATTTCTTTATCAATTAGTTTCTATACAAATACTAAATCCTATAATCATTGAATAATTATCCATTAACTAGAACCTCATTTTAAACAAATTACAACTTTCTTAAATAAAAGTAAAACAATGTCATAATACATATTAGATTTGGAACCTGGATGTGTTGCAAAAAAGGGACTAACACCCACGGGAGACTATTCCACACAACCTTTTCCCGAAGCAACCAAATCACTTTCTTAGGACCCTCGAGCATGTTCACTGAACCACTAGGAAAAAGATCTCTGCCACATAGAAGACTTCTGCAACTTAGCACTCAGTAGCAGACTTAACCCAACAAATCACTTTAGCTATACCCTCATCAAATTCTTTGTGTGCCTGACTTTTCAGTTTGTAACAGTCACAAAGTTCATTCTCTCAGAAATCAGAATGAGTGGTGAGCCTCCTGCTCAATTTGATGATTTATATAAGATTACCTAGGTATTTGGGTCAATTTTGGAATTTAATGAGCCACCAGCTTAGTTCCCCCTCTCAGGGAACATGACCACTTTTTTAGGGATTATGCTCCTGCAACAACTAGAAAGTGAATGCTAGTGCTGCCACTTGTCAACCAGCCTTCTATAGCTGCTCCTTCCTCCTAGTGGGTGAGTGAACACTCATTTAACAGTCGCCACTGAATATGTGTCTCATTTTATTAATTATTAAAATAAACAATTCTTCAATTACAGTCATCCTTGACCCAGTTGGTCATAAACTTTACAATAAAAATTAACATAAGGTTTTTGCTGAAATAAATAATAAATATTTATTTTTCAGTTTTGGGTATGTTACACCTAGCTACCCTCTTCACCTATGAGTGGCTACTAAATTAGGATGTTTATGAGAGATAATATTTAAGTGATTCCCTGTGGTGCGGTGGCGACGCCCTTGCATAGTGACTCGTAGAGGGGTCAAGGTTCCTTTAGCGCATCTACGACATCAACTGCGATTTATGAGACATGGTGGTGGCTTTGGCCTGAGATTTGTGGTGACAAGTCTTTGTCGCGCATTGATGGTTCATAAGGCGCGGTGGTTTAGTGGAGTGCATAGTGGCAACACCTAGTTGGTGGTCGTGTCCCATCTTTTCCAGCCGGTGGTTCCACGATGGTGATGCCTGCTTGTAGCAGCCGTTAGCTCTAAACTATACTAGCATGTGAGCAGTGGCTTATCTCGATGAATATTATTTCATTTGGGTGTCTGCTCTCGATTATTTTTCCTCGAGGGCAGTGGTGGCTCTCCCAAGCACAAAAAATAATACTTTGGCAGGTGGAGGCCCTAGGGGCGGTGGGAGTAGTCAAATACAACAACGACCTAGTAATGGAATGTCGCTAAATGGGTTTTGTTGTATGTTTAGGGGAAGGCATTTTTTTCTTGATTCAGATGACTTACACATATGGCCATTTTTTTTTTCTCTTTATGAGGCTTTTTTGTATTTGAGCTCAATGCACTATTTGGTCACCCTGAAATAGGATTTATTAAGATGTAGTCTTTTAACTACTACCTTCTCTTTGAGCAGAGTTTTTCTATGCTTATGAACCTATGTAAGGCCGATGGGTCTTTGAACAATGTGTTATGTTTTCATTATTGGAATGTAATTTATTTTCCGAGGAAAAAAAGTTTAGTTATGTACCAACAAGTGGCTGGTTCAAATATTTTTAATGAAGTGCACTACTTTACACCAAGTTGTTTATTCATTGAATTGTCATATCATGTAAACGTGTTTTATTGTGTCTCATGAATATAGTTTTCTAGGTACACAACATAAATTAATATGACAAAATTTTCAATTTGTAGAACCAAGTTGTAAAACTAAATCGCACAACAAAATTTTTAAGAACATTTACATTACAATATTATTTATCACTCTAATACACAAAAAAAGTATTGGAAAATGCAATGTGCATTCTATTTTATGATATTCGAATATCAAAGGAAGTTGTCCATCCATATATCTCTAATACCATAAGTGGAAGTGGAAGTTGTCAATCCATATTTCCTCTAATATCATAAGTTGAGTGGATGACTATACTAAGATCTTATACATGCAAGCAAAGAACTTTATTACACCAAGAGTAGTGACGTACATTTACAACCCAAGTGAATGAATAATATTTTATATACATCATTAACCTACTTTGAAGTGAGTAATGCTTACGTCATTATTTGCTGAATTCCAAAAAAAATATAATACTTGTAACAAATAAATAATAATAATGTCTTTGCATTGAAACAAGAGAGATGCATTATGAAAATATTAAAAGGTCCATCTCATTTGTCCATCCCTATATAAAAACACATCAATGCAAATCCTTTTTAACTAAATATTTTTGGAGTAAGCTAGTTATGGAGCAATCCTCCCTCCATCGGACGGAGGAGGAGCAAAGTCAACGTTAACTTTGCTTCTCCTCCGTCCGATGAGGGAGGATTGCTCCATAGCTAGCTTACTCCAATATGTTTTAATAATTCAAAAATTTGTATTTCATTTTTTTTTTGGAAATCTCTCAAAATACTTAATAAAGCTAAAATTAAAGTTTAAATAAGAAGATGAGAAATACAAAATATAAATTTAATAAAAAATAAAAAATCATTAACACTTAGTTAAACTATAACTACAATTAAACACTTAGTTAAACTACAACTACAATTAATTACCTTAATGATTGGATAAAACAGATTAATTTTTATTTTAGCTAAAGTTATAACAATATTATGATAAAAAAGAAGCCTAATATCTTAATAATATATATATTTTAAAACACAACTAATTAATAATATATATATTTTAGAACACAACTAGTTGGCCCTACTATTCCAATATTGGGTATCAAGAATAACCTAGATCCCTAAGAATAGACCCCAAAACTTATGCCCCCACCACCATAGGTACTTTGCACCACTCTACTTGGGTTTTAATGTCTTAATAATCTCAAGAGAGAAAAAACAAATAGATTCTATAATTCTTAGCATTAAAGGAGACGCTAAAATCATTAAAAAAAATAAAGTGTTTTATTAAAACAATCATTTATAACTATAATTGTCTTATTGTTGTTAGTGTTATAATAATAGTTTAATGCTATAATAATATTATTAATAAATTCCAATGACTACCTTTAAAGGAATTGGGTTTGGGTTACTGGTAAAATTGATAACAAGCTTCATCTTTTGTGCAACAGGTGGTTATTACGTGGTCCCAGATTAATACTAATGAAGTCAGTTTTGGAAGCCATCCCATTGGCTTATGTCTCTCTAACATCTTGGAAAAAAATTATGTTTTAAGTTTTTATTGAATGGGAATTTGAGATGAGAAGCCATACCATTAGATTGCATGGAAAAAACTATCTTTGCTTAAGGAGTTAGGGGGATGGGACAAAAGCATTTCACCTTTTTTTTTTTGTAAAATCTCTACTAGCCCAGGGATATGGAGAATTCTCAAATGTGATGGATTATGGGTTAAATAATGATTTACGTCTAGAGATAAATTTATAAAAAATGTCTCTATCATGTGGAAGTCAATAATCTTGGCTTTTGAGGTAATAGGCGATTGGCTGGCATGGGATGTTGGAAATGGAAGAAGGGTAAGTCTAGGATAAGATCCTTGGGTTGGTTGCATAGATTCTCATGGGCTACCTGTAGCCATGACTAAATATCTTTTGGAGCGGGGTTATCTCTATTTGAGTCAGATACATGATTAACAAAATACATCACCTATGAGACAAGCTCAGTTAAAAGTAGAGGAATTGGGTTTTGAGGCATCATAAAGTGTTCTTTAGGAAGGGTATAACAAGGGTATGCAAGAAGGTCGTATTCAACTGGTGGATAGAGAGGATGATTTGATTTGGACCAGGAATGTTATCGGTGGTTTCTTCCTTTTTTGGGATACAAGGTCATTAGAGAAGAATAAGATTTATTTGAGCCTACCTTGTGGATCCATTTGATATGAAAGCTTAATTGTACTTTGAAGGAAAATTTGTTTATGTGACTAGATCTAACAACAAAAGTATTAGTATGGGATAATATGATTAGGAAATATGGATGTGGACCATGCAACTACCCACTTTGCAAAGAAAACAATGAAAATATTAATCATTCGTTCATCTATTGTCTATGTACATGTTAAGGATGTGGTACTATCCCTCTCAAGTAAATGCATACAAATTATTTGGAAAGGTTTAGTTTTCTAGGAAGCCTTATAGATTTAAATGAACAATGTGGATTTCACAGATTTTCAGGATTTACCATAATGATTTGGAGGGCATGTCTTGACAAGAACAAGGAAAACTTTAAAGACATTAGTATTTCCCTAGAGGTATGAACCTAAAAAATCTTGGCAATTCTTGATCATTTTCCACAAGATAAGGGACCTCCAAAACAAAGAAGGATAGTATAAAAGATTATTGACAAATATAGAAGTTGGTCCTATTTTGATGGAGCTTTAGAAGGCGAGCTAGGTATGGGAGGTGTTGGGGGTATCCTATACATCTTAGACTCACACTGGATTAAGTTTCCTGTAGGCCTTGGAAGGAGTGCCAATAATCATGTTGAGATGATGACTCTCAAATTAATTATGCATTTGTTGTTGATGTATTTGTAACTTCGGAATGTATTCATCTATGTATCTTATGTATTGTAACCCGATGTTTATTCCAAGATGTATCTATTATGTATTTGAGTCATGTTGTCATGCCCCAATGTTCCGATCGGGAGGATCAATAATGTAAACAAGTCATGTCAAGTCATGGTGGGTAACCCTCCGATTGTCTAAGTGTTAAAGTCCCCGCAGTTCCGGGGCACTAGGGTTATTAGACTCTCCTAGTAGAGGTCGGCCCTAGTAGGGTTTTAGTCATGTCGGGATTAGTATAAATAGAGAACTGGAGTCTCTATTTATCACACAAGTCATACACACTCAAGTGTAGCGCATAGTTGAGGAAGGAGAAGACACTGGGGCTAGACAAGAAGAAGATTACTGCTGTTGGGAGATCACTTACTGTTTTGGGGCTTTTACTGTTTTGGTGCTGATTCTATTTCTGAGGAAGTTGCGGGGTTTTCTCCTTTATGGTTTCCTTGAGGAAAAACACCGTGTTCATTGTCTCTTGTGTTTGATTGCTGTACTTGTTATTCTCTCAGTGAAAGATCCTAATAATGCTAGCTTAATGTTGAAAAACTAACATGGTATCAGAGCTGATCTGAGAAGAAGACATTGTGTAGCTGCGGGAACTAGGGCTTCCTAGTTTGTGGATCTTCCTCCACAGATTTTCAGCAAAAGTAAGGTGGAATAACTCTCCTCCTTAGGGCGCGTCTTTCTGTCGAAGCAGATTCCAATTCTGAGGTTTTTCAGTTTTGGACCTGTCATTGCTGCCAAAAATTAGGGCTTTTCATAGAAGAGGAATTTTTCAGTGACCCCAGGCCTGGATTGATCTCCTCCCCAAAATCGAAGTTAGGGACAAATTTCAAGGCATTTGGGTAGACAGAATTCCGAAAAAGCAAAACCCTAATTTGCTCCAGAACCAGCTTTGCAGGATTTCGGCTCAAGTTTCAGATTCGACATTTTGACCTGGTAAGATCTAAGATCTCTTGTATTTCCATTTGAGATTCTCATTTTAAAGATGTCTCATCATACCAAGCTTGATGAAAAGCTTGAGGGAGCTGATAACTTCCAAGCCTGGAAGTATAGGATCTCCCTGGTCCTGGAAGAGAATGAATTAGACTCCTACATTCATGAGGAGGTTCCAGTTCTAGAGGGAGATGAGGCAAAGGCCTTACATAAGAAGAATATGGTTATGGCAAAGAGGATCATTGCTGATTCTATCAAGGATCACCTTATCCCACAGTTGTCCTCTCTCAAGACACCTAAAGCCATGTTTGATGCCCTAACCAAATTGTTTGAAGGAAAGAACATAAACCGGAAGATGAATTTGAGGAATCAACTGAAGAGTGTAAAGATTCAAAATGTAGAGACCATCCAGTCTTACTTCACAAGGGTTTCTTAGATCAAGCAACAATTAGAAGTTGTAGATGAAGAATTGGAGAATGCAGAGATTGTGATGACAACACTGAATGGCCTTCCTAGGTCATGGGATGCTTTCATTCAAGGAATCTGTGCTAGAAAGAAGTTAGTCAAATTCAACAGACTATGGGAAGAATGTTCTCAAGAAGAAGCACAGGTAGCAGCTCGAGAAGAGAAGATGGGAAGTGAAGACCAAGCCCTCACAACCCACTCCAAGAAAAGCAGAAGAAGACCTCATTACTCCAAAGGTAAGGATTCTCATCTCAGAGAGAACAGTAGAAGAGACATATCCAAATTAAGATGTTATACATGTGATGAAAGAGGACACTTTGCAAAAGACTTCCCTAACAACAAGGGCCACTCTCATAAGAAGAAGGGGAACAAAGGAAGACATCATGCTCATGCTGCAGAGGATGATGAACCATCCAAGAAGAGATCAAGATATGAAAGTGAAGATTCTTCAAGTGAGGATGAATATGTTCTGATCTCCGCTCTCATAGGTAACATTTCTCATGGAAGTGATGATTGGCTTATAGACAGTGGGGCTTCCAAACACATGACTAGATTCAAGGAATCCTTTGTGAGACTGTCAGAACATGAATCACCTCACAAGGTGAAGCTAGGAGATGCCTATCAATATCCAATAAAAGGTAGTGGGGAATCTTCATATAAACTAGACTTTGGTAAGTCTCTAGCAATGAAAGAAGTATTGTTTGTTCCAGGACTCAAGAAGAACCTTCTCTCCATATCAACATTGGATGCAAAAGGAATGCGGGTTGCATTCATAGATGGTCAAGTCATCATGTGGCCAAGAGGTAAGACTATCAATGATGCGATAGTGATTGGAGAATAAGAAGGAGGGCTATACAAATTGAAGGGCCATCCAGAACAAGCCTTGTTACATGACACAGTAGAGCCAAATGAACTTTGGCATAGAAGGCTTGCACATGTGCATTACAGAGCACTACCTATTGCAAGCAAAGCTGTTGAAGGTCTTCCAGAATTCCAAGCAAAACATGATGGAGTTTTCAAAGGATGTGCGAAAGGGAAGAATACAAAGAAGACATTTCCCAGCAGTGAAAGCAAAGCCAAAGGCATACTAGAAATCATCCACTCCGATGTATGCGGTCCTATGTCATCAAACTCACTAAGCTGGTATGCATACTATGTTTATTTTATTGATGATTTTTCTAGAAAGACATGGGTTTACTTTATGAAGAACAAAGACAAAGTATTCAGTAAGTTCAAGGAATTCAAAGCCTTGATCGAGAACCATACTGAAAAGAAGATCAAAACCATTCGATCAGATAATGGTGGAGAATTCACTTCGAATGAATTCAAAGAGCTATGCAAAGATTCAGGGATTAAGAGGGAGTTGTCCACTCCTTATAATCCACAACAGAATGGGATTGCGGAACAGAAGAATAGAACCATCATGGAAGCTACAAGAGCAATGCTTCATGATCAAGATCTTCCTATGCATCTTTGGGCTGAAGCTGCCAAAACAACAGTGTATGTACAGAACCGTACTCCACATAGAGTACTCGAGAACAAGACTCCTGAAGAAGTCTTCTCCGACAAGAAACCAGAAGTCAGCCATCTCATAATATTCGGCTGTCCTGTGTACATACACATTCCAAAAGAGAAGAGAAAAAAATTAGATCCTTCAGGAAAGAAGGGAATATTTGTGGGATACTCTGAAAGCTCAAAGGCTTACAGAATCTATTTCCCAGGATACAAGAATATTGACATTAGCAGGGATGTGACATTTGATGAAGACACAACTTACAACAAATCCAGAAAGAGACCTGCTGAAGAACCTGAAGAAGCAGAAGCAGAATTACTCAGAATTCATGACACAACCATGAATGAAGAAGATCAAGAAGAAGATCGAGATTTCAAAGAACCACAAAGACCTGTAGATCCACCTCTAGAGAATAATCCTCATAAGAGGAAACCTACTTGGGTACGTGAACTTATCCAAGGTGCGGAAAAATATGGGGCTCCAGAAGAGAATCACAGAGAAAGAAAGAGAACTAGATCCTGCTCCAGGTATGTAGCTTTACTATGTGATTTCATTGATAAAGAACCTTCCAGTTATGAAGAAGTAGCAGAACGAAAAGAATGGAAGGATGCTATGATCGAAGAATATCAATCGATCATGAAGAATGATGTTTGGGATGTTGTCCCAAGACCAGAAGGGAAGTCAATTGTAACTTCCAAATGGATCTACAAGATCAAGCATGCTGCAGACGGTAGCATTGAAAAGTATAAGGCAAGATTTGTAGCTCGAGGTTTCTCTCAGAAAGAAGGAATAGACTATGAAGAAACCTTTGCACCTGTAGCCAAATACACTTCCATCAGATCAGTACTTGCTCTGGTTGCAGTGATGAAATGGAAGATACACCAAATGGATGTCAAGATTGCTTTCTTGAATGGTGTAGTGGAAGAGGAATTGTATGTAGAACAACCACTCGGTTTTGAGACACATAATAGAGAGTCTCATGTATGCATATTGAAGAAATCCCTGTAGGGTTTGAAACAGGCACTCAGGACCTGGTGCAGTAGAATTGATAGCTTTCTATCCAGTTTGGGCTTTACCAAGAGTAAAGCAGATTCCAACCTTTACTATAAGGTTGAGGATGGAAACCCAGTGATGCTTCTACTATATGTAGATGATCTATTTGTGACAGGTACGGATGGGTTGATTGCTGATACAAAGAGAAAGCTTGTTGCTGAGTTCAAAATGAAGGACTTAGGGATGATGCATTGCTTTCTAGGAATGGAGGTGTGGTAGAGTACAGATGGAATCTTCCTTGGACAAGGGAAGTATGCAGTAGAGATCCTAAAGAGGTTTGGGATGATGGAATGCAAGGCTATGACCACACCTATGGCATCGAACCTGAAGCTATTGAGTGATGCTTCATCAAAGTCGGTTGATGCTACGATGTATCATCAGATGATTGAGTCATTGATGTACCTGACGAACACGAGACCAGACATTTGCTTTGCTGTGAACACCTTGAGCCAGTTCTTGACAGATCCGAGAAGTGTTCACTTGATTGCTGCAAAGCATATTTTGAGGTACCTGAACGAAACAGTTGATTATGGGCTCAAGTACGATGTGAATCAAAAGATTAACCTGGAAGGTTATGTTGATTCAGATTGGGCAGGAAGTGCCATCGACAAGAAGAGTACTTCAGGATGTTGCTTTAGTATGGGATCATGTGTGATCTCTTGGTTTAGCAGGAAGCAATCCTGTGTGGCACTGAGTATAGCTGAAGCAGAGTATGTCGTAGCTTGTTCATCTAGTTTTGAGGTAGTATGGCTGCGGAAGCTACTGTCTGATATATTTGATCTCCAGTTGGATGCTACTTGTTTACATTGTGACAACCAGAGTTGCGTGAAGTTGTCAGAGAATCCAGTGTTCCATGACAAGTCGAAGCATATCGAGATCAAGTATCACTATATCAGGGATATGGTGCAGAGGGGAGTAGTGAAGCTCCAGTATGTTGCGACGGAGGAACAGATAGTCGATGTATTGACGAAGCCATTGGCAAGGCTGAAGTTCAAGTACTTCAGGGAGAAGCTTGGTGTTCTCCAGATCGAGGTTTCCTCCAAGAGAAAGTGATGAGACCCATAGCCATCTTGACATGGTGAGAGGATTGGTTCCTTCCATGGTCAGATGTAAGGGCTAAGCCATTCTGTCATGGTGAGAGGATTGGTTCCTTCCATGTCAGATATGAGTGCTGGCCATTCTGTCGAGTAGGATAGATGTAAGGGAAATTTCCATTCTAGGAATGGAGGCACCTGGTCAGTTACCAGGAACATTCAGTATAGGATTGAGTAGCCATTCTGATATGATAGAGGGATGTGTTCCCACTTGATCAGATGTAAGGGCTGAACCATTCTGTCATGGCTAAAGGATTAAGTTCCTTCCATGTCAGATGTGAGTGTTGGCCATTCCGATGAGTAGGTCGGATGTAAGGGCAACTGCCATTCTCTAGGAGAATGGAGGCACCTGGTTAGTTACCAGGTAGCTCAGTCGAGGAGGACTGGGGGCCATTCTGATATGATTGCTAGGATCTGTTCCCTCATGATCAGATATGAGTGCATAGCCCTTCCATCATTAATGGGATGTGTTCCCTCACTGGGTGGATGTAAGTGTAGAGCCATTCTTTGCATCATGTGTTGATCAGATGTAAGTGCAGAGCCATTCTTCGCATCATGTGTTGATCAGATGTAAGTGCTGAGCCATTCTTCGCATCATGTGTTGATCAAATGTAAGTGCTGTGCCATTCTTCGCATCATGTGTTGATCAGATGTAAGTGTAGTGCCATTCTTTGCATCATGTGTTGATCATATGTAAGTGCAGTATCTATCTTCGCATCATGTGTTGATCAGATAGAGATGTTGAAGCCATTCTTCGTATCATGTGTTGATCAGATGTAAGTGTTGGGCCTTTCTGATATGATTATAGGATTAGTTCCTACATGATCAGATGTGAGTGTTGGGCGTGCCTTTCTGACGAGTAGGTCAGATTTAAGTGTTGGGCATGCCATTCTTCATATCATGAATTGATTAGATGTAAGTGTAGTATCTATCTTCGCATCATGTGTTGATCAGATAGAAATGATGAGCCATTCTTTGTATCATGTGTTGATTAGATATAAGTGCTGGAAAAGACCTACATGGAGGCTAGGCCTACAACCAGCATGAAAAAGGGCTGGCTCTGTAGAACTTCCTATGACAAGAAGAATCATGAGATAACACCCGTGATGATCTAGATCGAGTGATGATCCAGATCTAGTGATGATAACCAGTGATGATCCAGATCCAGTGATGATAGCCAGTGATGATCCAGATCCAGTGATGATGTCCCATGATGATCCAGATCCAATGATGAAGATGACTTGAAGACTCAAAAGACTTGAGATGTAGAAGACGAGATGATCCAGTTGACACAGAGAAGAAGACCCATTCTGAAAATTGTGTCGAAAGAATACCTTCCTATTTAAGAGGGAGTGTTGATGTATTTGTAACTTCGGAATGTATTCATCTATGTATCTTATGTATTGTAACCCGATGTTTATTCTGGGATGTATCTATTATGTATTTGAGTCATGTTGTCATGCCTTGATGTTCCGATCGGGAGGATCAATAATGTAAACAAGTCATGTCAAGTCATGGTGGGTAACCCTCCAATTGCCTAAGTGTTAAAGTCCCCGGAGTTCGAGGGCACTAGGGTTATTAGAATCTCCTAGTAGAGGTCGGCCCTAGTAGGGTTTTAGTCATGTTGGGATTAGTATAAATAGAGAACTGGAGTCTCTATTTATCACACAAGTCATACACACTCAAGTGTAGTGCATAGTTGAGGAAGGAGAAGACACTGGGGCTAGACAAGAATAAGATTACTGCTATTGGGAGATCACTTATTGTTTTGGGGCTTTTACTGTTTTGGTGCTGATTCTATCTCTGAGGAAGTTGCGGGGTTTTCTCCTTTATGGTTTCCCTGAGGAAAAACACTATGTTCATTGTCTCTTGTGTTTGATTGCTGTACTTGTTATTCTCTCAGTTAAAGATCCTAATAATGCTAGCTTAATGTTGAAAAACTAACATTTGTCTCTATCAAAGGGGGTACAAAAGATGGAGGTATTTGGGGAATCAATGCTAGTTGTAGATTGGATGAGGATGAAGAGACCACCTAAGAATATAACGTTGAAGCCTTTATATGAAGAACTGCTAAGAATATCATGTTTGTTTCGGGAAATCAACTACCAACACATATATAGAGAAAGAAATAACATGGCATATTTACTATCAAAGAAGGGTCTCCAGGAGGGTGATGACACATGACACCTATGGGAAATGACAAAGGACACCATCACAAAGCATGACCCTAGACCACATCCTGGTTGAAGAAAATATGATGCAACAAGAAAATCCAACAGGTTTGGACATATATACATATTTGGACAGATATACATAGATCTTATACATGCTATATGTCAAGATTAAGTGGTGACTCTCTCTCTGCTTTGCTAATTATACCCGTTTATAGAAGGTATTTAATTTACACATTTTTCGATTAGCAACAATTTAAATACTGCATTTTGTAACAATGTTTGTGGATATTAATTACAAGTAGATCCATTTGGTGAAATGTTTTTTTATATAAACCTATATGATCTATGAACAATGCAGTTCATTTCTAAGTATAATAAATTGTGTCTTTTTTCCATGAAAAAATATATTACTAAAAAAGAAAAAAAACTCTATAATTCTTAATATTAAAATAAAAAGCTAAAACCATTATATATGTATATATAAATCTTCTTCCAAAAATTTAAGTATTTGAACACAATACATCCCTTAATCTTTACCCTTAAAATCTTAATATCAATAATCAATATCAATAAAGCTTCATGCTCATGTATATCTATAATGCCTAAAAAAGAAATCAAATCAATTATAATACAAGCAATTTCAACTCAATAATCTCATATATTATGTTAAAACTTTGATTATAGTTTATGATCTTTTTAATTTTATTGAAATATAATTTATATGTGTTACTTTAAAGAAAAGCTTGAAAAGATTTATTTCAAAAGGTAAAATGTTAATTTTAATAAAAATTTAAAATTGGATAAAATACATAATACTTTTTCATAATTTTTTTATAAATGATAAATATATAATATTTAGTTATATGAAATATGTTGAAGATCTATTAAATGTTATAAGCTATATGTTGTTGAATAATATTTGAGATTTATAGAATATCAACATAGATCAATATTAAGTTTACTTTTATCATATGTAAAAGAGATTCGAGGTGCAAATTTTTCTTCAAATATTTACATTTTAAAAAGAGTTTACACCTCGAAAAATTTTAATTTTTCATAATACATGTTAAATCCAAAATTAAAATAAATCTATACTAATTAAATACTAACCTATAATTAATAAAACCTTATTAATAAATAAATTAATAAAATATGAATCATTTTGTAAAGTTCCATTTTCATAATAATATGTAGGAAGTGAGGGTGAGGAATTTTTTAATTTATAAAATTGACTTAATAAATACCAATGAACATTGTATATACTTTAAAGGAATTCCTTCTTTTGCAATACAATCTCTCATGCCATGTTTCTAGAAATTTAAAAAAATCCTTTTAACTTTGTTTTTAATTATTATTTTTTACTATAATTTAAGTTAATTAGAGCGGTAGGTGTAAGGGTTCTTTTTAATATCAAGGGAATTTGGGAACTTATTTATGCTGGAGTTTGGATTAATTTATTCACCAACATAAATCTTTAGATTTGTATCAAGGTTTGATTATCTTCGAGACAAAGGTGATAATAAATCTTAATATTACAATGTAAAGTCATTTTAATAGTGTTGTAGTCAATCAAGATCATGAACATAATAATAATAATAATAAGTCATTCATGTATACATAACAATTTGAAATCTCCACAATATTTATAATAAATTTTTCAAGGTACGCTTCCTTTCAAAATATGTAATTCACTCTTAAGTAAAATGATCCATTCATATGGAAGATCTTATTACATGAAAATACTTAAGTATAAACACAAAGATGATAATAAATCTTAATATTACAATGTAAGAGTCCTTTTACCATAACTAAATGAAAAACTAATAATATTTGAAAGAGTCTAATATCTCCATACCAATCCTTAGAATCCAAGGTGTGACGATACCAATCCTTAGAATCCAAGGTGTGACGATTCGTGTTGAATTATTCTAGGGCTCTAGTCCCTTAATAGCTCGGTGGAATCCATGGAAAATATAAGAGCTTTGTTAAGTTATGGAAGGTTGACTCTAAATGGGGTAGGGGTTCCTTCTCTGATTTACCTCCCATGAAAGCAACTCGTCCAAAGTTTAGAATAGGCATGAAAATAATTTTGATAGACAAGTGGAAATGGATTTTATGGTGGATGAGATGGGTATTACTCCAATTACGACAATGATATGACTATTAAGTTTGAAGGTATGTTTACATACAACATAGATGGGATATTTCCAATGAGTTCCTTTGTCCTTACTTGGAGTTTATTCTCACCCAATTGGTAATATATTTGATTGCCTCATTTATGCTCCTACTTAAGGAAAGGAAAGGATCGATGCTTTTTGTTGAATTTTATTCCTATTATGTGTAGTGGCTTATTCTTGGTTTGTTTTTGATAAGGGGATAGTCTTTGTTGGGTTGTTGAACTATCACTATTTACCATCATTCATAGTCATCCATTTGACCATTTGTCACATCTTTTATTTATTTATCAATTTGTTTACCATGCTTTCTTGTAAAAATAGAATTATACATCTCCTTATGATTTAGTGGTTAAGTTGCGATCATTTTCCTTCATTTTTAAAAGATTAAATATCATCATACTTGATTTTGTTAATGATGGTTATGTTCAACCATTCATGTACTAGTTTCAATGCCGCGTCCATAGTTGACACATGTTTTCCTCCTGAAAGAACAATTGGCCACATGATTTTGTTGTTGGAGCTCCAAAGATGGATTTGCATTGCTTAGACCTCACCCAACTCACACATGTGAGTTTCCATCATGTGGTCAAATATTTCCTATTATTTAGCAGTAGTTTTCAAACAATCAACTTTTACCTCGATTTCTATGCAAACGAGGTCGAATCTGAAAAATCCAAGACATACGTATTCTTCATATCATAGAAAATTGAGAAATGTGGGGGTGGTTTTCAAAAATGCGCTACGACATAGGAGATAGCAGTGGTTCTTCAAGGGGGATCTTCCCAAATTGATGTAAAACTTGGGTTTTTAAGAAACCAAATTTATTTGATTTTCTGGCTTGCAAACGCCTTAAATGAGTTTGTAAAGGTTATTTTGTGTTTGTTACCCACTTCTTATGTATAAATAGAGGTGGATGCTATCATAGGGGTCAATCATTATCGTTCATGAAGTTTTTATGAGATCATTTATCATTGTATTAGAAGTCAAGAGAGCTAGTTGTTGATTTGTAAATATGGTTTTGACCTTAATGAAAAGCTAATTGTTCTTTCTAATCCATTGAGCATTCCAATATGTTCTACTCTTCCTAAGTGTGTTTCCTAAGTTAGGAAGGGCCCCTCAATCTAGGTGATGCATTGTTTTTTTCCTTTTCTTAAATAGATAGAATGATTTGGTTTGCATTTCACTTCCGCTCATGATTAGTTAAATCGTAGTTTTCATTTTGTGTGATTGCAATTTTAATTCTATTTTCATACATTCAAGATTGATAACCGATTAGGATTAAATATTCAATTATTTGTAATATTGATCCATTTCTACAATTGTATCTGTCACTTCATTTTTAGTTAAAAAATTGTTTTTTTGTTTCATGTTTGCTCTGTTCTACCACATACTCATTACCAACAATCCAAGCCACCCATTGCGTAATTCAATTACAGAGTTTCTACATGTTAAATCACCCCATACTGTGACATAGCACCTTCATAAATTGGATCCATATATCTCTATTTGAATTACTATGTTCTTGTTAATTGCATTTCCCAAATCACCCTTTTCAAATTATAGTCACTCCCTCTTTAAAATTCACTACAATTCCATCCCAATTTACCTCCAATATGTTGCAATTGCACCCTCAATTCATCCTCACACTACAAGGAAAAACATATTATAGCGGAGGTTTTTAGTGTTAGAAGATTGGCCAAAATTCTAAAAAACCTCTGCTACAACTTCCATTTCTTGTAGAAAATGTTTTAGCGGAGGTATTTATGAATGTTTATTACAACTAAAAAAAAACTCGACAGCTATAGGTTGTAGCAGAGATTTCAATATAGTGCATTATGTGATACAAACACACCAGTGTATTTATTTATAAAATGCACTAGGTGCGTGTATAGGTAAAATGCACCGGTGTGGTCACGTTCACAACAAGTACCAATGCAAGAACATATTTAGAGCTAGTTCTTTATAACATAACATAACCCAGTGAATACATAAGGAAATATATCACTTGTGTTGTACCAAATTACAAGCATTGGTGCTTCATAACTAAGACTGCATTGGTGCTTCACAACAAAGACAACACCGATGCTTTATAAAATAGAAAGCATTGATGCTTCATAACTAAGGGCGCATTGGTGCTTCACAACAAAGAAAACATCGGTGCTGTATAAAAAAAAGGCATCGGTGCTTTATAAAATGTAAATCACCATTGATTTAGAAGTCACATCACCTAGTGTGTTTTACAAAGTTGCACCGGTTCCCCTTATCTATATGAAAGCATTGGTGCTAACAATATGTGACACACCGGAAGGGAGGCAATGATCATTGAGTTTGATTTTTTAAGAACTAGTTCCATTTAATTGTACAAGCACATTGGTGTGCTATAATAACACATCAGTGTGTATTTGAATAAAAACACCAAGGATTGTAACAAAACATTTCTCTAAGGTGCACGTTTCATTTGCAAGCACCGATGCATTATTTTATTGGAAGCACTGGTGTGTTTTTATTTGTGAGGCACTCGTGCGTATTGTATGCTTAAAAGAACCATAATTTATTTTCTCTCTTTCAAACAGTGATCTATGACAATGCAATTATATATTTTTTTAATTACATTATTTATCAGAAAGTTAAATATTTCTTATAATAGTACTCATATATAATTTCAAATTGAAATATAAATTGAATTTGATTATTGTAATTGGATTAATTTGTTATATATATTTCGTATCTCTTCATTAGAATATTTAATCATCCATATTTAATCAATGATGTAACATTTCACAGCAACATTGAATAATGCAATAGAATAACAACTTATTTTATTATATATGACCAAGAAGTTCTTTTTCAAACAAATTGAGACAATGTAAAAGTCCACAATAAACAACATGTCAAATATATGTAATAGTTATAATTATTGGCAACCCATTGTCTTTCAATTGAGACACTATGTACGCTATATTATACAAAATGTCTTATTTTGATAGTGTTGAGGCCTAGAAAATTGCAGGTAACAATAGTAGGGATTCTCCCCAATAAGCATCCCCAATTAGCTCGCTATTGTTTGGTATGGGGAATCCGTCCGGCTTACAGTACGGCTACCGTGGGTCAAGTAACGGTCAAATATTGCTTTACCGGTTGCAACCCGGTCCATAGTGTATATTTTTTTTTAGTTTTATGTTTATGTATGATATGCAAGTGCCTAACTAAGTTCAGTTGATAGAGATAACGAAGAGTGTCATAATGTGATGCGCAGGTTCTTACCTCTCGTCTTACCTCTTTCGTTTCTAAACCATGAACAAGAAAATAAAATATACTAGCGCTAACAAACCTATATAGCCTATCCCTAAGGAGAAATACTGTAATTAATAATGAGTAATGTATTGTATACCATGCATTTAGAATACTACAGATAGCTATTCATATTTCAAATACATGAATATAAGTAGACAGATAACCAAAGAGATAGCTCATTGTCAATTAAAACATTCATTACTCGGATATGATGTGGAAATTTCACAGAAATAAACAGGAAAACATTCACAACATGAAATAATTCGTGAGTTGGAATGATCTCATAGTTCATAGAAACAAGCTGAAATAGACGTAGTTCACATTCAACCAGTCTATGGAAAGCATTTGAAACTCCACAGTGCTTTCTCTAGCCGACAATATAAACTCTTTATTATAAGATGAAATAGTTCTTCTTATAATAACATTGCACAAAGATAGTCTAAAAAAAGGGTCCTCTTTTTTACCTTGTCATAGAAAATGGTGTTTAAATCAGGCACTCTTCTCCTTCTGTGGGAGTAAAAGAAATTAGTTCAATTCCAGATACTGTCATAGGATTCTCTCTTGCTATACTACTAGATGGAACAACAAGTTCGAATGGATCAACATCAGACTGAGTCCGTCCTTGATCAACAGGGTCTTGTTCTTCTCGTGTCTCTTCTCTCAATTCTTCAACTGCCTTTTCTGATCGCCCTTTTTCCTTATTAGCATCTTCTAATATTAATCCCTCACTTTCTTTCTGCCTTCTCTGTATTTCTTCTTCTTCTTCTTCTTTTCTTTTTTTCTTCTATCTTCTTTGCCACCTCTTTAGTTGTCTTTCTCTTTTCTTCTTCTCCGTGTTGATGTATTTGTAACTTCGAAATGTATTCACTTGTATTTCTTATGTATTGTAACTTGATGTTTATTTCGGGATGTATTGTAATGTATTTGAGTCATGTCATACCCCGATGTTTATTCTGGGAAGTTTCTATAATGAGAAAGTCATGTCAAGTCATTGTGGGTAACCCTCCTATTGGTCAAGGGTTAAAGTCACCATAGTTGTGGGGCCCTTGGGTTATTAGACTATCCTAGAGAAGTCGACCCTAGGTGAGTCATTGTAAGTCAGGGCAATAGTCCGCACCATTGTGTTACCCTTCTATTGGTTGGAGGAGGCAAAGTCTCCACAAGTGGTGGGACACTAGGGTTATTAGACACTCCTAGAGATGTCGGCTCTAGTAAGTAATTTTTAAGTGAGGCCGACATGTTGGAGTGGGTTCCAAGTGAATGGAAGAATATAAATAGAGAGTGAGTCTCTCTATTTACAACACACACAGTCACTCATTGGGGCGCATGAGTGAGAGAGGAGAAGCTCTCTCAGTGTGAGAGAGAGAGACTGCTGCTGTCGGGAGATCATCTTACTGTTTTGAGGTTTTACCTTTTGGTGCTGATTCTATCTCTAAGGAAGTTGCGGGGTTTTCTCCTTTATGGTTTCCTCGAGGAAAATTCTTTGTGTCTCTTGTCTCTTGTGTTTTATTGTTGTGCATGTTATTTTCTCACTTAAATATCCTAAGATCATAATGGTAGCTTATATGATAAAAATCTAACATGGTATCAGAGCTAACTCGAGAAGAAGACATTGTGCAACTATAGAAGCTAGAGATTTTTACTTTTTGGGTATCTCTCCACAATCCATCAGAAAAAGTATGCTAGGGTGACTCTCCATTGAAGGGCGCATCTTTCTGACGAAGCAGAATTCGATTCCTAGCATTTTTAGTTTTCGCTGCGGAAATTAGGGCTTTCTACAGAAGAGGAATTTTTGAGTGAGCCCAGAATAATATTTCTCTCCTCATCAAAACTGAAGTTCAGAGACCTGGATCAAGATTTTTGGTTTTGGTGAAACTCTAGGAAAGTCAAACCCTAGTTTGACCCTAAGCTAGAAAAACTCTAAATACTAAAACTGCTACATTTTGGTACATTCGACCTATCCCGAGATTGAATATGTCTCAAGAGATGAAAATTTTAGAGGCCGAATATAAAATTCGAATGTACACTGTGTCCAAAATTTAGCATCTGATTCACTATATTCTGGGAGATATGATACCTCCACGTCAGGGTTCCATCCTCTTCCAGAATTCATCCCTAAACAGGACACCTGGGGAGAATTGCAATATCTTGGGCTACAAAGGTCCAAATGGAATTCTTGAAGATGTTCTAGAAAGGGCATAGAATTTAATTTCTGTTATCTAAATTTTAGACTCAGAAGATGAACTAGTGACACGTGGTAGTCTGTACAACTTCGCTATTCTGAACACTCTTGTAACATGTCACCTTGGGAAAAGGATAATAAGTCCGAATTGGTGAAACCAATCCTGATGAAACCTATGGTGTTCTATCAGGGACATGCGAGGTCACCTTAGTACAAAATTGAAGAAATATAGGAGTAGTAATTTCAGAGATACCTCAGAAATAGTAACAGGCATTTTTGCAGAAGAAATTGGAAAACTAGGGCTTCCTGTTCCGGGAGCTTCCCTCCACTATTTTCAGAGAAGGAGTACATTGGACAACTTGATTTGAAGAGATATATCTTAAATATTCTAAGTTTTGAAAATTAGGGTTTCTCTGACAAACCCTAGATCAGCCAGCTCCATAACAAGGATGGACACCTCAAATCGGTAAGATATAATCTTTTGCTATTTTCAGTTGAGGTTCTCATTTCAAAGTGATCTATCACATCAGCTTGATGATAAGACTGTTTAATTTGACAACTTCCAAGCATGGAATTATATGATCTCCCTGAAGAAATGAATTGGACACCTACATGAGTAGAGAGGTTCTAGTTCCAAAGAGAGATGAGGCTCAAAGCCTTACTCAAGAAGAACTTGGTCAAGGCCAAGAAGATCATTGCTGATTCAGTCACGGATCAACTTGTACCACAAGTGTCTCCCCAAAGACACCAAAGATGTTTGATTCCTTGACCAAGCTATTTGAAGGAAAGAACATACATTAGAAGATGACCTTAAGAAACCATTTGAAGAATGTGAAGATCTAAAATGCAAAGACCATGCAGTCATAAGGGTCTCTCAAATCAAAGAACAACATGAAGCGGTAAAAGAAGAAGTGAAGAATGCAGAAGTGGTGATGTCCACCTTGAATGGCCTCCCAGGATCAAGGGATTCATTCATTCGAGGAATGTGTGCCAAAGGAAGTGATTACTTTCATCAGACTCTGGGAAGAAGAAGAAGCTCGACTCATAAGAAGAGAAGAGAAGATGGGAGCAATTGAAGAACAAGCTCTCACCATCGAAAGAATATCCCTCAAGTGATAAGGAATATGAAGGACTCGATTCTTGAAGAACCTCTTATCCATCTTGAGAGCTTGGATAAGAAATGATGAAGTCATGAATGAAGAAGATGATGAAGTGGAAGGATCAAGAAGGAGTCTACCCACGAAACAAATAAATATAAGTATTCAATTGTCATTTCATGATACTGTTTTTGTTATGTACTTGTTTATATTTAGTTGATGTACTATGCATGATAGAGTGTTTGCATTAACGACAGTATACTACTAATATGCATGTGATGGGTAAGTAGCTCATGGTGCTATATGACTCTTCATTGATACTTATCTAGAATGAAACCTCTTTGCTGACATATTGGATTAGTGCACAATCTCAATGTTGTCCTGGTAGAGATGGAAGGCATCTAGAAAAGTTTCCGTGAGATATGGATGAATGTTGTATTGGCTAAAATAGTTGCATGATCATATATTTATGTATAAGATTTTTCTAGTATGAATATTCCTTATGAAATGTTTCTAACCATACAAATACATTTGACTTGTAGGAAAGTTCGCGTACATAATCGCCTACAAGCAAAGAAGAATGAGACTTGTTCCAGAGAACAAGTGACAACAGTTCAAAGATGAAAAATAATATGACGAATACAACGACATAATTGGTGCAGAATCTTCCAAGAAGAAAGGGAAGATCAGTTCAAGAAGAATGATGTCTAGGATGCAGTATCGATACATGAAGGGAAGTTCGTAGTTCCATCATGCAGTAGATGGAAATATTGTGGGATACAAGGAAAGACTCGAAGAGACATTTGCAGCCAGTGGGAGTTGAGACACATGATAGGAAGAATCATGTGTCCAAATGAAAGAAGACCTTGTACGAGCTCAAAAGACACCCATGGGATAACACATACATGAGGAGCTTGATGAAGATCTGAACCTTTGCTACAAGGTTGATAGAGGATGACAAGCTCACAGATGGGTGCGAGATGAACTTTTGAAAAATTTCAAGATAGAGGATCTTGGTATCTAATGATCCTAGATGGATACATAGAAGATTAGTAGCATAGGAAGCTACTTGTCACTCCGATACAGAATGTTTTAGTGCATAGAGTACAAAAGATAGAGGGAGTATGATGCTTCAGAGGGAGTGACTGCAGAAGATCCTGTGTTTTGACATGGTACGGTAGGATGGACATAGTACTGATGACTCTAGGATTTACTAAGAGTAAAATGGATTCCAACCTTTGCCTCAAGGTTGAAGGTGGAAGACCAGTGATGCTCCTGTTATGTGTCGACGCACTATTTTCTAGGCATGGAGGTGTAGACAAGGGAAGTATGCAGTAGAGATACTGAATAGGTTCAGGATGATTGACTACATGACCACACCTATGGCATCGAACCTAAAGCTGTTAAGTGATGCTTCATCAGAGACAGTTGATGCTACGATGTATCGTCAAATGATTGGGTCCTTGATGTATCTGAGGAACACGAGACCAGACATTTTCTTTGCTGTGAACACCTTGAGCCAGTTCTTGATATATCCGAGACATGTTCACTTGATTGCTACAAAGAATATTTTGAGGTACCTGAAGGGTACAATTGATTATGGGCTCAAGTATGATGAATCAGAAGATTAACCTGGAGGGTTATGTTGATTTAGATTGGGCAGGAAGTGCCATCAATAGGAAGAACACTTCAGGGTGTTGCTTCAATATGGGATCAGGAGTGATCTCTTGGTTTAGTAGGAAGCAATCCTGTGTGTCACTAAGTACAACTGAAGCAGAGTATGTCGCAGCTTGTTTAGCTCGTTGTGAGGAAGTATGGCTACGAAAGCTACTGTTGGATTTATTTGATCTCCAGATGGATGCTACTTGTATACATTGTGACAACCAGAGTTGCGTGAAGTTATCAAAGAATAAAGTGTTCCATGACAAGTCGAAGCATATCGAGATCAAGTACCACTATATCAGGGATATGGTGCAGAGGGGAGTAGTGAAGCTCTAGTATGTTCCGACGGAGAAACATATAGATGATGTATTGACAAATCCATTGGCTAGGGTGAAGTTATAGTACTTCAGGGAGAAGCTTGGTGTTCTCCAGATAGAGGTTTCCTCCAAGGGAAAGTGATGAGTCCCATAGCCATTCTAACATGGTGAGAGGATTGGTTCCTTCCATGGTCAGATGTAAGGGCTGGAAAATTCTGTCATGGTGAGAAGATTGCTTCCTTCCATGTCAGATATGACTACTGAGATCCATAGCCATTCTGATGAGTAGGTCAGATATAAGGGCTGAGCCATTCTGTCATGGTGAGAGGATTGGTTCCTTCCATGTCAGATATGAGTGCTGAGATCCATATCCATTCTGACGAGTAGGTCAAATATAAGGGTTGAGCCATTCTGCCATGGTGAGAGGATTGCTTCCTTCCATGTCAGATATGAGTGCTGGCCATTTTGTCGAGTAGGATAGATGTAAGGGCAATTGCCATTCTTTGAATGGAACTTCCTGGTGAGGTACCAGGAGAACTTAGTCTAGGACCGAGTAACCATTCTGATGTGATAGAGGGATGTGTTCCCACTTGATTAGATGCAAGGGCTGAACCATTCTGTCATGGCTAAAGGATTAATTTCCTTCCATGTCAGATGTGAGTGTTGGCCATTCTGATGAGCAGGTTGGATGTAAGGGCAACTGTCATTCTCTAAGAGAATGGAGGCACCTGGTCAGTTACTAGGTAGCTAAGTCGAGGAGTACTGGGGGCCATTCTGATATGACTGTAGGATTGGTTCCTACAAGATCGGATGTAAGTGTATGTTAGAATAATCAACCCATAGTTTACCCACTTAGACATTAATTTCATTATTTTTGTCTTATTTTCCTAGTTCATGTGTCCCACCTTGTGCAAGTTGTCATTTGCCTATCTATAATGGTGAAACTTGCCTTATTTGACTCATGTAGCACATGGGAGAGCTAAAGGAATTAATTTTGCTTTATTCTTGGCATCCTAGGCTCCCTTCTACTTTTTTTGCTTTATTGCCTGCTTTTTCAGTGTTTTAAGGCAAAAGGAAAAGCTAGACTAGGTGAGGTTAACTAGTTTTTTGTCCTACACATCCTCCTCTCTTTTCTCCATGAAAAAACATGTATGAGCTTCCATTCCACCACTCTTTAGCTTGCCTAAGCATTTTTTCCAATTCGTGAGCTCCATGACAGATTTGGGATCAACTTTTTACACCTATGGGGGATTTGCTTATTTTTGGTAAGCCTGCTTTATGCTAGATTCGAATTGCTCCTCATGCATTCAAATCCTTGATGTATGTTATTTATTCAGCAACCTATGTTATTACAGGTTTGGCTATTGTACACTGATTTAATACAGTTTAGTGTTCAGCTCCAATTTTCAGTCTCTTTGTGAGTGATTTTGCATGATCAATTGTTAATTGTTGTGAGTAAAATTAATCTATCACCTGGTTTAATTTCCACATGGTATCAGAGCCATTGTAGATTGTTTCTCTCCTTCAAAAATTGTTTTGCAGGTTCAACATCAGTGACTGGGAGCCTTCTACTGATAGCCGGGACAGATTTTCTAAGCTATGGATCAATCACAGAAAACTATCTTGACTCCCTTCAATTTATTTGAATGGAAAGCAGAGATGGAGATACTGTTGAGAGCGAAAGGCCTCTACAGGGTGACTATGGCAATAGAAGCAGAGCCCAATGCAGTTGCAGAGAAGATAAAATGGCACAACAGGAGGGATGAGGCTTATGGCCTCCTGTGTCTGAGTATTTCCAGAGACCTCCTTTTCCATCTTGATGGATTGACATCACTGAATGAATTATGGGAGAAGCTTGATGATATTTTTGGAAAGACAGATGAGATGAGGGGACATCAAATCGAAAATGAGTTGATTTCTCTGAGTCCAACGAGCTTTGAATCCTTGCAGCTATATTTCTCCAAGTTCAAAGCACTAGTTTTGCAGCTGAAACAGTGTGGTATCGAAAATAAAGATGATAAGCTCGTATTGGCCATCCTCTCGAAGCTGGGCCCTGATTATTCAGTGTTTTTTTCGACCTTCTATGCCACAAAACTGACAGCTTGAACTTGGAAGATGCCTAGCCTTGCATATTTCATGGAATCTCTCACACAAGAACAGGACAAGCTGGTGATGATGGGCACCATCAAACCATCCAAATATCAAGCTTTGACTGCTGGAGATTCGAGGGTGGATTCAAAAAGAAAAAAGAAAGCTAAAAAGCCACCTGAGCAAAAGAGAGACAAGAAATAGTCTCTGGAGGATCAACAAGGTCCCAAGAAGAATAACCAGAAGAGGAAAAACAAAGGTGAAATGAACAAGTGCACATACTGCAATAAGGGCAATCAATCTGAAAGCTCTTGTATGAAAAAGTAGATAGACATGATAACCCAACTCCTGGAGAAGAATGGCATCTCCCTTCTAGAAAGCTCAAAGAAGAGAGAAGGAGGATCAAGTTCAGATGACAGAGAGAGAGTTCATGCTCTAGTTGCTGGCACATCAAGCTCACCCAGTTTTATCATTGATTCTGGAGCTTCAAGACACATGGTTTCAACTAAGGAGGCCTTCTCCTCACTGGATATGTCGAAAGGACCATCTATTGTACTAGGAGATGACTCTCTCGCTGAAAGTAAAGGCAAAGGAAGGATAGATCTTGATCATGGTAAGTTCAGCAATGTGCTGTATGTGCCTGGTCTCGCCTCCAACCTCCTGTCAGTGTACCAGATGAACCACACTGGGTCTCTGAAGAAGGTCATATTCTCCCCCGATGAAGTTGAGATCACAGAGATCTCAAGTGGTAGAGTCATTGCAAAAGGAGTTGTAAATCATGCTCAAAAGGTATACATGTTCTCACACTTCCTACCTTACTCAAACCCCTCTGCTCTTCTCATTCATGCTAATGAAGCCAGCAAGCTTTGGCATGAAATATTTGGCCACCTAAACTACAAATATGTATCAGATCTTAGTGAAAAAGAGATGGTCATAGGGTTTCCCAAGATAAAATTTTCCAAAGGAGTCTGCCAAGGTTGTATCCTAGGAAAACACCCAGAGCACAAATTTGAGAGAGCTAGTCATGAGAGAACCTCTGCACCCCTCGAGGTGATCCACAGTGATGTTGCTGGCCCATTCCCTCATATGTCCATGAGTCAGGCCAAATATGCATTGAATTTTATTGATGAATTTTCTAGGTATTGCTGGGTTCACTTCCTGAAACACAAGTCTGAAGTTTTTGGCCTATTCAAAGTCTTTAAGGCTTTGGTTGAAAACCAGTCTGGAAGGAAACTCAAGGCCCTCAGATCTGACAATGGTGGTGAGTATGTCAAGTCTGAGTTTATTAATTATTGTGCAGATACAGGTATTCAGATGCAGAATTCTATCCCTTACACACCACAACAAAATGGTGTTGCTGAGAGGAAGAACAGATCACTGAAGGAGATGGCAACATGCATGATGGAGGCCAAAACTTTGCCACCAAAGTACTGGGCCGAAGCTATCAACTGTGCAGCCTATATTCAGAATAGGGTGCTTCACAAACAGCTTGATGGCATGACTCCCTTCGAAGCATGGAGTGGGCACAAGCCAAATGTGACCCATTTCAGGATTTTTGGCTCAAAGGCTTGGGCTAGAATCTCGACAGAGAAGAGGAAGGCTTTGCAGCCCCAAATCCAAGAGTGTCTTTTTGTTGGATACTCTGAAGATTCAAAAGGGTACAAGTTGATAAATTTGAGCACAAATAAAGCCTTCATTGAAAGGTGTGTTCAGTTTGAAGAAGAACCCCTTGCAACAGTGGAAGTTGGTGAAGCCTCTTCACCACCTGAACCTCAAGAAGTAAGTAAAGAGTTTGTTGAAAATGCTGATTCTGATTTGTCTAATGGAGATGAGTTTATTGCAGACCCTAACAGACCCACAAGGCCAAAATGGGAAGCCAAGACACTACATGCAACAGGTGAGCTAGCTGGGGATCCCAATGACCCAAGGAGGACTAGATCTCAATTTGAGAGTGGTCTGTGCATGAAGGATCCTATGTTTGCTGAAAAATGATATTTTATGGTGGATTCTGATCCTCAAACATATAAAGAAGCAGCAGGAGATCCAAGATGGCAAACAGCCATGAAGGAGGAGTTCGGCTCACTCCAGAAAAGCAACACATGGGAGCTAGTGGATCTTTCCCTAGGGAGAAAACTAGTACAGTGTAAGTGGGTATATAAGACCAAATTTGCTGCTGATGGTTCACCACTGAAGTATAAGGCTAGATTGGTAGCCAAGGTCTACTCACAGGTTCATGGCACAGATTACAATGAGACTTTTTCCCCAGTGGAAAAAATGGATTCCATCAGGCTAGCCTTAGCCATTGCAGCCTCAAGGCAATGGGAGGTACATCACATGGATGTAAAATGTGCCTTTCTGAATGGAGATCTCAATGAGGAGATATATATGCAGCAGCCTAAAGGTTTTTCTACTAACCCTTCTCTTGTGTGCAGATTGAGAAAGTCATTGTATGGGCTAAAGCAAGCCCCCAGGGCTTGGTATGCCAAGATCGATAGCTTCTTGCTATCACTGAATTTTGTTCGGTGCAAATCAGATCCAAATGTCTATTTGAAGTTATTTAATGGTTCATTAATGATGATTGTGTTATATGTTGATGACCTCCTCATTACAGGAAGCTCACAGGCTGAGATTGCTTCCTTAAAAGGAGCTATGAACCAAGCCTTCTCCATGACATATTTGGGGCTCTTAAGTCAATTTTTGGGGCTTGAGATCTCTCAAACCAAAGCTGGAATCAAGGTGCACCAGTCCAAATATGCATTGGAATTGCTGAAAAAATTCAGAATGAAGGATTGCAAAGCAAGCAAAACTCCTTTCCTTTCAGGAGTGAAGCTGGAAGAAGCTGATTCTTCAACGATGGTAAACAATACACTGTATAGGAAATTGATTGGATGTTTGTTGTATCTGACACATACTAGACCTGATATTTGTTATACAATAAGTGTGGCTTCTAGATTCATGGATCAGCCTCAAGATATCCATTGGAAAGAAGCCAAAAGGATCCTTAACTTTGTTCAGGGAACAAGGACACATGGGATCTTCTATAAAGCAAAATCTGATCTTGAGTTGATTGGATTTACTGACAATGATTGGGCAGGTGATAGCACAGACATAAAGTCCACTTCAGGATATGTGTTCATGCTTGCAAAAGGGCCAATCAGCTGGTCAAGCAAGAAACAGAGTGCCATTGCACTCTCATCTACAGAAGCAGAGTACAGAGGAGTTGTTAATGCAGCAACTCAATGTTTATGGTTGCAGGGTTTACTTGGAGAGTGTGGCTTCGAACTAGAGTACTCAACTAGCATCTACTGTGATAACCAGAGTACCATTCGAATCTGCAAGGATCCAGTTCAGAAGTAGAGAACCAGACACATTGAGATCCATATGCACTACATCAGAGAACTTGTGCATGATGGCACCATTCACCTACTCTTCTGTTCATCTTCAGAACAAGTAGCTGATATCTTCACCAAAGAATTTTGTGAGAAGACCTTCAGCAATCTCAAATCACTACTGGGGATTTTTGATCATGCTGTGAAAGCATGAGTGGAGACAAGATTCTACAATTTTGTTTTACAGTCCATGTTTAAGGGAGGATTTTCCCAAGTTGGTTTTGCCTCTTTCCTTGTTTAAATGGACATGCAGTATGTAAAGGGTGACTAAGCCTTGTTTCTAGGCCCTATAATTTTTTGATATATTACTCATAAGTCAGGCTTAAGGGGGGGTGTTAGAATAATCAACCCATTGTTTACCCACTTAGACATTAATTTCATTATTTTTGTCTTATTTGCCTAGTTCATGTGTCCCACCTTGTGCAAGTTGTCATTTGCCTATCGATAATGGTAAAACTTGCCTTATTTGACTCATGTAGCACATGGGAGATCTAAAGGAATCAATTCTACTTTATTCCTGGCCTCCTAGGCTCCCTTCTGCTTTTTCTGCTTTATTGCCTGCTTTTTCAGTGTTTTAAGGCAAAAGGAAAAGCTAGACTAGGTGAGGTTGACTAGTTTTTTGTCCTACACATCCTCCTCTCTTTTTTCCATGCAAAAGCATGTATGAGCTGCCAGTCCACCACTCTTTAGCTTGCCTAAGCATTTTTTCCAATTCGTGAGCTCCATGACAGATTTGGGATCAGCTTTTTACACCTATGGGGGATTTGCTTTTTTTTGGTAAGCCTGCTTTATGCTAGATTCGAATTGCTCCTCATGCATTCGAATCCCTGATGTATGTTATTTATTCAGCAACCTATGTTATTATAGGGTTGTCTATTGTACATTGATTTAATACAGTTTAGTGTTCAGCTCCAATTTTCAGTCTCTTTGTGAGTGATTTTGCATGATCAATTGTTAATTGTTGTGAGTAAAATTAATCTATCACCCGGTTCAATTTCCACAGTGTAGAGCCTTTTCATCATTGTGAGTAGGATGTGTTCCCACCTGGATGAATGTAAGTGCAAAAATATTTCATCATTGTGAGCAGGATGTGTTCGAGCCTGGATGAGAGTCTTTCATCATTGTGAGCAGGATGTGGTTCCGGCCTAGATGAAAGTGAGGAAATATTCCATCATTGTGAGAAGGATGTGTAGTCACCTGGATGAATGTAAGTGCATAAATCTTTCATCATTGTGAGTAGGATGTGTTCTACCCTGGATGAGAGTCTTTCATCATTGTGAGCAGGATGTGGTTCTGGCTTGGGTGAAAGTGAGGAAATCTTCCATCATTGTGAGCAGAATGTGTTCTGGCCTAGATGGAAGTCCAAAACTCTTCCATCATTGTGAGTAGGATGTGTTCCAGCCTGGATGGATGTGAGTGCTGTGCTTTTCTAACGAGTAGGTTAGATATAAGTGCTGAAGAAGGCCTACATGGGGGCTAGGCCTACAACCAGCATGAAAAAGGGCTGGCTCTGTAGAACTTCCTGTGACGAGAAGAATCATGAGATAGCATCAGTGATGATCCAGATCGAGTGATGATCCAGATCCAGTGGTGATGATCCAGCAATGATGATCCAGATCGAGTGACGATCTAGATCTAGTGATGATGCCCAGTGATGATCCAGATCCAGTGATGATGATCCAGACCGAGTGATGATGATCCAGATCGGGTGATGATCCAGATCGAGTGATGATCCAAATCCAGTGATGATGTCCCATGATGATCCAGATCGAGTGATGATCCAAATCTAAAGATGAATATGAATTGAAGACGAAGATGACTTGAAGACTAAGAAGACTTGAAGATGTAGATGATGAGATGATCCAATTGATACATATAAGAAGACCAGTGCTGAAAATTGTGTTGAGAGAATACCTTCCTAGTTAAGAGGGAGTGTTGATGTATTTGTAACTTCGGAATGTATTCACTTGTATTTCTTATGTATTGTAACCTGATGTTTATTCTGGGATGGATTGTAATGTATTTGAGTCATGTCATACCCCGATGTTTATTCCGGGAAGTTTCTATAATGAGAAATTCATTTCAAGTCATTATGGGTAACCCTCCTATTGGTCAAGGGTTAAAGTCCCCATAGTTGTGGGGCCCTTGGGTTATTAGACTATCCTAGAGAATTCGACCCTAGGTGAGTCATTGTAAGTCGGGAAAATAGTCCCCACCATAGTGTTACCCTCGTATTGGTCAGAGGAGGCAAAGTCCCCACAAGTGGTGGGGCACTAGGGTTATTAGACACTCTTAGAGATGTCGGCTCTAGTAAGTAATTGTTAAGTGAGGCCAACATGTTGGAGTGGGTTCCAAGTGAATGGAAGAATATAAATAAAGAGTGAGTCTCTCTATTTA
Organism: Pseudotsuga menziesii; assembly: GCA_001517045.1. Classification (NCBI taxonomy): domain Eukaryota; kingdom Viridiplantae; phylum Streptophyta; class Pinopsida; order Pinales; family Pinaceae; genus Pseudotsuga; species Pseudotsuga menziesii. The sequence goes on along the minus strand of LPNX010816491.1, from coordinate 269,160 downwards.
CAACACACACAGTCACTCATTGGGGCACATGAGTGAGAGAGGATAAGCTCTCTCAGTGAGAGAGAGAGAGACTGCTGCTGTCGGGAGATCATCTTACTGTTTTGGGGTTTTACCTTTTGGTGCTGATTCTATCTCTGAGTGAGTTGTGGGGTTTTCTCCTTTATGGTTTCCCCGAGGAAAATTCTTTGTGTCTCTTGTCTCTTGTGTTTTATTGCTGTGCATGTTATTCTCTCAGTTAAAGATCCTAAGATAATAATGGTAGCTTATATGATAAAAATATAACACTTCGGCTCGCAAATAGTCCTTTGCTTCCTATGCTAACCTGTGAGATTCTTCTTTCCTTTTCTTTACTTCTTCTTCTTCTTGCCTTTTAAGTTCCTCATCAGCTTTGCCTTTCCCACCAACAATAGTTATCTTTTGTTTGAATCTTCTCCTCAAAGCTGTCATGTTTTGAGCATTCCGGAAGACCTCTTCATCTTTATCCTAGAAATATGTATACTCAAAATGCACTCCAGTTGCTGTGCAATAATCAACAACTTTATCCTCAGATTCATTTATATGGAAAATCATTTCACGAAATTGAAAATACTCTAGTTTCTTAACAAATTCCACTTTAGTATTTACCTTGGAAAATTTGTAACTCCCTATAAAAAAGGGGACTGTAGGGTATACTGCCTTTTTCTGCTCAAATAGGAAATTGTCCACTCCGTCAATGTACAACTATCTCACAGACTCTTTATGGTTTACATAGTATGTAGCATACCTAGGTAGAAGGGAAGGATGCATTGAACCACCGTACATTCTTAAATACAAGCTGTCTTCTATCAAATAATAGTTCCCATTATTTTGTACAAATTTCAGAGCTTCCTCCAACATACAATTACATTCAACTAAGAAAATCAATGTATACAATGGCATAATGAATTCTCACAAATCTCCTTGTAATGGCTATAATATTTGTGAGCCTAGAATAATTTATAGGCAGCATACACAGGGGCTCGGTCTTTATCCCATTTGCACTTCAATGCTAGGAATGGCTGCGTACATAAAATGCAATCAATCAATATTGAACTCATATAAAATTCAGTCTTCTTCTGGGACACTCCTCCCAATGCTGCACTTATACAAGCTAACAGGCTGTTGGACACTATATTTTCCCAATTAAAGATTGTTCCTTGGGTGGCCACAAAAAATATCACTGGTACCCAACCTATTTTAAATCTTTTTCCATTAGCCCTCCCAAAAATTCTATTCAACATCAATGCAATGAACTTATATGGAGTGCAGAGGATTGATGTCTCGTACTCTCCGGAAGGTCTCGTATGGAAGTTTTTACCTGGGATCATCATTTTTTTAGCTGTTTCCACCATATCTAGGTTGAGCTCTTTCAACAAACTCTCAGTCAAATAGGTTTGTGGTGTTGGTAAATTATAAGCCATGGATACATAGGCTGGGCTATATGCAGCATAACCCTGCCTCTCAGTGTTGTCCAATATCATCCTCGTTACATCTGCCCTTGGAAGAATCCACCCTATCACCTTTGAACAAGGGAAAAGTTCAGGTCTGGTAGCCACCTTCATAATAGCTGATCTCTCAATGTTGGGATATATAGGTAGATCTTCGAACCCAGCTTCTGAAACACTCTAGTTTGAAATCATTCTATATACCTCTCCCCATTTATACTCCGGCTCAACTCCAGTAATGGCTTTAGTATCTTCATAAATAACCTCAATTCTAGTTATTATCTCTAGTTTTAGTTCCTCCTCAGCTGCTTGGGCCTTCTTTTATGCTTTCATGGCATATTGATGTGCTGATGATTAGCTTGTAACAATCATGCAAAATGATTTTAGTCTACTTACTCCTAGCAAGCTATGTATTGAAAGAAACAACAAAAAAACTAGAATATTACTATCCCATCAATATGCATGATGGATAACTTTCTTTTATCAAATAAACGGGCCTTTGGTATGAGAGGAAACAACAAGAAACTTGCAAAACTTATCTGCCCCAATCTACGAAAACCTCTACTTGGGAAAACCCTAAATCTTCACAACACCCTTATGTCTATGGGTAGAAATCTCAACCATGGAAAAATCCTTAAAAAATGCGAACCGCTAAAACCCAAAAACCCCTTCTCATCTGCGCACTCCTCCTACATCCCATGGAAACCTACTGTTGCTCAAAACATGGCCACGCAGCCTGGGGTTTAAAATGGTGCCAGAATGAAGGGGATGGTGCAAATGGCGAAACGATCATCTGCACCCTGCCGTTTCTTTCCAAACAACTGTCAAAGAGGGACTCATGGTTGGCTGAAAAATAACCACAAATACTAGGTGAGAAAAGGGCCAGTTGAAATGAAATGACGTTAAAAAATAGACAAGAGAAACCCTACATAAAGAAAAACCCACCACTACTCCTTTCAAAAACCCCCATGGGAAAAAAAATACCTAACCCCGTCAGGACATACAGGTAAAATGAAAACAATGCTGGGAAAATAAAATAATTAGGCGAATCCTACCTAGAAAACTCTGCAGATGACTTGGACAAACAACGACCTCTACAGGTAAACAAATTGTCTAAACAATCGAAAGCTGCGCAGACTCCAATGGGAAACCAACATGGTGATAATGACACTTCATACAAACTCTACAACTTTATAAGCTCGACCATGAGAGGGGTAATTTAACCTGGCGGGAAAGAAAATTTAACCCCACGTTGAAAACATACTCCTGGGAAAACCCACAACGTCGGATCAATTCAGCGCTTCATACCCGGGACATCAGATGGAAACACACATCGACAGACGAAATTACTAACTTATATTGGTATCGGTGATAACAACATGAAGTCGCAAATAGATCCGGCACTACACTTCTGCAACGTCGGCCGACATCACCACTAAATCCTCGGCTTATTCCAACAAACACAAACGATGACGAGAACATTTCACCAACTTAATTGGATATCGGAGAAGGACATGAAAATGGAGACCCGACTCATCGGAACCGATCCAGACTAGGCTTTCAGAAGATTGACAAATTGCTCCGATACAATACACGAAACGCCATCCAATATATCAGAGCAAACTTCGCAAGGCTCCTGATGGGAGTATCAGGAAGGCAGTCAACTGTGCATCTAATGCATCGGAAAGCTAGTCGTCTAGGCATCCGATAAAAGCAGACAAATAGTCAATTCTTTAAAAAAAAATCAAGTCACAGGAAAAATTTGGTAAAGTCATGGAATTTCTTAATCCTTCTAAATACTAAAAGAATAAGGGGGGGACCCTAAAAATTAATTTTTTTTGGGAAAAATAGTTGCATCTGCAACAATTGGTGACTACCTGATGAACACAGATCTCTGAACAACTTATCCTTTGAATAACATACTGTTTTGACGGTATTAGTTTATTAGATTTCTTAAAGATATTTGGATTTCCAGAATACAAGATTTATGATCTTTAAGCATTGATGATAGTCCAAATTGAAGAAAGGGGAACCATGGTTTCAAAATCTCGATAACTCTTCTGAGGCCAAAGATATGAGGTTTATTTTACCTTTGCCTTTGGATATCTTCCAAATTAGACACGACAAGATTGTAACAAGTGGTAAATAGATATATCCATTTGTTCCTCATTCCCATGCCAATTTGCATTCTCTTGATGCTTTTGGATTTTTGTCCTTTTGAGTCCTCCCTAATTGCTTTCTTTTTTGAATCTTAGTTCAGGCCCCTCTATCCATAGTGTCCTTTTGTGTGAGAGATATTTTGATTTCAACTCATGGACGGAGAAGAACTTTTTAGCAATCTTATTCAAACTAATTTTTTGTTCAGTATGTGTTTTGGTACATATTTACTTCTTGGGAGATTTTGACTCTTGTTAGCCTTTTGGCTTTCGACTGTGGCATGGGATCATTTAAATATAATACACTATTTACCGTGCTTCCTTTCCATGGGTCTTTTGTTGTTACCCCCCTAGGACAGTCTTTAGTGTGAAATGAATGGAGCCTCAAAATAATACTTCGGAATTTTCTATCCTTAGTTATTTTAAAGGGATTAAACAAGAATTCAATGTGTTCATATTCCATTCAGATAATCTGCTAGTCTTAAAGAATCCTTAAACATTGTGTATGTGTAAATAGTAGGCAGCCTTTGATCAAATATTTTAGTTTATCTAGAACTTTGATGAACTCCAAAACAAAAAATCGTGCTGATTTATTGAAACATAAACAAACCAAGATTTACAAGCAATCAAAACTTGAGCAAGTAAAAGTAAATCAACTGAAACTAATCTGTGCAAAGAAAACAAAACAAATCAAACCATTTATTTATGTACAAGAAAAACAAAAGCAAAACCATTAAGAAAAATAAGATCCCTTGTTCATGCAAGATCAACTATATAGGTGAGATGGGACGTTCTTTCCACATGCGGTTAAAAGAACATGGGGCAGACATTAGAAAAGAACGTATTCGTTCCTCAGCCCTTGCAGAACATGTAGCCAAAAACAAACATCACATTTGCCTAGAAGACACCATTATCCTTGCGAAAGAAGACCACTATTTTAAAAGAAAATTTAGAGAGGCCTTAGAGATTACCAAACTCCCACACAACCTAAACAGAGATGGTGGCCTCGAGGTGAGCACTAGTTGGCTTCCCTCTATTCTCAATCGGAAAGGCCACTTGTCCCTTAAATTTTTTTCTTCTGCCCCTTTTTCCTCTTTCAAGCCCCTCCCCTTTATTCCTCTATCCTCCTTCCTTGGCCTTAATTTTTACCTTTATCCTTATAAAATACCCTGAAATTTAAAATTAAAATTGAAAGGTCTTTTTGAAAAATCATTTTAAAACTTTAGGTTTTTGAAAATAGATTATAAGCAACTTTTAGACCCTTTCCCTAAGTTTAGACATAAAAACCCCTCCAATTAAAATACCCTACTAATTATTACCTTTATCCTTAATAACCTAAAATTAAAAATTAAAAATGGAAAGATCTTTTTCAATAATCATTTTAAAACTTTAAGCTTTTAAAAATAGATTATAAGCAACCTTTAGACCCTTTCCCTAAGTCTAGACATAAGTATGAGTTAAATTTAAAATAAATTAAAATTAAAATAAATAAGGTAAAATCATAATTAAAAATTAAAATAAAATGAAATTAAATAAAAATTTCCTTAATAATAGGCATTTAGAATGAAATTAAAATTTTTTCCTTAGGTCTAGACACATTAATAGGAATTTAAAATAATATTTGTTATTAATGATAATATAATTTATAAGAAACTTCCTAGGGTTTGTTTTATTATTAGTTAAAATAAAAAATAAAAAAAGGTAAGATTATAATTAAAAATTAAAATAAAATGAAATTAAATAAAAATTTCCCTAATAATAACCATTTAAATTGAAATAAATTTTTTTCCTTAAGTCTAGATACATGAATAGGCATTAAAATAAAATTTGTTATTAATAATAATAAAAAATTTTGACATTTTGATATAAAATTTTTTTATTAACTTTTTATTTGATATTAAAATAGAATTAAATTTTTTTTTTAACCTTGGAAACCCTAGTCTCCGTGGCCGACCTTAAACCTTTTCTACCCGGGTTCAGTATTTATTGATGTTTCTCACTCTCTCCACCTTCGACATTGTCCTGATGATGGATCCTAATATGGATCCGAAACGTCGACTTGGTCATTTCGATTCTGTGGTTTCTTCGACAACAACATCAATAACTAACCACCACAGAAATTTAGCAACAGGAAGAAAAATAAGGCTTGAGAAGTAAACCATTTACTGGTAAGTTCTCCTCCCACCTTTGTAAGTCTCACAATTTGTAAGTTGAGGGGCCTATCTTCTGTACAATCTAAAAAGGGCCTATCCATAGTTGCTGAAATTTAGTGTGCTTTCCCTTTTCATCATGCGGGTGATCCCACTTAAGAACCAAATCACCTACCTCGAATTCGTTTTCCTCAGATTTGTGTTTGTCAAACCATATCTTCACCATTTCTTATTGATGTTTAAATATTTCTCAGGATTTGGACCTATACTCCTCTAACTTCAGCAGATTATGAATTCGAATTTGCAGAATTTCATTATCAGTACCCCTAGAAAGTTGGGCTAGTTTAGAAGATGGAAACATAATATTAGGAGGTAATATATCTTCTTTCCCTTAGAAAAGAGTGTAGGGTGACACACCTAAGGATTTCTTGGGTGTGACTCTATTAGCCCAAAGTGCATTAAGGCAAATCTAGATGCCAACTCCTTTGATTTTCTATAACCATTTTCTTTAAAATTCTAATCAGGTTTTTATTGGTGGATTCTGCCAAACCATTTCCTTGTGGATAGTAGTTTGCAGAATAGTGTAGCTTAATTCCTTTTTAATTTGTGAGTGCATTCAATTTAATAGATGAAAATATTAAGCATTATAAAAAACCAGGGAAATTGGAACCCCAAACCTGGTCATAATATGATCTTGCAGAAAGTCCATAACTGCATCTTCATTTACTTTACGTAACATAATGGATTCTACCCATATGGTGAAATAATCGGTTGCCGTTAGGATGTACTTATGTTGCAATGAAGAATTTGGATTGATCTCTCCAATAATTTCAATCCCCCATTGATCAAATGGTTTTGAGATAATCACTGGTTTCAATGGTCCTGCTGCTTTGGATTTCCTCCCACCGCTCCTTTGGAAAGTATCACACTTTCTAACATGAGCATGAGTATATTTAAACAATGTCAGCCAGTAATATCCGGCTCTGAGAATCTTGTGTGCTGTTGTGTCTCCTGAAAAATGACCTCCAATGGGTCCATCATGTAATTCTGCTACAACCTTCTTTGCATCTTCATGTTCCAAGAATCTAAGAAAGACTCTATCGTAGTTCTTTCTAAACAACACTCCATCAATAATCTGATATAAGGCTGATTTTAGACATAATGCTCTTCTTTACTTGGGATTCCAATGTTTCGACATATATCATTCTTGCAAATAATGAATCAAATCTCTATACCAGGAGTTTGGAGCTGTGAATAGAGGACATAAATCCACCATGTGTAATTCAGCTTCATTATCCTAGCTGTTATCTTCATTTTTTTGATCCTCAGCCATCAACTTACATAGTCCTAGTCCTTTAATTATGGTTGCTGGTTTGAATTCAAGATCATATTCTTGCAAAGAAGTCACCCAGTTTCCTCTTCTTTCTCCCACTTCTTCTGTACAAAAAGGGATCATACTGCTGGGTGAGGGACTATTACTTTGGTGCGGTTCTTAAGTATGTATGGCCTGAATTGCTTTAGTGCCTTAAAAAATGCATAAGATTGTTTATCAACTGCGAGATAGTTCAATTCATCCCCTTGCACACCAGTGCTCATAAATGATATCGAGTATTCATCTCCCCCTTCTTCTTTCTGCGTAAGCACTGCTGCTAATGAATCATCTGAAGCAAACGTGTATAAGATAAAATCCTTTTCAAAGTTTGGAATTTTAAGTGATGGTGAATGAGCTATGGATGTTTTAATCTTGTCAAATGCACCCTTCTATGAATCAATCCACTTGAATTGGACACTTTGCTTCACCATTTGTTGCAAAGGTTTGACAATTTGAGCAAAGTCTGGCACAAACCTTCGCAGGAAATTTATTGTCCCCATAAAAGATTGCATACCTTTTTTTATTATGGGGTAAAGGGATCTGTTAGATGGCTTTAATTCTCTCTGGGTCTATTGAGATCCCTTTTTAAGAAATAACATGACCCAATAGCTTTCCTTCCGTGACAACGAACACACATTTCTTAGGATTTAAAGAAATGCCATATTTTCTACAACATTCGAAAATCTATTTTAAATGAAATGCATTCTCTTCTCCCTTCTTCAAAAATATTGTAAAATCATCTAAATAAACCAAAACACTATGGCCAATTAGAACGCAGAAAGCTATATCCATAGCCCTTTGGAAAGTCGCTCCAACATTAATGAGTCCAAAGGGAATCCTTCTATATGCAAAAGTCCCCCACTTGGTTCTGAAAGTGGTATTGATCCTGTCTTCTTCTACTACAAGCACTTGGTTATAACCTAAGAACCCATCTAATTGTTGGCAAGGGGTTGGGGTGAGTGAGTTGCACAGCGTTGCGGAAGCTGCGCAAGCTCACGCGGCATCGCGCAAGGGCCATTTAGCAAGATAAGTGGAGAAGTAACCACTTTTTGAATATTTTATGTATATATGGGCCTACTATTTTGTTGTAATAGGTCAATAGTGGTTAGAAATTAGTTAATAGTGGAACCTTGAGGTGAAGGCGTAAGCCTATTTATAGATCCATTTTTGTAACGATAAACAGACATGATTTTGGCATTGCAACTGGTGCACTCTATGCTAGGGATTGTTTCCTCTTGATTGCAATTTTGTCTGGGTTTCTTTTGATACACTCTCCGATTTTGGAGAAGGATGGTTTAATATGGCGTATTTGTGCAAGATTAATATAAGATGTGCTAAGTATGGTTCAATATTTATCTACAGTCTGTTATGATGTGATAATACTACTTTTTGTTATAATGATGTAATGCGATTTATGTAGATATGTTGTGATGCTATGATTCTACTTCTAATGCAATGATGCGACTTAGTTTCTCCTTGCTTTGTTAATGTGATCTATTAAATCTCTGTGACTATTGAATGCGGTATGATGTTTCATGATTAATGCTGTGATAATATAGGGTGATCACATAAGTCATGCCCCACCCCTAGTAGGATCCCCATGTACTCCTCCCCCATTGTCGAAAAATCGGTTCTGACAGCTCTCCCTTGAACGCCTCAGGTGAGACCTCGTCTGCTTTGCAGACATTGTTGGGTAGGGTAAAACCTGTTCAGGACGGTGCTTAGGGAGATCGTGCTGCAGGACATCGACTGATTTGAAACCCCTGTCGATGAGGCTTTGTTGGTGGGTTGCGCCAACACTCATAGAGAAAATAGTTCAGAACTTGAGACCATTTGTAGTATTTGTTCCATGGGTGGGACAGGGTAATTATCTTTATCTGATGCACGATTTAGATTTCTAAAATCAACGCAAAGTCTGATCTCTCCAGACTTTTTTCGCACTGGTACCATGTTTGAGACCCATTATGAATGTCTGACTTTAAATATGATTTTAGCATCCAACAACTTTTTCACTTCACTTTGAATTAGGGGTTCTAGTTTGGGATGCATCTTTCTCAGAGGCTGTTGATAAGGTTTGAATCCAACTTTGATTGGAATAACATGATGTATAATTTTGGTGTCATACGTTTTTAGGTCCTCGTAGGTCCAAGCAAATACATCTTTATATTGTATGAATAAACTAATGAATTTACTCCTCTCATTGGGTGAACAACACTTCCCCAAATTCACATATATGGGTTCAGCCTTGTTGAGGCCTGGAAATTCGTAGGCAACAACAGCAAGGGATTCTCCCCAGTCAACATTCCCAACTAGCCCGTGACTGTTTGGTGTAGGGAATCCGTCTGGTTTGCGGTCCGGCTACCATAGGTCAAGTAACAAAACTAAAAGGTTTTACCGGTTGCGGTCCGGTCCACCGTAAATATTTTTGTATTTTTGACTTAAAGTATGATATGCACATGCCTAATTAACATGCAGGGTTATAAAGGATGCAAGGAGTAGTCACAATGTGATGCGCAGGTTCTTACCTTTCGTCTTAGAACTCAAGAGCCTCTAAATCACATACACAGTAATAAGTAAATCTAACTATCTACCTATCCCCAGGGAGCCAAATTGTAACTTATTAATGAGTAATGTATATTGTACATGCATTATAAAGAGAAATTATAGATAGCTGATATTAATTCCCAAAACACATGAACAATTAAAGATATTTAAACAATCAGATAGCCAATTGCTTATTAACAGCATTCATTACTCATGGTGGTAATTTCACAGAATAAACCAGAAATCATTCAAACAAGAACATAGGTCAAGAGAGTTAGAATGATCTCATGGATATTGGAGAGAAAGCTGAAAAACAAAATAGTTCATCTTCAACCCATCCATAGAATAACATTCGAACATCCCACCAAAATTTCTCCGACAGGAAAAACAGTAAATCTTTATTGTAAAAGGAAATAGTTCTTCTTACAATATCTCTTCACTAATCTAACTGGGAAAAAAGTCCTCCTTTTCCTCTAAGTCCTCTATATTTATACAAAAAGAATAAGATTGTTGGGCTGCCTACTAAATAATTCTTGGGCTTCCCCAAATCTTCGCCTCCCAAAATTTTACTTTCATTAAGTGTTTACAAAATTGCAACATATTACAAAAATGGACAAATATTCATGCGGAGGGCCCCGCTTGATTATTTAGAAATTTCTTCCAAGCTGAAGCCTCTGAGGCGATGCCTTCAAACTTAGAAGGTTCCAAAAAATGAATATTTATCTCGAATTTTGCAGCCTGGTTCCTGATGGCTTCAATTCTAGTTGCACTCAAGCGAAGCTAATCTTCTAATAGCTGCACACTGATTGCGGAATTATCTACCTCATTCCTCAAGGTCTGGTCATCGAGAGCTTTAATGTGCTATATTCTTCTTTCCTCTTCTTGGTACCTTTTCTGCAAAATTTCCACAAATAGGTTGTGGTCCGGAAAAGCATCTATTCTCTGTTCAGCTTCTACTTGGCATCGGTTATAAGTAATTAGAAGTATTCTAAAGAATTTTGTACATGCCCCTTTTTTCTTTCTAACAACCTTCTTGAATTCCTTGGCTGTGTTAATGGTAAACTCCAATAAGTCGTCGTCCTGCCTAAGGGCCTATCGATCTTTTGAGGGTAGCTCTGCAGGAACTTCTTCATTGTTCTCTAGTCTTGCCATCCTTGCTGTCAGGACTTCCAGGATGTCCTGAGATCTGTCAACAAAATATGAGGAGGTCTCCAAAATCTCCTCCAACTGACCCTCTACTTGCAAAACCCTGCATCTTTCCTCTTCTATGGTCGTCTGCAACTGAAGCATCCTGGCTTTCTGTGCCAGAACATGTTCTCTGAAAGGTTGGAGACTAACTTGTTGTTCTTTGGCTTCCTCTAAAGCTACTGTCAGTGAGGTAATCTTCTCTTGATATTGAATTTCATTCACCTCCAAGGTGGTATTTTGCAGCTCTAGATCCTTTATCTTTCCCAGTAGCTATTCCTTCTCTGCCCTCAACTCTTGATATTCTTGTTGTACTTTTTCCAGACACTCTTGGGCAGTCTCCATAGATCTTCTCTCTACGTGGAGAACCTGAATTTCAACCTTTAAAGACTTTATCTCCTTTTGCAGGTCTTCAAATTTTCTCTTTAACTTATTGTTTTCTTCTCTTTCTTTTCTTAGTGTGTCTTTTAGTTGAGAAGAAGACTTCTTAGACTGCTCTAGCTCTGTCATTATTTTATCTACATTGTTCTCTGAAGCATGGATCAATGCAACCCATGCTTTGATAGTGAATCTAGGGTCTCTGTCTGTTCCGTATATAATGGTCGTATCAGTTATGATCTTACCAGACAGGCCCCCTGTTTCAATCTTATTCTCGTTTATTTTTACCATCCTTTTCTTTTCTTTATAATAAAAGATAGTATTAAAATCAGGGACCTCTTCCCCTTTCTTCTATTCAAAGGGGACTAGTCTAAGGGTGGCGGCCATAGACTTTCCAGGTGTGTTGACAGTAGGTACTTCAGGGTCTTAAACGTTGGGGTTCTCAACGTCCTGTGCCTGAATGTCTGCTATGTCAGAGGCTAACGTTTTTGTCACTGTTTGGGTTAGCTTCATCCTCTCTGCCTCCTATTTCTTCAGCTCCTCATCTAGCTTCCTTTTGCTTTCTTCTTCTTCGATCTTGGCATCTTCTTCTGCTTTTCTGGCTACCTCTTGTGCAACTCTTCTTTTCTCTTCCTCTTCTCCCTTTAGCCACCCTTCGGCTTCTTGGGCTAACCTTTGAGCTTCTTCATTTCTTTTCCTGGTTTCCTCCTCGACCTTTACTTGCTCATCCTGCCCCTTTCCACCTTTGGTGGTTATTTTCTTTTTAAACCTTTTCCTCAAGGCCGTGATGTTCAATGCACTGTGGAAAATGGACTCTTCTCTATCCCAGTGGTGAGTGTATTTAAAATGGACATCAGCCTCTTTGCAGTGCTTTGCAACCTTGTTGTGGGAGTCATTCCTGTGGAAGGACATTTCCCCAAAATGAAACTTCTCCAACTCCTCCACAAATTCATTGGCCTTCTTTACTCTAGTAAACTTATAACTCCCCAACCTGAAAGGAAACGGAGGATATGCAACCTTCTTATGTTGAAATAAGAAACTTCCTATTCCATCTAGAAAGACTTGCCTAACTGCCTCTTTGTGAATTATATAGTCTGTGGCATACTTAGGCAATAGGGAGGGTGCCCTAGAGCCTCCAAACATTTTGAAATAGAGCCCCTCCTCATTCATGTAATAATCAGCATATTCTTCGATCACTTGCAGTGCCTCCTTCGACATGCAGTCACATCCTTTTAAGAAAATAAGTGTATATAATGGCATAATTAAATGCTCACACACCTCCCTGTAGTGACTGTGGTACTTGTGAGCTCACATTGGCTTGTATGTGGAGTAAATAGGTGTCCTTTCCCGGTCCCAGATGCAGCTTAGGCTGGGGAAAGGTTGATTTCATAGTAGGCAATCAATGAGTATGGAGCTCATGTAAAATTATGACCTTTTTTGGGACACTCCTCCCAAAGCTGAGGCCATGCAGGCTGAAAGGCTATTGGACACAATGTTGGCCCAGTTGAAAACGGTCCCCTATGTCACGACTTAAAAAATTATTGCCATCCACTCCAATTTGAAGCTTTTGCCATGGGCTCTCCAAAAAATTATATTGAGCATTAAGGCAATGAACCTGTAAGGGGTTCTTAAGCTTGCAGTGTCATATTCTCCCATCATCCTGGTTCTAAAGTTTCTTCCAGGCATGAGCATCCTCTTGAGGGTCTCGACGAGGTCCATCCTGATGTTTCTCAGCCAGTCTTTAGTTAAATATATTTGTGCTTCTGGAAAGTGGTAGTCCAGGGCTACATATCTAGGGCTATAGGCAGCATAGCCTTGTTTATCAACATTCTTAAGAATCATGGTGGTTAGATCTGCCCTGGGCAGGATCCAACCAATCACTTCAGAGCAAGGAAAGAGCTTAGGTCTCATAGCAATCTTCATCAATGAAGACCTTTCTATGTTGGCGTATATTTTTTCTTCCTCGAAACCTATATCAGGCACCTCTCAGCATGTGAACAACCTGTAGATGTCTCCCCACTGATACTCAGGATCGACACCAGTTATACATTTGGTGTCTTCATAAATATATTTGGTCTTGGTGACAACTTTGACATCGGGTTCCTCTTCAACCACAGGGGACTTCTTCTTTTGACGCTTAGACATTTTGAGTTCAGAGGAATCTTCCTGTCACATATAAAATTGTAATTGTTAGGTCATTTCCGGACAAATTATAGAGATTGAGATAACAATGTAAATGTTTTACCTCATTTGCATTAAACATGACGGTAGTTAATCAAACTAAGCATATATGTTCACACCAATACTCGTGTTTGACATTGAAATCGGCTCAGTCAACAAAGCTCAAGTGGGAAACAAGGTCTACTTTAAAATGAAACAACCTCAGGTTCTCTATGGGCGCCATGACCACTACGCTACGCGGAAAAGTGGAGGCACTTACTCTAGCCACTCAAATGGGTGTTTTACGAGATAGCACTATCTATGTGCCTTCTATGGTCTGTCTTAGGCTGGGTGATGCTCTACTACCCCAGACCGGTTCGGGTGCGAATTCGACCATGAACCGGGTCGCTCGAAATAGTGAGGTAAAAACAAGGTCTTGGTTTGCAAGATGTGGGTAACCGGAGCAGGGGAAACCAGTCCGACATTCCCCAGGGAGGCCATGAAGACCTTTCTCGAATGACCAAACATAAAAATGGGGCAAACTGGTGCAGACATCGTAACGGCCGTCTGCACCGGTTTCCCCAACCATCGAGTGCAATGTTAAAGGCCATAACGGCTGTGGAAAGGAAACACTCTGTGGGAAACACAACTCCCCTACTAACAATACCAAGACTCACCTCCGCATATATACTTGTTACGACAGAAAACGGCGTGAAAACCCTAACCACGAAAACAAACAATCAAAACGTCTAGCCGAATGGAAAGGGATAACGAGTACAAGATCCTACCTAGCATTGCTACGCGACTAGCGGGAGGAAGACCATTGAGATTCCACAGCGAAGCCACCTAGGAACGAGGGTACCAACAGTGAGGGTCCTGGTTAGCTCAGGAGAAAACGACAGTCCAAAACAACAATAAAATAATGATTTACCCAACCCGAAATATATATATACCTGGTCAATCTTAAGCGGTGAGAGAAAAACATCGGGCGGTTAAAACACAAGGATCGGAGATCATAAGAACATTTCCTCCCATAACGTCGGGTGGTAAAACAACTGGGAGAACCGTCGAGGCACCAAAAAGAAACTAAACAATAAAAGCATCGGAGCTCACAAGATTAAAACGTCGGAGCGATAGATGGATGAGGAGCTGCAACGATGGAAACGTAAAAGACATTGAGTTCCGCAACTGACAAAATCAGAGAAAAACAAAATAACTTCAATCAAGAACATTGGTTCCGTGGAAAACAAAATCAAACCACCGGGCAGACAACATTCTTCAAAGACGCAACGACAGAAGCCGAAAACTTAAGGATCAGTAAAACAAATCGGTGGGATCGAAAAAAATAAAGTGACGTGACATCCGCAACTGCGGAAAACTTAAAGCCAATACGCCCCGACGTGAATCCAAACGACAGCTGATTGAGACGCATAAGTGATAAAGGAATCGGAGAAACAATCAGACCCAATTGCTTATTACCTCTCCGCAACTACGGGAGCACAAGTGACTAAACTTCCGACTCAAACACTCAAAAATGCGTTCGATGGCAAGGTAAAATTAAACAAGTAGTGAAACATTTCTGACATTAGGAATAGTCTTTCTGCAGAATCATCAAACCAACTCAAAAGTCAAACCAAAATAAGCAAAAGGAGGGTCTTGAAATTTTTTGAATTTTGGGAAATTGTTGCAGCTGCAACAATTGGCGACTACCTGGTGAACCCCATATTTCTGACTTAACTTCTTCCCAGTAAAAGACTGTCTAGCTCAAAAGTTGAATTCTTATAGATGCTTGTATTCCTAAGCTGGCTAACCCATGCATTTAAATCATTGAGAAGCAGTCAATTCTTTGGGTAGTGGGAACACTCAAAATATTTGCAAGTCTGGATAACTCTTTTGAGGCCTAATAAGTGAGATTTATTTTATTCCTTTCTTTAGGTAGTTTCTGGCTTGGACACCACAGGATCGTAACATATGGTAAACAACATTACTCCTTTGTTCCTCATTCCCATGCCAACTGCACTTTTGTGCCATCTGAACTTTTGTTCTTTTGAGTCCTCCATCTGCCTTTCTTTCTGAAGTTTATTCAGGCTCTTCTATCCATAATGTCCTTTTGTGTGAGAGAAGAATTTACTTTTCAGCTCACAGACGGAGAAGAACTTTTGGCAATTTGAAATTCATGTTTCTGATACTTTGCTTTGATATGTATTGTTTCTTTAAGGAGTTTTGACTTTTGATAGCCTTTAGGATTTCTGAAATCATGGCATGGGATCATTTATATATAGTAAACTGTTTACCTTTCTTCCTTTCCGTGGGCCCTTTGCCATCACTTCCTAGGATGTTTTAGATGTGAAATGGATGGAGCCTCGAAATAGTATTCCAGACCTCTTAATTCTGAGTTATTTATAGGGGTTAAGTAGGGCTCCAATGAGCGCATGGCCAATTAGGAACACTTCCTACTAGAAGACATTCTATTGTTTAAAAGCACAGTATTTTCCTCAAGATTTCAGTTAATTAAGAACCCTGATGTTTCCAATGCAACCAAGAGTTTGCCTCTTTATTCAAAACCATAATAACTAGCAACAAAGCATTAAATCAAAAGAAAACAACATCAATTTATTTATGTACAAAACAGTAAAGAAAAAGAAAATTGTGTGCCCACCCTTGAAAATTATTCGATCTAATGAGTCAAAGGGCTAGGCTGTATTATAGACAAAATACCTATCCATGGTCTAATTGTGCTATTTTTGAAATCGAAACCATGTCTTCTTATCTACAATCATCCTTATCAGCCTGAGGAAGTTGAAGGAGCTCAGGCTGAGTGTCAATAATAGGACTAGATTTTCCTAAGGCATGATATCTTAGTTCAAGCTCCGTTAGATAATTTCCCAGAACAGAATTAGCAGATTCATTTCCTTCCCCCAACTTAGTGACAGTGTGCTTCATGTAAGGTTCTCTTGACATTTTGATCTGAATTAGGGTACCCTTACGAGGTAACCATAAATGAGACCAATCTGAGGCAAAATACCCCTTTAGCATGGTAGACCAATCTCAATTCAGAATAAGCCCATAACCATCCGGTATGTCAGCCACCATAATATCAATAAATTGACATATCGTGTTATTGGCAGATAAACGTATGAGAACATTCTTCATTTCTCCCACTACTTTGACACTTGTTCTGTCTAGTTGAACTACTTCCCAGGCTGTGGGATTTGGCTGCCCATTAATCCTTTTGCAAACTTCAAGTGGCATAACATTTACCGATGATCCAGAATCTACCAAGCAATTATACACATTATGATTCAGCACTTCTAGAGTCAAAAGGAAAGGTGGGGTTTTAGCTTTTTCTTCCCAACTTGGTTCGACGTCTTCTTCCCCCGGTTGGTTTTTAGTGGGTACATATTTTTTAGGATCCTCACTTTTTTTAGTGTTTTCTTTGTTAACATCTACTTGTCCTTCCATGAGTTTGGCATGCTCTTCGATTTGCTCTATTTCCTGGTTGACAGTGGTAACTTTGGGTGTTTTATCTTCAACATTGTCATTTAACTGTCTCTTGACATTCTTTTGCAACTTCTTAATCTTTGAAATTGTTGCATTGTCCTTAATTATTAGATCCATGTATTTTGTTGCTGTTGATATGTTCTCAGGTTTAGATGTACCCTTTTCTGTATCAAACATTGAGACACAATCCCATAAAAACATGGTATCATTATCCTGTCTTTCTATGGTCTAAAAACTTTTTTTTTCTTCACCACTGTCCTTAGTCAATTTACAGTCCAACAGCTGATTCATTACCAATGTCATCGAATTCAGCCATTGAGGACAATTCTTTTCAGAATGGGGTTGTTGGTGAAAAGTGCACAAATTGTCCCCCCCTACTTCTGTTAGACTCATTGATGCTGAATTATGTGGAGGGATCTTCAATTGGTTGTTATCCTCCTTTTTTTGGTAGTAGGGTTTATAAGTTTTCTAAAGTTCCCTTTCTTTCTCCAGATCCATTATTCTGTTGGAGAGTTTTTTAATCATTTTTAGCATTCCCTCAAAATCATGTGATTGCTCCTCCTTAGGTTTAGACAGCAATAAGGCTCTTCTCCTGGCAGTTTTTTCTCCAGGTAGCTCGGGATAATATTCTATACTTTCCTTGTCAGCCTCTACTCTTTCTGCCTCTTCATAAGTCTCTACCAACGTAGGTCTAACCTTCATTTTGGCAAACATAGCCAACTCAGGTCCCAGAGTTGAGGTATAATATTCAATTAGGACCTTGTATGAGGGTTTGTCAGTTTCAGATAAGTTCTTGAGGTATGTTGAAAACCTTTGAGTGAAATGATGTACCTTCTCATTCTTTTTTTTTTTTAAAACACCAAGACCTTTCATTAGTGATGCATGCGTATTTACTCCTGAAAATCCTTTCAAAGGTGTCCCAATCAGGGATAGAGTTTGCAGGCAAACCAAAATACCAGGATGTTGCTGCTCCTTTAAGGGTATGAAGGAACAATCTGCAGACAACATCCTCATATTCAACAGCCCTTAACCCATATACTACTAAATATAAACTTTGCAAGTGGTCATCTACATCAATCTTTTCATTGGGATCAAACTTAGGAATCAACTTCTCAAAATATTGAGGTAGGTTATGCAATGGAGGTGTTAGGTTTAAGGGTGATCTAGCCTTCCAAGGCAGCGGTGGGTTGGGCTGATTCACATTTATACCTGCCATGAGCAAAGGTGAAAGAACAGGAGTATGAGTAAGGAGCACCGTAAGGTGAAACCAGGATTACTTGCTTCAAATGTGGAACCAAACCCTGTAAGTCTGCTTCTACAAGTTCTTCAAAACTCTAAGTACTTGGGTCAGGACAAAAGATTCCAAAATATTGCTGGTGGGGTAATCTTGGGAAAATAGGTTTCCTCGACCAGCCATGCACTGCGGCCCTCCTTCTAGGGCCAAAAACTGTTGAGGCCTAGAAATTCACAGGAAACAATAGCAAGGGATTCTCCCCAGTCAATGTTCCCAACTAGCCCATGACTGTTTGGTGTAGGGAATCTGTCCGGTTTGTGGTCTGGCTACCGTAGGTCAAGTAACAAAACTAAAAGGTTTTATTGGTTGCAGTCCGGTCCACCGTAAATATTTTTGTATTTTTGACTTAAAGTATGATATGCACATGCCTAATTAACATGCAGGGTGATAAAGGATGCAAGGAGTAGTCACAATGTGATGCATAGGTTCTTACCTTTCGTCTTAGAACTCACAAGCCTCTAAATCACATACATAGTAATAAGTAAATCTAACCATCTACCTATCCCCAGGGAGCCAAATTGTAACTTATTAATGAGTAATGTATATTGTACATGCATTATAAAGAGAAATTACAGATAGCTTATATTTCTTCCCAAAACACATGAACAATTAAAGATATTTAAACAATCAGATAGCCAATTGCTTATTAACAGTATTCATTACTCATGGTGGTAATTTCATAGAATAAACAAGAAATCATTCAAACAAGAACATAGGTCCTAAGAGTTAGAACGACCTCACGGCTATTGGAGACAAAGCTGAAAAACGAAATAGTTCATCTTCAACCCATCCATAGCATAACATTTGAACATCACACCCAACTTTCTCCGACAGGAAAAACAGTAAATATTTATTGTAAAAGGAAATAGTTCTTCTTACAATATCTCTTCACTAATCTAACTGGGAAAAAATTCCTCCTTTTCCTCTAAGTCCTCTATATTTTTACAAAAAGAATAAGACTATTGGGCTGCCTACTAAATAACTCTTGGGCTTCCCCAACTCTTCGCCTCCCAAAATTTTACGTTCACTAAGTGTTTACAAAATTGCAACATATTACAAAAATGGAAAAATATTCACGAGGAGGGCCCCGCTTGATTATTTAGAAATTTATTCCAAGCTGAAGCCTCTGAGGCGATGCCTTCAAACTCAGAAGGTTCCAAAAAATGAATATTTATCTCGAATTTTGTAGCCTGGTTCCTGATGGCTTCAATTCTGGCTACACTCAAGCGAAGCTAATCTTCTAATAGCTGCACACTGACTACGGAATGATCTACCTCATTCCTCAAGGTATGGTCATCGAGAGCTTTAATGTGCTGTATTCTTCTTTCCTCTTCTTGGTACCTTTTCTGCAAAATTTCCACAAACAGGTTGTGGTTTGGAAAAGCATCTATTCTTTGTTCAGCTTCTACTTGGCATCGGTTATAAGTAATCATAAGTCTTCTAAAGAATTTTTTAGATGCCCCTTTTGTCTTTCTAACAACCTTCTTGAATTCCTCAGCTGTGTTAATGGAAAACTCCAATAAGTCGTAGTCCTGCCTAAGGGCCTGTTGATCTTTCGAGGGTAGCTCTGCAGGAACTTCTTCATTGTTCTCTAGTCTTGCCATCCTTGCTGTCAGGACTTCTAGGATGTCCTGAGATCTGTCAACAAAATATGAGGAGGTCTCCAAAATCTCCTCCAACCGACCCTCTACTTGCAAAACCCTGCATCTCTCCTCTTCTATGGCCATCTGCAACTAAAGCATCCTGGATTTCTGTGCCAGAACATGTTCTCTGAAAGGTTGGAGACTAACTTGTTGTTCTTTGGCTTCCTCTAAAGCTGCTGTCAGCGAGGTAATCTGCTCTTGAGATTGCCTCTTATTCACCTCCAAGGTGGTCTTTTGCAGCTCTAGATCCTCTATCTTTCCCAGCAGCTGTTCCTTCTCTGCCCTCAACTCTTGATATTTTTGTTGTACTTTTTCCAGACACTCCTGGGAAGTCTCCATAGATCTTCTCTCTACTTGGAGAACCTGAAGTTCATCCTTTGAAGAATTTATCTCCTTTTGCACGTCTTAAAATTTTCTCTTTAACTTATTGTTTTCTTCTCTTTCTTTTCTTAGTGTGTCTTTTAGTTGAGAAGAAGTCTTCTTAGAATGCTCCAGCTCTGTCATTATTTTATCTACATTGTCCTCTGAAGCATGGATCAATGCAGCCCCTGCTCTGATAGTGAATCTGGGGTCTCTCTTTGTTCCGTATACAATGGTCGTATCAGTTATCATCTTACCAGATAGGCCCCTTGTTTCAACCTTCTTCTCAGTTCTTTTTACCATCCTTTTTCTTTTCTTTATCATAAAAGATAGTATTAAAATTAGGGACCTCTTCCCCTTTCTTCTATTCAGAGGGGACTAGTCTAAGGGTGAGGGCCATAGACTGTCCAAGTGTATTGACAAGAGGTACTTCAGGGTCCTGAACGTCGGGGTTCTCCACGTCCTGGGCCTGAATGTCTGCTATGTCAGAGGCTGACTGTTCTGTCACTGTTTGGGTCAGCTTCATCCTCTCTGCCTCCTGTTTCTTCAGCTCCTCATCTAGCTTCCTTTTTCTTTATTCTTCTTCGATCTTTGCATGTTCTTCTACTTTTCTGGTTGCCTCTTGTGCAACTCTTCTTTTCTCTTCCTCTTCTCCCTTTAGCCACCCTTTGGCTTCTTGGGCTAACCTTTGAGCTTCTTCGTTTCTTTTCCTGGTTTCCTCCTCAGCCTTTGCTTGCTCATCCTGCTCCTTTCCACCTTTGGTGGTGATTTTATTTTTAAACCTTTTGCTCAAGGCCATGATGTTCAATGCACTGCGGAAAATGGACTCTTCTCTGTCTCAGTGGTGAGTGTATTCAAAATGGACATTAGCCTCTTTGCAGTGCTCTACAACCTTGTTGTGGGAGTCATTCCTGTGGAAGGGCATTTCCCCAAAATGAAACTTCTCCAACTCATCCACAAATTCATCGGCCTTCTTTACTCTAGTAAACTTATAACTCCCCAACCTGAAAGGCAATGGAGGATATGCAGCCTTCTTATGTTCAAATAAGAAACTTCCTATGCCATCTAGGAAGACTTGCCTAACTGCCTCTTTGTGAATTATATAGTCTGTGGCATACTTAGGCAATAGGGAGGGTTCCCTATAGCCTCCAAACATTTTGCAATAGAGCCCCTCCTTAGTCAGGTAATAATCAACATATTCTTCGATCACATGCAGTGCCTCCTCTGACATGCAGTCACATTCTCTTAAGAAAATAAGTGTATATAACGACATAATGAAATGCTCACACACCTCCTTGTAGTGACTATGGTACTTGTGAGCCCACAATGGCTTGTATGTGGAGTAAACAAGTGTCCTTTCCTAGTCCCAGATGCACCTTAGGCCGGGGAAAGGTTGATTGCATAGTATGCAATCAATGAGTATGGAGCTCATGTAAAATTCTGACGTTTTTTGGGACACTCCTCCCAAAGCTAAGGCCATGCAGGCTGAAAGGCTATTGGACACAATGTTGGCCCAGTTGAAAATGGTCCCTTGTGTCACGACATAAAAAATTATCAGCATCCACTCCAATTTGAAGCTTTTGCCATGGGCTCTCCAAAAAATTATATTGAGCATTAAGGCAATGAACCTGTAAGGGGTTCTTAAGCTTGCGGTGTCATATTCTCCTGTCGGCTTGGTTCTAAAGTTTCTTCCAGGCATGAGCATCCTCTTGAGGGTCTCGACGAGGTCCATCCTGATGTTTCTCATCCAATCTTCAGTTAAATATATTTGTGCTTCTGGAAAGTGGTAGGCCAGGGCTATATATCCAGGGCTATATGCAGCATAGACTTGTTTATCAACATTCTCAAGAATCATGGTGGTTACATCTGCCCTGGGAAGGATCCACCCAATCACTTCAGAGCAAGGAAAGAGCTTAGGTCTTGTATCAATCTTCATCAATGAAGCCTTTCTATGTTGGCGTATATGTTTTCTTCCTCAAAACCTATATCAGGCACCTCTCGGCGCGTGATCAACCTGTAAATGTCTCCCCACTGATACTCAGGCTCAACACCAGTTATACATTTGGTGTCTTCATAAATATATTCAGTCTTGGTGATGAATTTGACATCGGGTTCCTCTTTGACCACAGGGGCCTTCTTCTTTTGACGCTTAGACATTTTGAGTTCGGAGGAATCTTCCTGTCACATATAAAATTGTAATTGTTAGGTCATTTCCAGACAAATTGTAGAGATTGAGATAACAATGTAAACATTTTACCTCATTTGTGTTAAACATGATGGCAGTTAATCAAAATAAGAAAATAAGTTCACAACAATACTCCTGTCTAACACTGAAATTGGCTCAGTCAACAAAGCTCGAGTTGGCAACAAGGTCTACGTTAAAATGAAACAACCTCGAGTTCTCTGTGGGCGCCATGACCACTACGCTACGTGTGTTACAGAGAGAAATTCCTATGGCTTGGGGTACCACAATAGACAGCTAGACTCCAGAAATCAATCTTTCCCAATATGCAATAGAAATAAAAACATCTAACACTAAAGGATCGAACCTCGTACCTTATTTTGGACGGTTGAAGTAGATCCCCGTTGAGATTTCCAATATTCAGCTTGAATTGTTATAGCACGTTCTCAACAAAAAGTAAACAATACAAGCATACTATATTTCATGGTGTTAGATCTATTCTAGCATATATAATCAATAATGTAAAAGCATTTGACATATTCCAATGGATACAATATTCATTCAAATACACATTACTGGACAGGAAAATATATTTCTATTAATATGAATCAGAGATTACAAGTGACAACCTCTAATGGCACGTCTGCGAATCGGAGAAACTGAATCCCCCACTTGGGCCTCCACCACCTCAATCCTCCATCACTTCGATAGCAAGCTTACTAGCAAAAGGCAAGCTTGGGAAGAACACAACAGTGCTCCAAGGGACAAAGGAATGCAGACTCAAGCATAAGTTCTGGCAACAATGGACTATAGTTTCGTTACTCTCAATTCTCTCTTCTCTATATCTGCCTTCAATGTACCAAGGGGTTCCTTATATAGCTTCACAAGAGATAATGAAAGGTCGAATCCGTTCGATCTCAAGGCATATGGAAGGCCAGGAGTCATATGAGTCAGATCCAAGTCAAGGAAAACTCCAAAAGGATTTGGATTATGCACACATCCCGATGTATACGACTATAGGGGCCATACCCACGTATGTACACGGTTATCGGGGAAAAAGCCGCGTATATCATCTTTCTTATGTTTTTAGGGATGGTCAAGAATACATCAAAAGACAAAAAGTGGTCCATAGGGGCTAATGAGTCTGCAGCGGGACAGGGGAAGGCCATACAATGTGTGATTCACCTAGTGTGGTGAAATCCGCTATAACAACATGGAACAATGGAGGCACTTACTCTAGCCACTCAAAGGGGAATTTCAAGACATAGCTCTATCTATGTGCCTTCTATGGCCTGTCTTAGGCTGGGCGATGCTCTACTACCCCAGACCGGTTCGGGTGCGAATTCGACCGTGAACCGGGTCGCTCAAAACAACGAGGTAAACACAAGGTCTTGGTTTGCAAGATGTGGGTAACTAGAGCAGGGGAAACCAGTCTGACATTCCCTAGGGAGGCCATGAAGACCTTCCTGAAATGGCCAAACATAAAAATGGGGCGGACTGGTGCAGACAGCGTAATAGCTGTCTGCATCAATTTCCCCAATCATCGAGTGCAGGGTAAAAGGCCATAACGGCCACGGAAAGGAAACACTTCGTGGGAAACACTCCGTGGGAAACACAACTCCCCTACTAACAATACCAAGACTCGCCTCTGCATATATACTTGTTATGACCGAAAACGACGTGAAAACCCTAATCACGAACACAAACAATCAAAACGTCCAGCCGAACGAAAAGGGATAAAGAGTACAAGAGCCTACCTGGCACTGCTGCACGACTGGTGGGAGGAAGACCATTGAGCTTCCACGGCGGAGCCACCTAGGAATGAGGGTACCTATAGCGAGGGTCCTGGTTAGCTCAGTCAAAAACGACAGTGCAACAACAGTCCAAAACAACAATAAAATAATGATTTACCCAACCCCAAATATATATATGCCTGGTCAATCTTAAGCCGCGGGAGAAAAACATCAGGCGGTTAAAACACAAGGATCGGAGATCATAAGAACATTTCCTCCCATAATGTCGGGTGGTAAAACCATTGGGAGAACCATCGAGGCACCAGAAAGAAACTAAACAATAAAAGCATCGGAGCTTGCAAGATTAAAACGTCGGAGCGATAGATGGATGAGGAGCCGCAACGGTGGAAACATAAAAGACATCGAGTTCCGCAACTGGAAAAATTGGAGAAAAACCAAATAACTTCAATCAAGAAGATCGGTTCCGTGGAAAACAAAATCAAATCACCGGGTGGACAACATTATTCAAAGCCGCAACGGCGGACACCGAAAACTTAAGGATGAGTAAGACAAATCGGTGGGATCGAAAAAATTAAAGTGACACGCCATCCGCAACTGCAGAAAACTTAAAGCCAATACGCCCCGACGTGAATCCAAACGACAGCCGATTGAGACGCATAAGTGATAAAGGCATCAAAGAAACAATCGAACCCGGTTTCTTATTACCTCTCCGCAACTGCGGGAGCGCAAGTGACTAAAATTCCGACTCAAACACTCAAAAATGCATTCGATGGCAAGGTAAACTTAAACAAGTAGGGAAACATTTCTAACATTAGGAATAGTCTTTCTGTAGAATCATCAAACCAACTCAAAAGTCAAACCAAAATAAGCAAAAGGAGGGTCCCAAAATTTTTTGAATTTTGGGAAATTGTTGCAGCTGCAACAAGCCTCTATCCCTAAATTTATCAACTCGAATTGTAAAGATGAGCTATGTGTCTTGACATTCACTTGTTTTCTAAACTTGTTGTCTAAATCAAACATTGGTTCCAAAGTTCTTACTCCTTTCAAAATGAAATTTTCGTTATGTAGGTCTACTTGATGTTCTTTCTCATCTATTATGGCTCCTTTAAATGTGTTATTATTCATTAAACATTCCAATATTTGCTGATCATCATCAAACACCCTTATATTGGTGATATTGTCTGGAACAGAAGGCCTGAAAATCATATCAATCGAACATCTGTTATTCATAGGTGAACCTTGCAGCTGATGTAGCTAAGAAGTCAACTGCCGCATTTTTTGCTCTAGGAAATGAGGAAATATTGAATGCATGAAAATTTATTAATAAATTCCAAACTTCATTTTGATAATCCTTCAAATGTGGTGATCTGTAGTGAATTTTGTTTCGAATTTGCTAAACAATGATTTCAGAATCTCCGTACACTTTTAGATTTTTTACTTTTAATTCTATTGCTTTTTTCAGTCCCTGGACTAATGCTTTGTATTCAGCCGTATTATTTGTGCATTCAAATTCTAATCCACATGAAAGAAAATATTTATTTTTTTCTAGATTGATCAGGACACAGCTAGCTCCTAACCCTTCCAAGTTTTTAGAACCATCAAAATAAAGAATCCAAAATCTTTCTACTCCTACTACATTTGAACTACTAACTACCTCTAAGACTAAATCTACTATATTACCATCAATTTTATCAGCCTGTGAAAAAATGAAGGAGATCGGGCTGGATATCTAATATACTGTTGGCTTCTTCAGCTTGGTAATTTCCCAGTTCAAGTTCAAGAAAATAGTTTCCCAACACAGAATTTACAGGTTCATTCTTTCTTTCCAATGGAGTTACATTGTATTTCATTTGAGGTTCCCTCAACACTTTTATTTGATTCTGACAGCCTTTATAAGGTAACCACACATGTGACCAATCTGATGCAAAATATCCTTCCAATATTGCCACCCAATACCGGCTCAAAACCAGACCATATGCATTTGGGATGTTTGCTACAACAATGTCTATGTACTGGTAGACTCTTTCATCTACTGATAAATGGATCAAGACATCTTCCATTTCACCTAACACTTTTACTGCTGTCCTATCTAGTTGGATAACTTGTCCTGTAGTGGGATTGGGTTGACCATTTATTTTCTTGCAAACTGCAAGTGGCATGACATTTACTTATGCCCCAGAGTCCATTAAACAGTTATGTACGTTGTAATTGAAAATTTCAAAAGTTAGGAGGAATGTTGGAGTTCTATACTTAGACTTTCCTCCTAAACTCGCTTCACCAATCTATTCATCAGCTCGGTTATCCTTCTGGGGTTCCTTCACATGTGTTTCAAGTTCTTTCAACAACTTTTCCTTTTGTTGGGGTAGATTGCACCTTTCAAACAAAGAGATGCTTGCTTTGGCCTTTTTAATAGCTTCCAAAATGTCGTATCCCATTTCATGTTCAATAGAATTCTTTTTTACATTCTCAGCTTTATTTTCGGTAGACTTTATAGGCATATTGATTTTCTTGGGACTCTGACTTGTGACAACAAACTTTGGTATATTAAATTTTTGAGAATTGTTTTTGATCGTTTTCATGTTCTCCTGAAGTTTATTAATTTTGGGAAGTATCATGTTATCTTATTTTAATGAATTCTGAGTCCTTGTTGTAACATTTGTCTCTGGTATATCATCTTCTTTAGTGATATCTTCATCCTCTATATTGAACATGGAAACACAATCCCATAAGACCGAAGTGTCTTCCACTTGGGTCTCTGTTGGATCACTACCCTTCTCTTTCTCATCTACAGTTTTTGTCAACTTGGAATCCAACAATTGATTCATTACTAAGGTCATGGAATTTATCTATTGTGGGCAATTCTTTCCTGAATGAGGTTGTTGATGGAATGTACAAAAATTATCCATTCCTACATCTATCAAATTCATGGCTGAGGGACTATGTGGGGGAGGCTTGGGTTGACTGTTATCATCTCTTTTTTTATAATAAGGTTTGTATTGTTTATGGGCCTCCTTCTCTTTTTCCAAATCAATCACCCTATTTGACAACTTCTGCATCATCTTCACCACCCCATCTAACTCCTGTGACTGCTCATCTTTAGGCTTAGTTAATAATAAAGGCTTCTTGTTCCCATAAGTTTTTTCTTCTGATTGCATAGGATAATGGTCTATACTCTCCATTTCCGCCTCCACCTTCTCAACTTCTTCATAAGTATCTAGCAAAGTGGGTCTAACCGTTCTTTTGTCAAACATGGATAGATTAGGCCCAAGAGTTGAGGTGTAATACTCAATTAGGGCATGCTCAGATGGTTTGTCAGCTACATCAATGTTATTTAGGTAGGCATCAAACCTCTGAGTGAAATTATGTACCCTTTCTTTCTTCTCTTTATTCAGGGCAATTAATCCTTTCATTAAAGCAGCGTGAGTTTTCTGGATTCCGTATTTGTTTCTGAATAGTCTCTCAAAAATATTCCAATTTGTGATTGAGTTTTTCGGCAAGGAAAAATACCACGAAGCTGATTTTCCCTTTAGTGTATGTGGGAATAATATGCAGACTACATCTTCATGTTCTATTGCTTGCAATCCCTCTAAAGGAAGATAAAAAATATGCAAATGATCATCCACAAGAATTCCTTCATTTGGTTCAAACTTGGGTAAATGTTTGTCAAAAATCCGAGGCATAGCATGAAATGGAGGGGTCAAGTTCAAAGGAGATATAGCCATCCAAGTAGGTTGTGGAGATGGCTGATTTGCATTCACATTAGCCATAATTCTGATTGGAGATTGAGGAGGAGACTGGATAGGAGTTCGAAAAGGAGAACAGTGAGGGGAATCTGGCCCCAACTGATTCATAGGTTGGAAAACTTCTTGCAAGGATGTTTCTACCAATTCTTCAAGATCTTCCACCAACAACGAATATTCTAATTGAGGATGATATTTCTTACGATACTCTCTTCTAGGTAAAGCAGGAATAATAGGTAACCCTCTAATCTTCTTCACATACGACATGATAATCCTTCGTAAATATTCAACTACTTCGTTATCAATGGGATAGAGATACCCTTTTTCTTTTTCTTCAGGAGTATGTTTATGAGGAAAACTAGTTTCATAACTGTCACCGATGGAGTAATATCGAGAAAATGAATTTCCTCGACAATCCATGCACTGGTGGCCCTCCTTCTAGCACCAAAACTATTGAGGCCTGGAAAATCGTAGGTAACAATAGTAGGGATTCTACCCAATAAGCATTCCCAATTAGCTCGTTATTGTTTGGTATGGGGAATCCGTCTGGTTTAGAGTTCGGCTACCATGGGTCAAGTAACGATCAAAGCTTGCTTTACCGGTTGCGGCCCAGTCCACTGTGTATATTTTCTTTTAGTTTTATGTTTATGTATGATATGCAAGTGCCTAACTAAGTTCAATTGATAGAGGTAACGAAGAGTGTCACAATGTGATGCGCAGGTTCTTACCTCTCGTCTTACCTCTTTCATTTCTAAATCATGAACATGAAAACAAAATATACTAGAGCTACAAACCTATCTAGCCTATCCCTAGGGAGAAATACTGTAATTAATAATGAGTAATGTACTATATAACATGCATTCAGAATACTACAGATAGCTATTCATATTTCAAATACACAAATATAAGTAGACAGATAACCAAAGAGATAGCTGATTGTCAATTAAAACATTCATTACTCGGATATGATGTGCAAATTTCATAGAAATAAAGAGGAAAACATTCACAACATGAAATAATTCGTGAGTTGGAATTATCTCACAGTTCATAGGAACAAGCTGAAACATAAGTACTTCACATTTAACCAATCTATGGAAATCAATTGAAACTCCACAGCGCTTTCTCTAGCCGACAATATAAACTCTTTATTATAAGATGAAATAGTTATTCTTACAATAACATTGCACAAATATAGTTTGAAAAAAGGATCCTCTTTTTTACCTTGTCATAGAAAATGGTGTTTAAATCGGGCACTTCTTCTCCTTCTGTGGGAGTAAAAGGAATTAGTTCAATTCTAGATACTGTCAGAGGATTCTCTCTTGCTATACTACTAGATGGAACAACAGGTTTGAATGGATCAGCATCAGACTAAGTCTCTCCTTGATCAGTAGGGTCTTTTTCTTCTCGTGTCTCTTCTCTCAATTCTTCAACTACCTTTTCTACTCACTCTTTTTCCTTATTATAATTTTCTAATCTTAATCCCTCACTTTCTTTCTGCCTTCTCTGTATTTCTTCTTCTTCTTTTCTTCTTCTATCTTCTTTTCCTCCTTTTCAGCTGTCTTTCTCTTTTATTCTTCTTTAGCTCACAACTAGTCCTCTGCTTCCTGTGCTAACCTGTGAGCTTCTTCTTTTCTTTTAAGTTTCTCAGCATCTTTTCCTTTCCCACCAATAGTAGTTATCTTTTGTTTGAATCTTCTCCTCAAAGTTGTCATGTTTTGAGCATTCCAGAAGACCTCTTCATCTTTATCCCATAAATCTGTATACTCAAAATGCACTCCAGCTACTGTGCAATAATCAACAACTTTATCCTCAGAGTCATTTCTATGGAAACTCATTTCACCGAAGTGAAAATATTCTAGTTCCTTAACAAATTCTACTATAGTCTTTACCTTGGAAAATTTGTAACTCCCTGTAAAAAGGGGGACTGTAGGGTATACTGCTTTTTTCTACTCAAATAGGAAATTTCCCACTACGTCAATGTACAACTGTCTCACAACCTCTTTATGGATCACATAGTTTGTAGCATAACTAGGTAGAAGGGAAGGAGCCCTTGAACCACCGTACATTTTTAAATACAAGCCGTCTTCTGTCAAATAATAGTTCCCATTATTTTGCACAACTTTCAGAGATTCCTTTGACATACAATTACATTCAACCAAGAAAATCAATGTATACAATGGCATAATGAAACTCTTACAAATCTCCTTGTAATGGCTATAATATTTGTGAGGCCAAAATAATTTATAGGTAGCATACACAGGGGCCCTATCTTTATCCCATTGGCACTTCAATGCTTGGAATGGCTGAGTACATAAAATGCAATCAATCAATATTGAACTCATATAAAATTTTCTCTTCTTTTGGGACACTCCTCCCAATGATGCACTTATACAAGCTAACAGGATGTTGGACACTATATTTTCCCAATTAAATATTGTACCTTGGGTGGCCACAAAATATATCACTGGTACCCAACCTATTTTAAAGCTTTTTCCATTAGCGCTCCCAAAATATCTGTTCAACATCAATGCAATGAACTTGTATGGAGTGCCAAGGGTTGATGTCTCATACTCTCCGAAAGGCCTCGTATGGAAGTTTTTACCTAGGATCATCATTTTTTTAACTGTTTCCACCATATCTAGGTTGATCTCTTTCAACCAACTCTTAGTCAAATAGGTTTGTGGTGTTGGTAAACTACAAGACATGGATACATAGATTGGTCTATATGCAACATAACCCTGCCTCTTGGTGTTGGCCAGTATCATCCTTGTTACATCTTCCCTTGGAAGAATCCACCCTATCACCTCTGAACAAGGGAAAAGTTCAGGTTTGGTAGACACCTTCATAATGCCTGATCTCTCAATGTTGGCATATATAGGAAGATCTTCAAACCCAGCATCTGGAACACTCTAGTTTGAAATCATTCTGTATACCTCTCCCCATTTATACTCCAACTCAACTCCAGTAATGGATTTAGTATCTTCATAAATAACCTCAATTCTGGTTATTATCTCTACTTCTGGTTCCTCCTCAACTGCTTGGGCCTTCGTTTTTTGCTTTCGTGGCATATTGCGGTGCTGATGATTAGCCTATAACAATCATGCAAAATGATTTTAATCTACTTACTCCTAGCAAGCTATGTATTGAAAGAAACAACAAAACAACTAGAATATTACCATCCCATCATTAATATGCATGATGGCTAACTTTCTTTTATCAAATAAATGGGCCTTTGGTACAAGAGGAAACAACAAGAAACTTGCAAAACCTATCTTCCCCAATCTGCGAAAACCTCTACTAGGGAAAACCCTAAATATTCACAACACCCTTATGTCTATGGGTAGAAATCTCAACCAAGGAAAAACCCTTAAAAACTGCGAACCACTAAAACCCCCAAACCCCTTCTCATTTACGCACTCCTCCTACATCCCACAGAAACCTACCACTGCTCAAAACATGGCCGCACAACCTAGGGTTTAAAATGGTTCCAGAATGAAGGGGACGGTGCAGATGGAGAAACGCGTGTCTGCACCCTACCCTTGATTTCCAAACAATTGTCAAAGAGGAACTCATGGCTGGCTAAAAAATAACCACAGAAAATGGGCGAGAAAAGGGACGGCTGAAATGAAATGACATTGAAAAATAGATAGGAGAAACCCTACATAAAGAAAAACCTACCACTGCTCCTTGTGAAAACCCTTGCGGGAAAAAAAATACCTAACCCCATTAGGACATACGAGTAAAACAAAAAAAAATGTTGGGAAAATAAAATAATTAGGTGAATCCTACCTGGAAAACTTTGTAGATGAGCTGGACAAACAATGACTCCACAAGTAAACAAATTGTCTAGACAGTCGACAGCTGCACATAATCCAATGGGAAACCAACACGATGATAATGACACTTCATACAAACTCTATGGCATTCTAAGCTCGACTGTGAGAGGGGTAATTTAACCTGGTGGGAAAGAAAAGTTAACCCAACATTGGAAACATACTCCTGGGAAAACCCACAATGTCAGATCAATTCAACACTTCATAACTGGTACATCAGATGGAGACACACATCGATAGACGAAATCACCAACTTATCTCTGTATCGGCGATAACAACGTGGAGTCGCAGATAGATCCGATACTATGCTTCCGCAATGTCGGCCTGCAACACCACTAAATACTCAGCTTATTACAACAGACACAAATGACGGCGAGAACATTTCACCAACTTAATTGGATATTGGAGAAGGACAGGCAAATGGAGACCCAGGTCATTGGAACCGCTCCAGAATAGGCTTCTGGAAGATCGACAAACTGCCTCCGATACAATAGATGAAACAACATCTGATATATCAAAGAAAACTTTAGAAGGCTCCCGATGGGCATATCAGGAAGGTAGTCAACTATGCATCTGATGCATTGAAAATCTAGTCGACTACGCATCCGATAAAAGCAGACAAACAGTCAATTCTTTAAAAAAAAATCAAGTCACGAGCAAACTTTGGTAAAGTCATGGAATTTATTAAGCCTTCTAAATACTAAAAGAATAAGTGGGGGACCCTAATTTTTTTTTTTTTTTTTGGGAAAACAGTTGCAGCTGCAACAGATAGACAACTACTTCGTAATATAGAATAACTTGCATTAACATCCAATTATATTGATCGTCATTCTTTGTTGGAATTGTTGTTAGTACTAGATCCACTTGAATGACTTGGGTTATTTGGTCAGATGTTCTGTTGATTTCCTCCATTGTGTTCACCATATTCTTCTTCTCTCTACAAACATAAAAAATGGTGTAATCAATGTATCTACATTGGCAGACAATGCATTAAACTAAAAAGATAATATACATGATCATTATGTAAATTGAAAAGCATACAAGGACAATAATTGTGTCCTGAAAGATACACATTCTTTCAAAACAAAATCTCATGCCATCTCCCAACAACTATTCAGTGGGATCCTCTCCATACTTTGTTTCCTGCAAGTTTTATACCCAATCATAAATCACTGATTTAATATAAATTATTTTTGTTGCTCCATTAATTAAAAAAAGAGAGAAGTTAAATAACATAAATACTTACAAATTCCACAATTAATTTTTGATATGCCAGCATATATTCATAGTGCATATTTAACCCATTCTCAATCAATTCTTCTTATGGCTCTTCTTTGTATGTTGGTGGTAGTTTGAAGACATGCAATGATGGTTGGTGTAAATTAAAATTAAATTTAAAGATCACAACCAATATAAAATCTTAAGTTGTTATAATAAAATCACAATTTCTTGCAAGCTTTGCAATCAACCATTTTCTTCCTTGTCATCCTATATTATGTGCTTATTGGGTTCCATTTTATTTTATTTTCTGCAACAAAATAATATAAAACTATTATTTAATGCTAAATTATTTAGTTATATGTACATAATAGAAAAATTCAATAATTACATACATTTGATGTTAGTTTTTCAACATTAAGCTAGCATTATGTTAGGATATTTACTGAGAACAAGTACAACAATCAAACACAAGAGACAATGAACATAGTGTTTTTCATTGGGGAAACCATAAATGGAGAAAACCCCGCAACTTCCTCAGAGATAGAATCAACACAAGATGTAAAACCCCAAAACAGTAAGATGCAATCCCGACAACAGTAATCTTCTTCTTGTCTAGCCCCAATGTCTTCTCCTTCCTCAACTATGCGCTACACTTGAGTGTGTGAGTGATGTGTACTAAATAGAGACCCCAGCTCTCTATTTATACTAATCCTGACATGACTAAAACCCTACTAGGGCCGACCTCTACTAGGAGAGTCTAATAACCCTAGTGCCCCGGAACTGCAGGGACTTTAACCCTTAGACAATCGGAGGGTTACCCACTATGACTTGACATGACTTGTTTACATTATTGATTTTCTCGATTGGAACATTAGGGAATGACAACATGACTCAATTACATAAGAGCTACATCCCGGAATAAACATCGGGTTAAAATACATAGGATACATAGATGAATACATTTCGAAGTTACAAATACATCAACACTCCCTCTTAACTAGGAAGGTATTCTTTCGACACAATTTTCAGCATTGGTCTTCTTCTCTATATCAACTAGATCATCTCGTCATCTGCATCTTGAGTCTTCTAAGTCTTCAATTCATATTCATTCTTCGAATTTGGATCATCTCTTGATCTGGATCATCATCACTGGATCTGGATCATCATGGGACATCATCACTGGATCTGGATCATCTCTCGATTTGGATCAACATCACTGGATCTGGATCATCACTAGATCTGGATCATCACTGTTGGATCTAGATCATCACTGTTGGATCTAGATCATCACTCGATCTGGATCTCTTGGAGTCATCATAACTGGATCTGGATCATAGCTCGATCTGGATCTCATCTGGTCATCATCATGTGTGCTATCTTGTCATAGGAAGTTCTACAGAGCCAACCTTCTTTCATGCTGGTTGTAGGCCTAGCCATCAGGTAGGTCTTCGCCCAGTACTTACATCTGACCTACTTGTCTGAAAGGCACTCTCAACACTCACATTTGATCATGTAGTAACCTACAATCACATCAGAAAGGCCCAAAACTCACATTCACCAACATGATAGGACATCACATCACTAACATCTGTGAAAAGGATTCAACACTTATATCTGACCTAGAAGGAAACAAGTGCTCCACCCTCGCTAGAAAGGCTTGCACTCACATCTGACATGGAAGGAACTGAATCCTCTGACCATGATAGAATGGCCCTCAGTCCTAGACTGAGCTACCTGGTAATGGACCAGGTGCCTCCACTCTCCCGGAAGTGGCAGTTTCCCTTACATATGTCCTACTCGATAGAATGGCCAGCACTTATATCTGACATGGAAGGAACTGAATCCTCTCACCATGACAGAATGGCTCAGCCCTTACATCTGACTTGCTTATTAGAATGGCTTTGGATCTTAGCACTCATATCTAACATGGAAGGAAATGAATCCTCTCACCATGACAGAATGGCTCAGCCCTTACATCTGAATGGCTTTGGGATTCATCACTTTACCTTGGAGGAAACCTCAATCTGGAGAACACCAAGCTTCTCCCTAAAGTACTCAAACTTCACTCTGGCCAATGGCTTCATCGACACATCAGCTATCTATTCCTCCGTCACAACATACTAGAGCTTCATTTCTCCTCTCTGCACCATATCCATGATATAATGATACTTGATCTTAATGTGCTTTGACTTGTCATGGAACACTGGATTCTATGAAAACTTCACGCAACTCTGGTTGTCACAATGTATACAAGTAGCATCCATGTAGAGATCAAATAAATCAGACAGTATCTTTCACAGCTATACTTCCTCACAACTAGCTGAACAAGCTGTGATATACTCTGCTTCAGCTGTACTCAGTGCCACATAGGATTGCTTCCTGCTAAACCAGGAGATCATACCTGATCCCATACTGAAGCAACACCCTGGAGTGCTCTTCCTATCAATGGCACTACCTGCCCAATTTTAATCAACATAACCCTCCAAGTTAATCTTCTGATTCGCATCGTACTTGAGCCCATAATCAACTGTACCCCTCAGGTACCTCAGAATATGCTTTGCAGCAATCAAGTGAACATTTCTCGAATCTGTCAAGAACTAGCTCAAGGTGTTCATAGCAAAGAAAATGTCTAGTCTCCTGTTCGTCAGGTTCATCAATGATCCAATCATCTGATGATACATCATAGCATCAACTAACTCTGATGAAACATCACTCAATATCTTCAGGTTTGATGCCATAGTTGTGGCCATAGTCTTGCAGTCCATCATCCCAAACCTCTTCAGGATCTCTACTGCATACTTCCTTTGTCCAAGGAATATTCCATCCACACTTTGCCACACCTCCATACCTAGAAAGTAATGCATCATAGCCAAGTACTTCATCTCGAACTCGACAACAAGATTTCTCTTTGTATCAGTAATCAACCCATCCATACCTGTCACAAACAGATCATCTACATATAGTAGAAGCATCACTGGGTTGCCATCTTCAACCTTGTAGTAAAGGTTGGAATCTGCTTTACTCTTGGTAAAGCCCAAACTGGATAGAAATCTATAGATTCTGCCATACCATGTCCTGGGTGCCTGTTTCAAACCGTCCAAGGATTTCTTCAATTTGCATACATGAGACTCCATGTCATGTGTCTCAAAGCCGAGTGGCTATTCTACATACACTTCCTCTTCCACTACACCATTTAAGAAAGCAGTCTTGACATCCATCTGGTGTATCTTCCATTTCATCACTGTAGCCAGAGCAAGTACTGATCTGATGGAAGTGTATCTGGCTACAAGTGCAAAGGTTTCTTCATAGTCTATTCCCTCTTTCTGAGAGAAACCCCGAGCTACAAATCTTGCCTTATATTTTTCAATGCTATTATTTGCAGCATGTTTGATCTTGTAGATCCATTTGGAAGTTACAATTAACTTCCCGTCTGGTCTCAGGACAACATCCCAAACATCATTCTTCATGATCGATTGGTACTCTTTGATCATAGCATCCTTCCATTCTTTCCGTTCC
Organism: Pseudotsuga menziesii; assembly: GCA_001517045.1. Classification (NCBI taxonomy): domain Eukaryota; kingdom Viridiplantae; phylum Streptophyta; class Pinopsida; order Pinales; family Pinaceae; genus Pseudotsuga; species Pseudotsuga menziesii. Next base: position 232,708 of record LPNX010816491.1, on the reverse strand, counting down.
GTCACTTCTTCATAACTGGAAGGTTCTTTATCAATGAAATCACATAGTAAATCTACATACCCGGAACAAGATCTGGTCCTCTTTCTTTCTCTGTGATTCTCTTCTGGAGCCCCATATCTTTCCACACCTTGGATAAGTTCTCATACCCAAGCAGGTTTCCTCTTATGAGGATTCTTCTCGAGTGGTGGATCTACAGGTCTTTGTGGTTCTTGAAATTCTCTATGTTCCTCTCGAGTTTTTTCATTCATGGTTGTATCATGAATTCTGGGTGCTTCTGCTTCTTCAGGTTCTTCAGCAGGTCTCTTTCTAGATTTGTTGTAAGCTATGTCTTCATCAAATGTCACATCCTTGCTGATGTAAATCTTCTTGTATCCTAGGAAATATATTCTGTAAGCCTTCGAGCTTTCAGAGTATCCCACAAATATACCCTTCTTTCTTGAAGGATCTAATTTAGTCCTCTTCTCTTTTGGAATGTGGATGTACACAGGACAGCCGAATATTCTAAGATGGCTGACTTCTAGTTTCTTGTTGGAGAAGACTTCTTCAGGAGTCTTGTTCTCGAGTACTCTATGTGGAGTACGGTTCTGTACATACATCACTGTTCTGGAAGCTTCCACCCAAAGATGCATAGGAAGGTCTTGATCATGAAGCATTTCTTTTGCAACTTCCATGATAGTTCTGTTCTTCCATTCCGCAATACCATTTTGTTGTGGATTATAAGGAGTGGACAACTCCCTCTTAATCCCTGATTCTTTGCATAGCTCTTTGAATTCATTTGAAGTGAATTCTCCGCCATTATCTGATCGAATGGTCTTGATCTTCTTTTCAGTATGGTTCTCAATCAAGGATTTGAATTCCTTGAACTTACTTAATACTTCGTCTTTGTTCTTCATGAAGTAAACCCATGTCTTCCTAGAAAAGTCATCAATAAAAGAAACATAATATACATACCCGCTTAGAGAGTTTGATGACATAGGAACACATACATCAGAGTGGATGATTTCCAAGATTCCTTTTGCTTTGATTTCGCTCCTTGGAAATGTCTTTTTTGTATTCTTTCCTTTCGCACATCCTTTGCAGACCCCATCATGGTTTGTTTGGATTTCTGGAATACCTTCGACAACTTTGTTTGCAATAGGTAGTGCTCTTTAATGCACATGTGCAAGCCTTCTATGCCAAAGTTCACTTGGCTCTACCATGTCATGGACCAAGGCTTGTTTTGGATGGCCCTTTAATTTGTACAATCCTCCTTCTTATTCTCCAATCGCTACCGCATCATCGATAGTCTTTCCTTTTGGCCACATGATGACTTGACCATCTATGAATGCAACCCACATTCCTTTTGCATATAATGCTGATATGGAGAGAAGGTTCTTCTTGAGTCCCGGCACAAACAATACTTCTTTCATTGTTAGAGATTTTCTAGAGTCTAATTTATAGGAATATTCCCCACTACCTTTTATTGGATATTGGTAGTCATCTCCTAGCTTTACCTTGTGAGGTGATTCATGTTCTAACAGTCTCGCAAAGGATTCCTTGAATCTAGTCATATGTTTGGAAGCCCCACTGTCTATAAGCCAATCAACACTTCCATGAGTAATGTTACCTGTGAGAGTAGATATCAGAAAATATTCATCCTCTCTTGAAGAATCTTCACTTTCATATCTGGATCTCTTCCTGGATGGTTTATCATCCTCTGTAGCATGAGCATGATGTCTTCTTTTGTTGCTCTTTTTCATTATCTTCTATTTGTTAGGACAATTCCTTGCATAGTGTCCTGCTTCATCACATGTATAGCATATGATCCTAGATACATCTTTTCTAGTGTTATCTTTGTGAGAGTGATTACCTTTGGAGCTATGAGGTCTTCTTTTGTTTAACTTGGAGTGAGACTTGTAGTGTACCATGAGAGATTGGTCTTCACTTCCCATATTCTCTTCTCGAGCTGCTATCCGAGCTTATTCTTGAGAGCACTCTTCCCATAGTCTGCTAAACTTGACTAACTTCTTTCTAGCACAGATTCCTTGGACGAAAGAATCCCATGACCTAGGAAGGCCATTCAAGGTAGTCATTACAATCTCTGCATTTTCCACTTCTTCATCAACTTCTTCTAGTTACTCTTTGATCTGAGAAACTTTTGTGAAGTAAGACTGGATTGTTTCTGCATTCTAAATCTTCACATTCTTCAGTTGTTTTCTCAGGGCCATCTTTTGGTTTATGTTCTTCCCTTCAAACTATTTGATTAGGGCATCAAACATAGCTTTAGGTGTCTTGAGAGAGGACACCTGTGAGATAAGGTGATCCTTGATAGAATCAACAATGATCCTCTTTGCCATAACCATCTTCTTCTTATGTAAGGCCTTTGCCTCATCTCCCTCTGGAATTGGAACCTCCTCATGGATGTAGGAGTCTAACTCATTTTCTTTCAGGACCAGGGAGATCCTATACTTTCAGGCTCGGATGTTATCATCTCCCTCAAGATTTTCATCAAGCTTAGTATGATGAGGCATCTTAACTGAGAACCTCAAATGGAAATACAAAATATTTTAGATCTTACCAGGTTCAAGATGTCGGATCTGAAACTTGAGCTAAAATCCTGCAGAGCTGGTTCAGAAGCAAATTAGGGTTTTTCTTTTCCAGAGTTCTGTCCACCCAAATTCCTTGAAATTTGTCCTTAACTTCGATTGTGGGAAGGAGATCAATCCAGGCCTGGGCTCACTGAAAAATTCCTCTTCTGTGAAAAGCCCTAATTTCTGACAGCAGTGACAGGTCCAAAACTGAAAAACCTTAGAATTGGATTCTGCTTCGACATAAAGATGCGCCCTAAGGAGGAGAGTTATTCCACCTTAATTTTGCTGAAAATATATGGAGGAATATCCACAAAATAGAAAGACCTAGTTCCCACAGCTGCACAGTGTCTTCTTCTCAGGTTAGCTCTGATACCATGTTAGTTTTTCAACATTAAGCTAGCATTATGTTAGGATCTTTATTGAGAGAACAACAATTACAACAATCAAACACAAGAGACAATGAACACAGTGTTTTTCATCGGGGAAACCATAAATGGAGAAAACCCCGCAACTTCCTTAGAGATAGAATCAACACAAGATGTAAAACCCCAAAACAATAAGATGCACTCTCGATAGCAGTAATCTTCTTCTTGTCTAGCCCCAATGTCTTCTCCTTCCTCAACTATGCACTACACTTGAGTGTGTGAGTGATGTGTACTAAATAGAGACCCAAGCTCTCTAATTATACTAATCCTGACATGACTAAAACCCTACTAGGGCCAACCTCTACTAGGAGAGTCTAATAACCCTAGTGCCTCGGAACTGCGGGGACTTTAACCCTTAGACAATCGGAGGGTTACCCACTATGACTTGACATGACTTTTTTACATTATTGATTCTCCTGATCGAAACATCGGGGCATGACAACATGACTCAATTACATAATAGATACATCCCGGAATAAACATCGGGTTACAATACATAAGATACATAGATGAATACATTCCGAAGTTACAAATACATCAACATTTGAAGCACACTATTGTTGAGATGGTTCCTCCTACGATGCAAATATGCCCATTTCTTTAAGCATCTCCTTGTACACTTTTTTAGACACTCCTATTGGCATATATTGGAGATCACCTTGTACATCCTTTGGGATTTGCATATCTTCCTAAAAATTTCAGATGAATTGATCTATTTTTATATTTATATGGAAAGAAAGTAAATTTAACATAGTTAATATTAATATTAAAGGGATACTTTGTAGTATTATATACATATTATAGAAAATAATGTTTAGGAATATTACTTTCTGAATGATTCTTTTGTTGTTGTTGTATGTTTTTGCAATTGTGATTCTAACAGGTCTCATTGACCATTTCTCTGGAAACACTTTTTGTAGTTTAGTTATAACCTGGTTTTTTGAATCATTGAATTGATTTCTGTACTGTAAGTGGCAAGTACATCTATACATTCTTTTCACTATATCCCTCATAGATTTGTAAAAACATGTTTCCTTCTCATTAACTTCCAACAATAATCTAGATGAGCTAAGGACCAAATCATCATCATTTATATCTTCTGTTATTTTTACTTTCTTATGACGATGTTCCATTCTCTTGTTGTTGGTCCTTGTAGTCTATTTATTATTCTTGATGTGACGATCAATTTATGTTTCATAGTTTTTCTTTGTGGTTAAATAATTACAAATGATGATTTGTTGTAAATATCATTAGTAAGAAAATATGATTGATTCTGATTGTTCTTCTACGTGTTTGATTGTGGAAATATGTATGCATTATGCATTAACCAAAAATATTGTTGATGATTAGTACCTACATTAGGTATACATACATTGGCCACGTATACACATCTTACACGAGTACACTAGTATGATACATTAGCTACCTAACTAGGTTAATAATTACTTGTTGGGGATATAATTAATGTAAGTATTGTATGTATCTAAGTTCAATTAGTTTGTTTATATATATATTGGCATTGAATTATCACTCTAAGCATCATGGGTTAATTAATAAATTAATTGTAAATCCTTTCATAAAGATTTATTTGGATATTGTTAGTCAGTGTATATGTTAAATATTGAGTTAGTTGATTTTATTTAGGGTGTTATTGTTTATTATTTTTCTTCAATTATGTGTCAACTTTGGACAAGGTAGAATTTGATTTAGAGGATGATGAATTACGATGCAAGCAAAATAATAGGATAAAAGGGGGGAATTATAATAAAGAGGGTGCCCTACCCATGATTGTGGGGAGGCTAGGAATATGGGAAGATTGGTCTTGGAGACCATGAAAGAGCATTGAAAATAACTTGTAAACTTTATGAAGATCCTTTGAAAACTAGAGTGCAATTCCTATTCATTAAACCATGGGCACAGACAACCAAGAAACCATTCGGATTCTTGGAGCTAGGGAGACGGTTAGGACCCTAGTTGGATGGGAGGACAATTGTTGTTCCACTCTAGGTAGGTGGAGAGGAAAATGATTCATGAAAAACTCAAAGAAAACTTCTGCTTAATATCATCGGTTGAGGTATTTTTCTGTTGGTAATTTATTGCATTAAAAGAAGTATTTTACTTTCTTGAATATATATTAAATCCTAGAAGACTTATTGGTTGGAGTAGTGAAAGAGTTTTGATTATTGCGGAATTCAGTTCTCTTATTAATCAACTATTGATTTTGGAGAGAAAAACTATTGGAAGTTGTTATGTTTATGTATGTCTTCGAATTTAATTCATAGATAGTTATGTTCTTGGAACTTAAATTTGTAAAAACTGAAAGATTGCTATTTTTTTTAATTTTATATGAATTATAATGAAATATTAAAATCAACACTTGTGAAGTTTATTGTTATCTAGTAACATGTTGGTAGTTATCCTAGAAGGGATCTACACAACACATTGCCTTCTTTCTCCTTATAAAATTACGTTGTTTTATATTTTTCACATAATAAGTGGGTACACACACAAGAATTCAATTATTCAGGAAGATCCATATTTATGTTGAAGGTGTTTAACAATGGTGACGAAGTATTGCTATTGTAGCTTTGATTCCTTGTCGGTTTGATGAATGGGGTTTTGATAGGTATCTTGCATTTTTTCACATAGGTTTCTTTGGTAATAGACCTTGGAATCCCAGGTCATCGTTGCAAGGATTTCTCTTCATGCTTCATTCGGATACTCCCACGTGGGCACGACTTGATTCACAACCCCATTTCTTGTCAAATCGTTTTGATGCACCGCCCCATGTTTTATATCAGTGTCCTTCAATGCAACATTTGTCATTGTTTGATTTCTCCTACCACCGGTCACCATGAAGCAATGCGGGATGGACATGAGATTGAACGGGAATAACCACATCACGTCTCTACAGAAAGAACACATGGAACATCTATAACTCTACAACAATCTCTCTGCAGATTGGGCATACTCATTTCCATGTTTATTCTTGCACTTTGAATATTTATGTTTCCAAAGGACCTGGTATCATTCTAGGATCCATGTGATCGTGAAGTATCTAGGGAGGAATATTTACTATAAACAGAGCCAAGTGGATTAGGAAACACATGAAAATTGGATTTAAGACATGTATGTGATGGGATTATGACATGTCTCCTTTGATGTGGCACATCTGAAGTAGATTTATGGCATGGGATTAAGACAAGTCTGTCGTGATGTGGTGTGAATGGGATTTAAAACTAGGGGTTTTCAGTCCTGGTCTTGTGTTCAACTCGTTTGTTTTTACGCTGAGGGTTTGTGGGTTAATTCTTGTGTTTAGCTCCTTTCTTCATGGCTCGGTTTCTTATCTGTGGGTTCAATCCTCACTGATCCTGGAGGGTTTTTCAGTCCTGGTCCTATGTTTAGCTAATTCATATTTATGCTCAAATTTTGTGGGTTCATCTCATTTCTTCATAGATGGGTTGCTTATCTATTGTGATGAAGAAGACTCCACCATTGTCACTTCACCATCGGTTCACTACCATCAATGCTCCATCAATGCAATAATGCTCCATCAATACAAAAATGGTCGTGGTTGTGTTCATCCTTGGACTTGAATTTTAATTGCTCAAGGTACAGTTGATTTTTTTGCATTTTTTGTGGCTTATCTACTAAATAATTCAAAGATATGTTAGACACTTTGATTCATCGGGTTTGCTGCATTGCCTTTGCTGTGCAACATCTATAAAAATCTAGAGGTAAACATTCTTTGATACTTTTTTTCTTTCATTTTATTATCTTACTTTAGCTGGTCTTCTTTTACGCTGTGGGTTTTCGACAAAAGTTCGGCCACCTGATCAAAATCACATGTATTATTTCACCATGTTGTATTGTTTTAGACAATAGTTGCGCTAACAAAACATTCGATTATGATTTTAGTGCTTTTGAATTCATAAAATTTCCACAATGGGAAAGTTAATCCTTGGGATTTTTAATTTTAGTTGTTAATTTTTGGTCCACTGATGTAATTTATACAATCCCTTTAATGATCTTAAGATGCAAATAGATTATCTTGCAGATATTTGATAGTGGATTTATTACTGGTTCGAATTGCTATATGTTTAGTGTCAATTTGAGGGTTTCATTGTGCAAGCTGTTCATAGTTGTTGTTCCCAATTGGCTTAACATAGTCTCATGGCATAATAGAAAGGGACATGGTTAAGCCATCTTAAATCCTACCTATCCACCTCATTTTTTATAGTGTATTTATTGTTGGTTTGAATTGCTATATGATTAGTATCAATTTGAGGGTTTCATTATGGAAGTTGTTCATAATTGTTGTTCTCAATTGGCTTAAGAAAGTCTCATGACATACCAGACATGAGGCATGATTAAGACATTTTAAATCCTACCTATCCACCTCGTTTTTAACATATAATATTACTCATAAGTCACTCCAGTACCTGTTAGACCCGACCCTTTAAATTATTGATGGAGAGATTTTCCTAAATGTTTAATGTCAATTTGAGGGTTTCATTGTGCAAGATGCTCATAATTGTTGTTCCCAATTGGCTTAACATAGTCTCATGGAATAACAAACATGATACATGGTTAAGGCATCTTAAAGCATACCTATCCACCTCATTTATAACATATAAGACTATTCATAATTCACTCGAGTACCGGTTAGACCTGACCCTTTAAAATACCAATGGACAGATTTTTATATATGTTTACTGTCAATTTGACAGTTTCATTATGCAAGCTATTCATAATTGTTGTTCCCAATTGGATTAACATAGTCTCATGGTATAAAAGAAATGAGACATGGTTCAACCATTTGAAATCCTACCTATCCACCTCGTTTCTAACATCTAAGCTGATTTATAATTCACTCCAGTAGTAGTTAGACTCGACCCTTTAAAATACTAATGGGGATAATTTAAAATGACTCCTTTTAATTCCATGAAAAGTGAAACCTATTGGATGATATATATTATGTTACATCAAAGTACAACTACCTTGCCACCATGCACTTTTAGTTAGCTTGAACAATGATAAATTCAAGTATTTTTCTACAAAATTAATTTTCTTGGTCACTTGCATGGAATCTCTTCCCATTAGAAGGAATCATATACAACAAAACATGGATTTCAATTTACTTCAAAAAAGATCCACTGGAATAAGATGTCCTCCAACATCATTTAGGTCTCTTTCCAAGGGACTAGGCACCATGATGTAAGAAGATGTGAGGAGGTTCCCATGCAACATAATACCCTCAGAAGTATAATTTTTTTTTCTACCATTTCTAAGGTATGAAAATCAAGACACTTCCAATATCAATGCAGTCTACCCAAAAAAATGCCATGTTAAAATGTGTCTCCTGTGTGCTTGGAAAACCTTTCACCCATAAAACTTGCAACTTAGTTTGACATACATGCTTATTTTATACAACCATTTCGTTGCAACTATGGTATCAACAAGGCTATAGATAATTTACCTAAATTAGATATGGATAGGTATATTCCTATTTCTTACATCGATAGCTAACTAAAGAGAGAATAATACGAACCTTAGAACATCCACATGGATGTTGAATTAATACTTCATGCGAAGTATCTAAGGATAATTCCTGGGACAACGGATTTATTGTTGGTTTGAATTGCTATGTGTTTAGTGTCAATTTGAGAGTTTCATTGTGCAAGCTGTTCATAATTGTTGTTACCAACATAGTTTTGTCTAGAAATTAACACTAGAATAGCTAATTAACATGGAAAACAGATACACACATCCTTTTGCATGGATTCATGTGGAACAATTCTCATTTTCTATATTTCCTTGATGGATTGATTACAAACTTTTCCACATGGATGCTTTAACTCATGTTCAGGGGTTTCTAAAGGCATTTAAATTTGAGTGAAGCTCCTTCCTCTCTAATTGAAGTTTTACACTAAGAGAACATCAAAGGTGTTAACACCTCTATGTTGAATAGTTGAGGAAGAGGTATGATTGAGGAAGATAAAAGGATATATGAAATTTGCAAAGTCTAATAGTTGTGATTACATTATTAAAGTGCGCATAAGGGTTAATTTGGCATGCAAACCGAGGGTGTAGAGTGGTTGAGGTGAAATCTACGGTTTAAAATGGATCCTCTAGGTAAAGATGCACAGGAGATAAGCTATGTGGGGAAGAAGATAGGGTTAACAAAGCTTAAATATCAATGGTTATGGAATAAAGCAAAGAAAATCCATGGTGGAGAAATAGTCCGCTGAATAAAGATGCACACTTGAAAAATTAGAAAAGACTAGCGGAATGTGTATAGCCAATCTCAATTCAACAGCTTAAGCAAAAAGTGAAAACTCATCAACGGTCATTATTGGTTCCGGAGGATAAAGTAACGAGATGGTTAAAAGGGAAAGGTGGTAGTGGAATGTAAAACATGTTCCACGTGGAAAATTGAAGTGAATTCGACGGAGAAAAGTAGTTTGGGAAAAACCACTTGATGAGGGCTCCGGAAAGGGACCATAGTATAAAGGTAAAGTTGACTTGGTTTAAAAAAAATCATTTCATTTGTGTGATGCAGGCGAAAGGAAGGAGACAGTCCGCCATCTTTTCAAGTCAACTTCTACATGTTTAAAATCACAGGTAAGCCTTAAAACACTTAAACTTGGTTCAAAGAGTTGCCGCCATTGTTCGTTACAGAAAAGGAACAGGGTTTAGGAGTTTTATGCAAGGTTTTGGATGAGAGGGAGGAATTTGTTGTTGATAGGGAAAGAAACGTATATGATCTTGTTTTATCAGTTGGAAATGTATCAATCTCGAAGGATAGATTATGGCAGTGTAATTTGCAGGGAAATGATGTTCTAAATATCTGCAGTTCTTTTTCGTATTACTTTGCTATTGAGCAAACATTACCATTTCCTGAATTTATTGAATGATGCGCAAGCAGTTATTCTCCTTCCGAAAGAGTTATCATGAGTCATACCACATCCAAAATACTTTGTAAGGTTGATGCAAAATCCATTTGTGGAATACTGAACCTACCTGATAATTGTGCTAAGGATTGGGAGAATCGAACTCATCTTCAGAGGAAAAATGTTCAGATTTCAAAATCTCTGTTCTAGTCATAAAATTCAAATAATTATTTACATCAAATGAAGATGAATTTTGTGAAAGTGAGAGAGGATTTTATTCAAAACATGCCCTTCCAAAATAACCTCTTTCAGTTTTCACACAGGTGGTATGAGTTAGGAGAAACAAAGTCATCTTTAAAGGCCATTTTCATGTTTTCCAAAGGACTATTTTGGCCATCATATTCAAAGAATTGTTTGAGACAAATGGAATTTAATTTTAAAAAAATGAGAGAGGTTTGTATTCCTAACAGGCCTATATTCAAAATAATCCTTCATTTTTTACATAGTTCTCATAGGATGGGAGAATTTAAAAGATATTCACAAGTTATTTTTTCAAAACTTTACAATTTTACTATCTAAGTCATCAGTTTCAAAGGCATATTCCAAGGAATTTGAGATGATTTTGGAGAAAATAAGACATGGGTTTTTTCTAGCACATGAATAGTTACAAAAACCTCTCCCATATTTCACACAGCTATCACCATTAGAGATATGCAGGAGAAAATTTGTTGTAACTGTTTCTATTTTTAGAGTTCAGTTAGGTTTCAAATTCAAGGTTAGGTAGAGGTTATTCTTCTATAAATTAAAATGTAATTGATAGTTTTATGTGTGGTATTTTCAAGAGAGAATAGGATCTACATTGTAATGGTTTCAATTTTTCAATAGATGAATGAAATTTACAGAGGAGGAATGTTAAACCTTTTCATGGCAGAGATTCCTGTGCCATCTTTTTCTTTAGTAAGTAATTTCTTTATGTGACTATTTATCCTGTTTCTCACTCCATTTTTTATTTGATTTCATGCTTGAGCATTAGTGTTTATGGGATATAATTCATCTTGCATGCTCTAGGTACATTGTTCAAGCATTTTCAAAACATTTTCTTCTAAAGTCTTACAGAATTCACCCTAGTTAGGTGCTCTATTTGATGGGATGTCTCCCTTTGTCTACTAATGAACCTGCTAATACCTCAAGACTGAGGAAATGGTTCCTACCTTGCCTCTGTTCATAAAACCTCAAAACCCTACCTCCTACAACCTATTTCAGATCTGATTGTTGACTCCATTGCCCAATGGTCTCCTCCATGACTATCCTACCAAGTCTTTTAAAACAAACTTGTCCTATTTGTCCCATCAGAAACCTGACCTTCTGAGTGTCTTTGATTGAATATCATGAGTATAAAAACTTTGTAAATAGTGAGAGATCCCTCTCTGAATGTATTAGGTCAAAAATACGGTCTAAAGTGGTTTTTGATGTTACCCCGGGATCTACCTTTCACAACCTGGGTACATTCTGAGTGCTAACAAATTGGCGCCATTGCCAGGGAATGAAGGTTCAAATCTTCCCTGGGTATGAACGACATAGTTTTATATTTTATTGTTGATGGTGAAGAACAGTCAGATATCAGCAAGGTTGTGCATCTTTCACCTGGCAACTCCATCTTCGAAGAATCCATTTTTCAGAATTCCTATGGTGACTCCACTGTCAAAAGATTGTAAAGTTTGATGAGTTGATTTGATATATTAATTTGTCGAGATGAGTTCTTTGTCTGCAAGGTATGCTCCTATGAATCATGCTCACATTCTTGGTTTTCCAAATCGAATACCTAAAGTGGATTGGAAAACAGGTCTTCCAAAGTTTAAAGATCAAAATAATGATGATGCTGCCCTTCATTTGGTTATATTTCATATGCATATACATAAGCTGGGAGTTAAATTGCATGAGGATTCTTTAATGAAAATGTTCATGGATACTTTAGAAGGAGATGCAAGGTCATGGTATGAAGGGATACCATCAGAAAGTTTGTTTTCCCTTACTGATTTTCATACAGTATTTCATGAAAATTACAAAAACCAATACCCCTCCTTATTGCTGGTTCAAGATTGTTGTACACATGTTAAAGGTTTCATTGGATATTTGGAAAACTTGTTTGGTGATGATGAGTTAGTGGATGAACAGATTTTAGAAATTTTATATGAGAACCCATTTCATAAAAAAGAAATACAAATTAGCTTTCTTCACATTCAAGAAAAATATCAGCAGTTAATAATTTCTTCCTCGACTAAAAGAGACATGAGCCAAAACTATGATTCAACTAGCTACATTTATTTTCCTGAAATAGATGATAATTTGCAACAGTATTATCAATCTTTGTGTGACCAAGAAGGAAGTTTGGATGGTCAATCAAACCCTTCTTTGTATCATTCAACCTCTGAAGTTTTGTTTCAAGATGAGGCTGCTTATTCCCAATCAGAAAATTCCTTTTTGCAGCAGCAATTTCCTCAAAGTTCTAATGCTTCTGTAGCTGATTACATAAAGAATTCTGATTCTGGAAATTTTCAGTCTTATAGTCCCTCCGCACATTTATTTTCTGAAAATGCAATTAAAGATAAATAAGACCTTGGATTAGAATTGGAAAAAGGATATGAGCATGAAGATGATCAGCCAAGTGATGGAAAAGAAGAGGGTTATACTCTTGATGGTTTTTTTGAAGATTGCAGTCAGCTTGTTAAAAATTATTTTAGTGATGGTTTTAAAGAAAATTTTAGTCTACTTATATATAATGAAAAGGAAGAGCAATCATGCCATCAATATCAATATGTGAAAGAACCAACAGTGTGCAATAAACAAAGAGATCACAAAGAAGGATATGAGGACTCTCAATGGAATGTTTCTTTAAATCTTTCCAATTCAAAAACGTTTTGTCAAGAAGACATATTTTTGCTTAATCTTGTTGAAGAACAAAATGATATTCCTCTTGAAGTGCTTGAGAAGAATGGAGTTGTAAATTTTGAAATATTAAATGAAGTTACTGATATATAATTTAAAAACAATCATGAGAATTTATTTCAAAGATCTTTTAAAGATCGGTTTGACAGTATGCAAGAAGAGTTACTTTTTGGACTTCCTTGTCATGACAAACATGTGATTGAGTATTTTAAAATTTGTCATGTTTTCTATGATCCAGTAGCAGAGTACATAGATAAATTTTTCAGATGGAGTAGTTGGTTATATGTTTGCAGCAAAGGACAAATTTTTCATCATAACCTATGGATATTTTGTTCTTATGTTCTAATTTCAATCAAGCATGAGGAAGAAATGGAATTATTAGATAAATTGGCTTAAAATGAGTCATACATTATTGGATAAATTGCTTGATTGGCTTCTATGATCTTGAATTTGTTGAATGGTGCGCAAGCAGTTATTCTCCTTCCGAAAGAGTTATCATGAGTGATACCACGTCCAAGATAATTTGCAAGGTTGATGCAAAAGCCATTCGTGGAATACTGAACCTACCTGATAATTATGCTAAGGATTGGGAGAATAGAAGTCATCTTCAGAGGGAAAATGTTTAGATTTCAAAATGACTGTTCTAGTCATAAAATTCAAATAATTTTACACATAAAATGAAGATGAATTTTGAGAAAGTGATAGAGGATTTTATTCACAACATGCCTATCCACAATAATCTCTTTCATTTTTCACATAGGTTCTATGAGTTAGGAGAAACACAGTCAGTTTCACAGGCCATTTTTCATGTTTTCCAAAGGAATATTTCAGCCATCAGATTCAAAGAATTGTTTCAGACAAATGGAATTTAATTTTACCGAATTGAGAGGTTTGTATTCCTAACAAGCCTATATTCAAAATACTCCTTCAGTTTTTACACAGTTCTCACAGGATGGGAGAATTTAAAAGATCTTCACAAGTTATTTTTTCAGAAATTTACAATTTTACTATCTGAGTCATCAGTTTCAAAGGCATATTCCAACGAATTTGAGATGATTTTGGAGAAAATAAGACATGGGTTTTGTTGGGCACATGGCCAGTTACAAAAAACTCTCCCATATTTCACACAACTATCACCATTAGAGATATGCAGGAGAAAATTTGTTGTAACTGTTTCTATTTTTAGAGTTCAATTAGCTTTCGAATTCAAGGTTAGGTAGAGGTTATTTTTCTATAAATTAAAATGTAATTGATAGTTTTAAGTGTAGTTTTTTCAAGAGTGAAGAGGCTCTATATTGTAACGGTTTCAATTTTTCAGTAGATTAATGAAATTTGCAGAGGAGGAATGTTAAACCTTTTCATGGCAGAGATTCCTGTGCCATCTTTTTCTTCAGTAAGTAATTTCTTTATGTGACTGTTTATCCTGTTTATCACTCCATTTTGTATTTGATTTCATGCTTGAGCATTAGTGTTTATGGGATAGAATTCATCTTGCATGCTCTAGGTCCATTGTTTAAGCATTTTCAAAACATTTTCTTCTAAAGTATTGTAGAATTCACCCTAGTTAGGTGCTCTATTTGATGGGATGTCTCCCTTTGTTTGCTAATGAACCTGTTAATACCTCAAGAGCGAGGAAATGGTTCCTACCTTGCCTCTGTTCATAAACAATCAAAAACCTACCTCTTGCAACCTATTTTAGATTTGATTGTTGACTCCATTGCCTAATGGTCTCCTCCATGACTATCCTACCAAGTATTTTAAAACAAACTTGTCCTATTTGTCCCATTAGAAACTTGACCTTATGATTGTATTTGATTGAATATCATGAGTATAAAAACTTTGTGAATAGTGATAGATCCCTATCTGATTGTATTAAGTCAGAAATATGGTCTAAAGTGGTTTTTGCTGTTACCTCAGGATCTACCTTTCACAACTTGGCTACATTCTGAGTGCTAACAAAAGGAAACTAAAAATCGCTTGGAGAAAACCCTAAATGTTGACTTAAGACTTCATGCAAGCTCTCTTAGGACAATTCTGAGGACAATGGATTTATTGCTGGTTTGAATTGCTATATGTTTAGTGTCAATTTGAGTGTTTCATTATTTGGCCACCTGATCAAAATCATAGGTATTCTTTCACCCTGTTGTACTGTTTTAGACAATAATTGTGCTAGAAAAACATTCGATTATGCTTTCAGTGTATTTGAATTCATAAAATTTCCACAATGGAAAATTTAATCCCTGGAATTTCTAATTTTAGTCGTTAATTTCTGGTCCATGGATGTAATTTATACAATCCCTTTAATGATCTTAAAACAAAAATAGATAATATTACAGATATTTGACAATGGATTAATTGCTGGTTTGAATTGTTATGTGTTTAGTTCTTGTTTGAGAGTTTCATTGGCCAAGGTATTCATAATTGTTATTTCCATCATATGTTTCTCCAACAGTTAAAATTGGAACAACTAATTAACATGGCAAACATATACACACATCCCTCCGCATGGATTCAAGTGGAACAATTCTCATTTTTTATTTTTCCTCTGTGGATTTAATACAGATTGTTCCACAAGATTGCTTTAACTCATGTTCATGGTTTTATAAAGGAATTTCAATTTGAGTGAAACTACTTTCTCTCGAATTGAAGTTTTACACTAAGAGAACATCAAAGGAAACTAAGAATCGCTTGGAGAAAACCCTAAATGTTGACTTAAGAATTCATGTGAGCTCTCTTAGGACATTTCCTAATATTTTGGGGGAAATGAATCTTAGCGAATAACTTTAATATAATATGAATATTGTTATAGGTGATGTGAGTTACTTTTCGATTTTGAATTACAACCAAAATCCTCTTCAAATGCATTGATTGCCATAATTACAACCAAATTGTAGTCCTCTTTAAGGATAATTTGGAGGAAGAATGATATAGGTTGCAAGAAAAGGACAATTTTATAAACCACATAACCAAAAAAGTAATTAGAAATGATAGTCACTGCACTCAAACAAATCCCCATATCATGTTGAAAAATTCACGTGGAACAATTTATAGAAAATTGTTGGAGTTAAAGATAAAGTTGGAATTCAGATAATCATTTGCTTTGGTATTAGAGTTTGCAAAGAAAACCTTTTTAACACATGAAAATTAAACAAGGCACTTTGCAACATTCACCTGAATCACAAGGATACTTGAACTCAGTGATGACCATATATCACAATACCAAAGATTGAGAAATTGGTAGGAAACTTATAACGTGGGATGAATAATAAAATGTTTTTTATTGTGACAAGCATAGATCACAATACCAGAGATTGAGAAATCGGTAGTAAAATTATAAGTCTGATCTGAGCATTTTTCATGTGGTTAACATGATCCTTTATTCCCTCAATTTCTAATTTTCTAGCCCTAACAACAAGATTGAGTCCTAAAGCAAGCTGTTAGATTCCTTGGCATAGATTGGTTGCAACATCATAGAATTTTTCTAAGTAAGTCCAATTTCCATCCATAGTAGCATGTTTACCCTTTAGTTCATATTGTTATAGCCTAAAATTACACATCTCTTCCCGTGACCACTTTCACATGTTTTCATCGCATGTCGACACTTCATGAAAAGTCACTGTGAGTCACTACAAAAAACACCATGATTGGAGGAGACATATATAGATTTTTGTAACTATGTTTAACCTTTTCTCTATACCGTCGGAAAGGTATCTGAACATGGAAAAACTTTCTAGAAGACAACAACCCCTGAAAATGAATGGAAATATCCTAAAAAATAGATATTTTTACCCACTCGCAAGTTTCCTTAAGAAATCTTGCGAGTTTCCCTTGACACTCATGACTTTGCTTCATAAAACCGCGAGTTTCCCATGAAGTGGAAAAAAATATAAAAATATGAAAATTCTTGAATTAGGGGTGGTTTGGGTGGTTTTGGAACTTCTCCTTCAGTTGTAACTGATCCCTATTCGACCCTAACTCTTTAGAACAATATATAAGAGAGGGAGAGGGGTCCATGAAGGGGACTTGGACTTTGCATTGTTATGCTAGAGAAATTGGGACTCTCATCCCCCATACCTTTTCCCTAGATTCCATATTCCTGTGTTGTAGAGCTTGGAGGCTGAGATTCTTGGATAAGACTGATTTATAATCCTCCATTGTCCAAACTGGATATTAGATTATATTTGCCTCACTTAGGAGTCATTTAGTTATTATTGGGTCCACTAGTACCATTGGGTCCACTTGGAATAATGGGGCCACATGTACTAGTCACTAGAGTGTGAAGAACACTGATAGAGGATAACAGGAACTGACTGCACTTGCATGCATCAGTTTAGGTGCCTCCTAGACCAATCTCTACAATTTAGGAGCCACTCGGAGTGCTAGCACCAACATCCTTTAGTTGTTGGAAGTTGGTAACTAATTAAGCTTAGTTATGCTTCAGTTACATTCATTTAGATATCCTCCAATTCAGTTAGCACCAATTATGCATGGATGCATGTGGGAAGGCACCAATTCTCACCTACTTCTCATCTACCAATGCAGTTAGACTGGTTTGATTGATTGTAACTGATTGAGAGACTAGATTAGACATCTGGAGTTATCCAGTGGAACTCCGACAGTGATTTAGACACTTCTAGTTAGCCATGCAGTCAGATTGAGTTGGTAGATTTGAATTCATCTCTCATGATTTGAAGTCTCCTTTATGTATTACCGTTGTATATTGCTGGGATGTAATGATGTTTATACTATAATTATACTGAGCAATACTTGTATGTTTCCGGTGAGATTTGTTTTGTTCAGTATGTATTATTCATTCCTTTTCACTGCATATAATTAAGAATCTAATTGCACTCATTTCCTGAAGATCTAATGGCACAATAATTCTAATATGGCATCAAAGCCATCTCAGACAAGATTCAAGTCTGTCTACTCTCCATTGTATACTAGAAGCAATCGGGTTTCCACAGAAGTATCGCAAAGATTGCATTGCTTCCTTTGAATTTATTCAGAGTGGTGGTGCAGATGTGATGGAACCTGAAAAAATGTACATGTAGAGAGGGAAGGATTGATTCTGACATAGTGTGAAGTATTTTTGGTTTTGCTGTGAGTTTTTGCAGGTTCAAATTCATATGGATTTGATATTATCAGTTCCTCTTCTTACTCGATACACAATATATTCATAATGGAAATTGAAGATGATTTCATATCTAAAGAGACAAGGTATCGATGAGGTATCTATTGGGCTTGGTAAAGAGTCTTATGAATATGAGAATGATTAGTTAAATGACAGTGATAGATATTTTGGAAGAATATGTGCGACATTTTCTCCAAGCTTGCACTACCTTATTGATTCTACTGAATACCCAAAGGATCTCTGGACAGAATTGGATTGAACCTTTGGAAAGCACAATGGGGATCATTATAGAAATTTTGAGAGCACACCCAGAACCACAAGATTTATTTATTCAAAAGTATCAGCCTCTACTCTCTTTGATTAAGTTGTTCAAGATGAAGAAGAAGCATAATCTTTCACACAGTCAATTCAAATTGAAGAAAGTCTCCTTGGAGTGATTCCTTCTCTTGTTGCTCCAGAAGTTTATGAGATCCATGATATCTCATATTCTCATATGGATGATCCAGAAGAATACATTCAAATATCTGTTATTGAATAAAAACTATCCTTCCATTCTATGCAAACATTCTCTAGTGAATCTTCTATTTTAAATTTCGTGCATAGTTTACCGGTGATTGTTTCAGAAAATAAAGATGAATTTGATTTCTCTATCTATAATGATGTTGCTGGTGTGCAGATAAGTAATACATTGGATAATTTCGAAATAATATCATATTTTAGGAGTGATTCATTCACTCTCATTTATCTAGAGCTTCTAGCAAATTCCTACCTGATTGGATGCACCGATACATATAATTTTGAAGAAGGAGAAAATTGTGCATCTACCATCTCGATGGAGCACACTCTTGGATATGATATGAAACTATTTGTATATGGTATGATCTTATTTGGATCTGATCTGATATTTTTTGGTTCAAATTTTAAGTTTCAAGAGCTTCCAGTGATGCTTGTAGCTGTTCTCATCAATTTTGGTGTGAAGAATCAAGTGACAAAAGTCTCTTTCAAAATTGTTGCTGGTTATTTGATATCAGTTTTCTCTTATGAGTTTGCTGATATTATATTTTATGAATATTTGTATATTTTGGAAATAATAACAGAGCGTAGGATTGATCCATTCACTCTCTTTGATCTTGAGCTTCCAGCAAATTCCTACATGATTGCATGCACCAATATTCATAATTTTGTTGAAAAGGAAAAAGGTTGTGCATCTACCATTTCGGTGGGGCAGTTGGAACCATTGTTCCACACTTTTGGATATGATATGAACTTATTTGGATCTGATATTATCTTATTTGGTTCAGGTTTTAAATTTCAATAGCTTTCAGTAATGCTTGTAGCTGCTCTTATCAATTTTAGTGTGACAAATCAAGTACCGCAAGTCTCTTTCAAACTTGCTATTGGGGATTTGATGTTAGTTTCCTCTTATGAGTTTTTTGATATTTTATTTTTTGAATAATTGGTTATTTCTGAAGCTATATCCGATTATGGAGCTAAAACATTCACTCTCTTCACAGAACTAGTAAAGATGGAGATATTCTACATTCTCCTGGACACTTGCTCCTAACACTTGGGGATGATTTTACCTCACACGGTTCGATGTTCAAGGCTGCAATATATCAGTTTCTTGGGTGTTCGTTACATGGTTTGAATTCTCAAGCACTTTTTCTCTCTTATCAGTTGATTTCAGTTGCTTTACATGGGTCCACTTTTCATCTAGTAGCTGTCTATATTTCTGATTCAGTTGAGCATATTCTTCTTCTTCCAAAGAGGAAAATTCCTCCAGACATAGCCATTAGTTTGGAGAGATTCACATGCACAACTTCAGGATGCTACTGCATAGAAGTAGCAGCATCCTGCTTATCAGTTGAACACTTTTTCTCTCTTATCAGTTGATTTCAGTTGCTTTACATGGGTCTAGTTTTCATCTAGCAGTTGTCTATATTTCTGATTCAGTTGAGCACATTATTCTTCTTCCAAAGAGGAAAATTCCTCCAGACATAGCCATTAGTTTAGAGAGATTCACATGCACAACTTCATGATGCTGCTGCACAGAAGAACCATACTACTGCAAATTGCAACAGAGTTTTGAAAAGCTATTTTTCTAAGGAGGAAGCTTCTTTCTTCTAAAGATAGCTTGTATTTTCTTGTTTCCTACTTATTTTGAGGGGGGGGGGATTTTCCCATGAGGTTTCCCCCTATTTCCTCGGTTTATTAAGCAACAATTTTTATCTTTTAGATTGTATATGGGTGACTTCTGTCCTTGTTTCTAGGGCCCACAGTTGTCCAAGTTAGGATTTAGAGGGGGTGTTAGGATTTATAATTCTCCCTTGTCCAAAATTTCTATTATATTTGCATAACTTAGGATTCATTTAGTTCTTATTGGGTCCACTAGTACCATTGGGTCCACTTGGCCTGATGGGGCCACATGTACCGATCACTAGAGTGTGGGGAACACCGATAGAGGCTAACTGGAATTGACTGCACTTGCATGCATCCGTTCAGGCGCCTCCTAGACCAATCCCTACAATTTAGGAGCCATTGGGAGTGTCGACACCAAACTCCTTCAATTGTTGAAAGTCGGTAACTAGTTAATCTTAGTTATGCTTCAATTACATTCAGTTAGATATCCTCTATTTCAGTTGGTGCCATTTATGCATGGCTGCATGTGGGAAGGCGCCAATTCTAACCTACTTCTCACCTACCACTGAATTTAGACTGGTTTGATTAATTGTAACTGATTGAGAGACTGGATTAGACATATGGAGTTAGCCATTTGAACTCCGATAGTGATTTAGACACTTCTAGTTAGCCACGCAGTTAGATTGAGTTGGTAGATTCGAATTCATCTATCATGATTTGAATTCTCCTTTATGTATTACCATTGTATACTGTTGGGATGTAATGAAGTTTATACTGTAATTATACTAACCAATACTTGTCTGTTTCCTATGAGATTTGTTTTCTTCAGTGTGTATTATTCATTCCTTCTCACTGCATAATAATTAGGAATCTGATTGCACTCATTCCCTGAGTTACCACCTAAGTTGTACTTAGTGGTTTTTTATCAAGTGAGGCTGATGATCCGGACAAGGATAACTTGTTCGGACTTAAGAAGACCTTCGGAAGTACTTCTGGGAAGTGCTTGTTGTACTATATCACATGTTCATACCCCATGGGGGAATTGTAATAAATGTTCTAGCATGATAGTGTCTATAAAAGACTCGATCACTTAGACATTATTTGTCAATCCGATCAGCCCAGGGTGTTTTTTCCCTTGGTTATTATTGGTTGTTGAATAAACGACTGATAATTTCTGAGTTTTTCACTCCATACCTCCAAAGTTGGGGTGGTCGGCTTGGCATTTAGGCCTATTGTGGTTATTAGAGTTTATGTGTCAATGTATAAGCATGCTAGACATCATGATCGAGTCATATGAACATGTCTAAGTCCCCCTAGGTGTTTTTCAATTTTGCAATTTTTTAGTTTTTTCAGTGTTTTTTATTAAAAATTTAATTTTTCCAAAACTTAGGCTATTTTTTAATAGTTTAATTGGAAAAATTGATTTTGTAATAAAAGTGGGCCAAATAATCAGTTTCAGTCATGTAGGTGCTCATTTTCAAGCTAAGAGCACCATGTAAACCCATGGACCCACTATTTCGTAGTTTTGAGTGATTTTCCATCACTCAGGTCAGAAAGCCCCAAAAATCAATTATTGATTATCTTAATTAATAAATTGATGAATAATGGAGCAAATCCAAAATCATAAATCAGTGGATTCTCAGCCAATTTGATTGAAATCAGTTAGATCTGAAGCAGATTAACTAGATCTGACAAATCCTTGACTGAAGGAGGTGATCAAATCAGATCCAGAGTTGATCTTCAGCTGTCTTCATGGGGAATTGCGCCCTCTCTCTCTCCTCCACACTTGTGGACTCTCCTGGATGCTCTGTGGACCGATGTGTCAGTGTAAGGGTTGATGTATCAGCTAAACCAAGCCCTCGGTTTACAAATAGGCTCAGTTCAGCTTCAGTTCTGCATTGATGGACTCTCCATCAGCTGATCTCATCTGATTCCATGAGGAATTGCACCCCCCCTGGGCTGGATGTCTTGTATTTTGTATATATCCATGCACAACTCCCTCTTCCAAGCTAGTCAGAGCTGGATTGAAGGGCTTGCCATTGTAATTGTGTATTGATCATCATTGTTCAAAAAAAGAGAAGCTTTGGAGGCTCAATTGTGGAGTACCTTTCATGTGTGGATTATCATTATCATGCCGCATTCGAGGTGAAACTGCTATTTTTTCAATTTTTTGCACTTAACTGTTGTCTGCCTGAATGGTTATTGAAATCATAGGGATAGATCATTGTAATTAAGATTACTTACTCCTATTTTTCTGCATATGTTTGAATGAGCTAATACTTGTATGCTAAATAAGATTATTTGCATGCTGTATCATCTACTTCTCATATGTATCTTCAGATTTAATGGTTCTGTTTGCAGGATTTGTTGTGTAGCTTGCAGGTTTGCCGTGACTGGAAGATATATGGTTCAGGTTTGATTCCATTGATTTCCAATAGATATTTCTAATATCGTGCCCCTCGGTGCTTCACTACCAAGTCTCCTCTGCAGATCTGCTTCAACAACAAGCACCTCTCTTCCCCTTTTTCTGCTTTAAAAATCTTAAATTTTCTTCAAACTGGTTACTATTAAGGTTTCTTATTACTCAGATCTATCTCATTAAGAAAATTAAACATATATCTAGTTAGTAATATCCCTTCCTAATTCTATATCTTAGTTTTGTTTTGCATATAAAGTTACATTTTAAGAGATCTAGCTAAAATTACCATATTTTCGCAAGCATTTTAATGAAAATTCGTAGCTTGCTGTTAAGGTACTTTCCTTTGATGTACGTTAAAATTTCATATTCTGCAATAAAATTGCACATCTTATTGGCTGCCCAAAAGACAAGCCAAGATCCCAAGGAAAGCCTGCTTTCCTTGGTTCCTGTTTTTCCCTTTTAATAGTTTTCAGCTTACCTTTTTTGGTTAAAAGTGAGCTGACCCAAAGGTGCTTTCAGAGTGCTTTTGGGAATATTTCAGTCTGATATGTTTGATTTTTTTTAGCAGTTTTGACAGAAAAGAAAGGAATCTTTTGTTCGGAAGTGGCCTCAGGAGCGTTCAAATCCCCCCAGGGGTCTCCCATTTGACCAAAACCTTTAATTTTTGCACTTTGTAAGCTCTTTATTTCACTTCGTATAAGGATCAAGAGGAATTATATCATTTCTCTAATATTGTAACTGCTGTTAATAAAAATAATTTTTTGAATAGGCTCTTTCGAGCCCATTCCCCATCCCCCCTGGGGGGATTTGCGTCGGTGTCCTTTTTGTTGCTTTTTGCTCATTTATTTTCAAACTAGAATTGATCTAATATGCAGGGTAGTAACTTTATTTCATTATAAATTTCATATTCCATATTTTATATTTCAAAGTAATCGTAATACTTACCCCACGACTTCCCGATTGACCCGAAAGGGGAAAGAGATTAGTGGTAGGACTAATTAGGAAACTGGAATTGTGTATCCATTTTATTTTCTATCATTTGTTTTTCAGATATTATAAAATTAACCCCTCCTCGATTCCCTGATTGGGATCCACTTGGATCGAAAGAGGTTCCTGGAGGGTTTTCTTTTAAACAAGAACACCCATTGTAAAATTTACTAAAATTGACAAGACTTCGGTGTGTATGCTCTACACTTGGTTGCGATTCGTTCGATCAGTCAAGCTGTATCAAAAGCACTTGAGTGACTAGTATAATTAGGACTCACTCTCCCAAATTAACAAACCAACAGGTGAAAATCCAACACCTAGATCAAACCATCACGGTGGCAAAATACCCAAAGGAAGCGGGAACTTCTGAAAAGTGACCTCGAGGCTCCGATCTCTGTCACACCCTAATGGGTGAGTTATGAACAATATCCCCATAGAATCCATTCATCCCACATATTCCTTGTGGGTAGCCGTGAAGTTTTAGTTTTGGACATACTCCAAGTACTCTCGGGTATATCTGGACTCCCCCTTTCGCCTAATTGTAATCAACTCACACCTCAAATTTAACTTAAAACGTACCAAGAGGCAATCACAAAACATTCACTCCAAGCACATGCAAGTACAATGATCTTATTTTTTGACTCCATTCTAAGGCACTGGTTAGTTTCTAGCTTTATATATATATTGCGTCTCAGCATTGCGCTTTCGTGTGTTCATTTTTGTATCTTGCCATCTTTGATTGTCTATAGTTAAATCTCAAACTCCTAAGTAACTTATTCAGTTTAACATCACTATACTAATTAATCATCCTAGTAGCTTAATAGGGTCTACCCCCCTTGGCTTCATTAGGAGTTGAGCCTAAACGGAGGAGTCAAGAACAAGGCGACAGCCTTGAGTCGAGATTTGCCCCCAAGGACACACCGAGTGGCTTGAAGATTTTTGCCATGTGACCCAGGTGTTTGAAAGGCGGCAACACTTTTTGGCGCCGTTGCCGGGGATAAATATTTTTATTCCCGAGTACAACTTTTGTTTTCTTCCTTTTTGTTTTTGCTTTGTTTGATGAATTCTTAGAGTAGATCTTTAATTTTTATCTGGCGACTCCACTGACTTTTTTCCAGTTTTTATTTTTACAAAGAAAAGCAGAAAATAAATTTTGTGAAAAGATTTATAAATGCTTATTTTTCTTTTTCACACGGTGACTCCATTGAAGGGATAAAACCCTGTTATCTCATAAACTTGTGAAGTTTTGTTGTGTGTAGATGAGCCCATGCGACATGTTAAAACTTTTAAAGCTTATCAATTGACAGCTCCACCTTTTCAGTAGAAGGTTTAATCGTTATATCAAGTGCATACTATTAATTTTTGATATGGACGAATTAAAGGAGGAATGTGGTGCCCGGTTAACCGGAATGTTTTAGCCTATCGATTTCTCAAACATCCCGTGTTTTCCTAACTGTTGTAATGGTTTTGAGGATGCATATAACTGGCTTCCGACATTTCATGGAAATTATGGTGATTCGACAATCTGGCATGTCAAATCTTTCATTAGAGGAATTTTGGGGTCTAAAATGGGCCTCCTAAGGAAAATAATAAAATAATAGTTAAAATAATAAAATAATATTGATTAATTTTGGAGGAAGAAAGAAAAAAACTACTTTTTGTGTTCGTATTTTCGACATATCTCCCTGTGTTTTTACTCAAATTTCGATCGAGAGAGCTCGTTGGATGCAGAATTTGATTCCGCATCCAACGAGTACCCACACTACATATTTTTGATGGACTCTGCTACCCCAAAAATAAGAAATACCTTAAAAAATGTGATGATGATGTCATCATCATGTTTTTTTAGGTATTTCTTGTTTTTGGGGTAGCGGGGTCCATCAAAAGTATGCAGTGTGGGTACTTGTTGGATGAGGAATCAAATTCCGCATCCAACGATCTCTCCCGGTCAAAATTTAAGTAAAAACACAATGAGATATGTTGAAAATATGAACAAAAAAAGTAGTTTTTTTTAATGACAAATATGTCAATTCAACCATTATGGTTGACTTATTTTATTGAGATTCTATTGGCTCTTGAATTCCAACTCACAAAAACTTATTTTGGCACATTTTCTTATAAGGCCCATTTTAGACCCCAAATTTCCTTTAATGCCTTTAGTTGATTGCTAACTTCAATATTATTCATGAAGACAATATAATGGATTATTTGCTAGTACTTTTTGGGGTGAGGCTTGTTGTTGGTTCTATCAAGGCCTTCCTAATAAATGTATAACTTCTTTTCCAAACTTCCTTTGGATGTTTTTAGAGCAGTGGCATGATGGAAGGGGTAGTATGAATGGTTTGAAAAGGTTCCTTGAAAAGATCTGTGCCTTCTACCTATCTGGGACAGAGTATCACACGAAAACATATGATGGACCTTTTTCCATGATACAGAGTATTGAAGACTTGGAATCACTTCTTGAACATTTAAGTGAAGAGGAGGTTCATGATACTCCCATAAAAAAGCATCGTGGTAGTTATTTAAGAAAGGAAGCAATTAAGCATCTTCTTAAAGAATATGAGGTATCTCCCAACGCACAGCAAGATTCCGAGGAAGGGAAAATCCAAGATGATCATATTGAAGAGCTTCAGGAGGAGCCCATGACGGAACACATTATTGAAGACTCTCCTCATGTCACCATAGCTAAAGACATTGAAGATTTGGTGTATTCTCAAGTGTGTTGCAATGCTGATACCTTTCTAGAAATCCCTCTAGCGGAATCCACTGAGCAACACATACCAAGTGATCCCATTGAATATGTCCAAAAAATTTCCTTGATTGAAGATAATATTGAAGATCCTCTTCATGATATCATAACAGAAGCCTATAAAGAAACCTATTATAAGATCACTACAGTGTGTGGTGACACTAGACCTTGTTCTCCTCATGTTGATGAAGATTTGGAAAGTTTATTGCCTTGTAACATTTTATTTGAAGAAGATTGTTATGAATACAAGGAAGACATGATAGGCAGGAGCATGATGCCATGGATGAAGAGTCCCCCACATATGACATGGATGGGAGTGATTACTATTGGAATTTCATAGATAATCCAACTTGTGAAAATCTTATGGAGAATCCCATCCATGATATGTCCAACAATGGGAGTGTCTATTCAAAAATTTGTGGAAGTCCAATCTATGATACACCCATAGAGGGGAGCACGGATATGGATGCCTAGGAAAACCTTAGTATGGAAGAGGAGCATTCAGAATTTTCACGTGATCATTCAGAGTCATACCATGCAGAGCCGCACAAGGGTATCAGTAATGAAGACATTGAGAAACAGTATTGTGAAAAGTCAGATGTGATGCAGTCAGTGGATTATCAGTCTCAGCCATCTTTTTCACATATAGAGGTTCCTTATGAATTGGAGTTGCTTGGGGCTTGTGCAACAAGTTATCATTTGATAAGCCCCGGTTGTCAGTATGATGATTCAGTCAGTCTACCTCATCATTCGTATTGGTATATCAGTCCTATCCAGTCATGGATAGAAGCAACCTGCATTAGCACATACAAGTTGGGGAAGAATTTTTATCACATTATTCATGCCTATGATCTCCCATCGATCCCACCCATTCTGAATTATCATGCAGGTTTGCAATTTTTGAATAAGGTATCCTTACTTTGGATGGTAACCAAAGACAAGGAAATTTATTTTTATGTTAATAAAATGCTTAGGTGGTTACATTGGATTTCTTATTACATTTAACCCTTTTTATATCATGCTTAGAGTAGGAAAATAAGCTCCTTGAAAGAGAGCATTTACTTTCTGCATTATTTTTTGATACTTAGCTATAATAAAACTTTGCTTCTTTTAGTTAGTTACATTTATTTTGTTTAAATAAATCAGCTTAATGGTTCATTCGTTTTTTTATAAAACTTGTGCTACTAAGGTTTTTCTTGTCAAGTTGGGATGTTTTTACAGGGCATATAAACCAGAGATTCTGGTGTTCTCGTATCCTCTCCTTGCCTTGAAGACTAGATCGAGCACATGTCCCACAGTTGGAGCTAGAATGTTACCACCCAAGTTATACTTAGTGGTTTTTTATCAAGTGAGCCTGATGAACCGGACAAGGATAACTTGTTCGGACTTAAGAAGACCTTCGGAAGTACTTCTGGGAAGTGCTTGTTGTACTATATCACATGTTCATACCCCATGAGGGAATTGTAATAAATGTTCTAGCATGATAGTGTCTGTAAAAGGCTCGGTCTCTTAGACTTTATTTGTCAATCCGATCAGCCCAGGGTGTTTTTTCCCTTGGTTATTATTGGTTGTTGAATAAACGACTGATAATTTCTGAGTTTTTCACTCCATACCTCCAAAGTTGGGGTGGTCGGCTTGGCATTTAGGCCTATTGAGGTTATTAGAGTCTATGTGTCAATGTATAAGCATGCTAGACATCATGATCGAGTCATATGAACATGTCTAAGTCCTCCTAGGTGTTTTTCAATTTTTCAAGTTTTTAGTTTTTTCAGTGTTTTTTATTAAAAATTTAATTTTTCCAAAACTTAGGCTATTTTTTAATAGTTTAATTGGAAAAATTGATTTTGTAATAAAAGTGGGCCAAATAATCAGTTTCAGTCATGTAGGTGCTCATTTTCAAGCTAAGAGCACCATGTAAACCCATGGACCCACTATTTCCTATTTTTGAGTGATTTTCCATCACTCAGGTCAGAAATCCCCACAAATCAATTATTGATTATTTTAATTAATAAATTGATGAATAATGGAGCAAATCCAAAATCATAAATCAGTGGATTCTCAGCCGATTTGATTGAAATCAGTCAGATCTGAAGCAGATTGACTGGATCTGACAAATCCTAGACTGAAGGAGGTGATCAAATTAGATCCAGAGTTGATCTTCAGCTATCTTCATGGGGAATTGTGCCCTCTCTCTCTCTCCTCGACACGTGTGGATTCTCCTGGATGCTCCGTGGACCGATGTGTTGGTGTATGGGTTGATGTGTCAGCTAAATCAAGCCTCCGGTTGACAACTAGGCTCAGTTCAGCTTCAGTTCTGCATTGATGGACTCTCCATCAGCTGATTTCATCCGATTCCATGAGGAATTGTGCCCCCTCTGGGCTGGATGTCCTGTATTTTGTATATATCCAGGCACAGCTCCCTCTTCCAAGCTAGTCAGAGTTGGATTGAAGGGCTTGCCATTGTAATTGTGTATTGATCATCATTGTTGAAATAAAGAGAAGCTTTGGAGGCTCAATTGTGGAGTACCTTTCATGTGTGGATTATCATTATCATGCTGCATTCGAGGTGAAACTGCTATTTTTTCAATTTTTTGCACTTAACTGTTGTCTGCCTGAATGGTTATTGAAATCATAGGGATAGATCATTGTAACTAAGCTTACTTACTTCTATTTTGCTGCATATGTTTGAATGAGCTAATACCTGTATGCTAAATAAGATTATTTGCATGCTGTATCATCTACTTCTCATATGTATCTTCAGATTTAATGGTTCTGTTTGCAGGATTTGTTGTGTAGCTTTCAGGTTTTCCATGACTGGAATATCTATGGTTAAGGTTTGATTCCATTTATTTACAATAGATAT
Organism: Pseudotsuga menziesii; assembly: GCA_001517045.1. NCBI lineage: Eukaryota > Viridiplantae > Streptophyta > Pinopsida > Pinales > Pinaceae > Pseudotsuga > Pseudotsuga menziesii. Next base: position 203,583 of record LPNX010816491.1, on the reverse strand, counting down.
TTCTAAGATCGTGCCCCTCGGTGCTTCACTACAAAGTTTCCTTTGTAGATCTGCTTCAACAACAAGCACTTCTCTTCCCCTTTTTCTCCTTTAAAAATCTTAAATTTTCTTCAAACTGGTTACTATTAAGGTTTCTTATTACTCAAATCTGTCTCGTTAAGAAAGTTACACATATAACTAGTTATTAATATCCCTTCCTAAGTCTAGATCTTATTTTTGTTTTGCATATAAAGTTACATTTTAAGAGATCTAGCTAAAATTACCATATTTTCGCAAGCATTTTAATGAAAATTCGTAGCTTGCTGTTAAGGTAGTTTCCTTTCATGTACATTAAAATTTCATATTCTGCAATAAAATTTCACATATTATTTGCTGCCCAAAAGGCAAGCCAAGATCCCAAGGAAAGCCTGCTTTCCTTGTTTCTTGTTTTTCCCTTTTAACTAGTTTTCAGCTTACCTTTTCTGGTTAAATGTGAGCTGACCCAAAGGTGCTTTCAGAGTGCTTTTGGGAATATTTAAGTCTGATATTCTTGCTGGTTTTTATCATATTTTACAGAAAATAAAGGAATCTTCTGTTCGGAAGTGGCCTCAGGAGTGCTCAAATCCCCCCAGGGGTCTCCCATTTGACCAAAACCTTTAATTTTCACACTTTGTAAGCTCTTGATTTCACTCCGTATAAGGATCAAGAGGAATTATATCAGTTCTTGTATATTGTAACTATTGTTAATAAAAATAATTTTTTGAATAGGCCCTTTCGAGCCCATTCCCCATCCCCCCTGGGGGGATTTGCGTCCGTGTCCTTTTTGTTGCTTTTTGCTCATTTCTTTTCAAAATAGCATTGATCTAATCTGCAGGGTAGTAAATTTATTTCATTATCAATTTCATATTCCATATTTTCTATTTCAAATTAATCGTAATACTTACCCCACGACTTCCCGATTGACCCGAAAGGGGAAAGAGATTCGTGGTAGGACTAATTAGGAAACTAGAATTGTCTATCTATTTTCTTTTCTATCATTTGTTTTTCAGCTATTATAAAATTAACCCCTCCTCGATTCCCCGATTGAGATCCACTTGGATCGAAAGAGGTTCCTGGAGGGTTTTCTTTTAAACAAGAACACCCATTGTAAAATTTACTAAAACTGACAAGACTCAGGTGTGTATGCTCTATGCTTGGCTACGGTTTGTTCGATCAGTCAAGCTGTATCAAAAGCACTTGATTGAATAGTATAATTAGGACTCACTCTCCTAAATTAACAAACCAACAGGTGAAAATCCAACACCTAGATCAAACCATCACGGTGGCAAAATACCCAAAGGAAGCGGGAACTTCTGAAAAGTGACCTCGGGGCGGCGATCTCTGTCACACCCTAATGGGTGCGTTATGAAAAATAGCCCCAGAGACTCCATTCAGCCCACATATTCCTCGCGGGTAGCCGTGAAGGTTTAGTTTTGGACATACTCCAAGTACTCGTGGGTATATCTGGAGTCCCCCCTTCACCTAATTGTAATCAACTCATACCTCAAATTTAACTTACTATGTACTAAGAGGCAATCACAAAACATTCACTCCAAGCAATGCAAGTACATTGATCTTATTTTTTGACTCCATTCTAAGGTACTGGTTATTTTCTAGCTTTATATATATATATATATATATATATTGCATCTCAGCATTGCGCTTTCATGTGTTCAATTTTGTATCTTGCCATCTTTGATTGTCTATAGTTAAATCTCAAACTCCTAAGTAACTCATTCAGTTTAACATCACTATACTAATTAATTATCCTAGTAACTTAATAGGGTCTACCCCCCTTGGCTTCATTAGGAGTTGAGCCTAAACGGAGTAGTCAAGAACAAGGTGACAGCCTTGACTCGAGACTTGCCCCCAAGGACACACCGAGTGGCTTGAATATTTCTGCCACGTGACCCAGGTGTGTGAAAGGAGGCAACACCCTGAATATCTAATGGCATAATAATTCTAATAAAGAGAAGTAAGAGAACCAGATCAAAGTTTTCACGAGGTTCCTTGCATGAGGAGAAGGTAAAATTTGTACTTCTTCCATTATCAATAAAGACTGGATGCTCTTCCCTTTCCAAATAATTATGTAATGACTATTGTATCTCTGTTCATGATCATATGTTGATGATTATCATATTAGGGTTTCATGTTATTTCGATTATTATTTCTTTACATATGGTCAATTTGGTTTTAGGAAGGTTGAACTTTTTTTGCAGGTCTCTTGTAGCAAGAGGAACAAGAGGAGGACTAATGGAAAGATTGGATCAACCTTCATTATTAAGGTACGAACCTATCCTATCTTTGAATCTTTCTTATATTTTCTTGTAGAACTTCATGCATTTTTCTTTATACCCCTAGTATGTTGGTGACCTTTAAACCCCCAACCATAGGAACACTTTCCCTTACACCACATATGTCCCTTTGGTTCCCTATATAAAATTGTCGTTTATTTTATTTTATTTTTTTTCAAGTGAAAGACTTGTTACCACTGTTGCTCACGCTATTGCGAGAAAGAAACTGTTGTTTCCACTCCAAGAGAAATATATATTTAGCACAATACTTTTTAACTCTTTGTTGTTATCCTAGGTTAGGGCGACTCTACACCTTGCACACACTCAATATCAAATTATTTATTCTTTTGTTGTTAACTTACAAACATGGTCTTTTCCTTTTTAACATGTAATATTTGATTTGCAATTAAATCCCCTTTGCACTTCGGATTTCAGATAATTTTATATGGTTACAAAGAGTTGTTTCCTTGCCATGAAGATTTTCATTCAAGGGGATAAATTAAAGTTGTTTGATTACCTGTTCAAGCTCCTCTTATAATATCCTTATGTTTCTTTCCTTATATGTAAGAAGTTGCTTAACATAACCCCTCAGGAATAAGGTGGTTTGGTTGGTGGAACTATCCCACAATTAAATCTAAGGATATTCTCCTTGTGACTTTGGAATAGGTTCCATATTTTTATAACGCAATATAGAAGTGGCAATTATTTAGGTGAGAAACATTACTAATATAACACACCTTAAATATATGCATTTTTTTCTTTTCTCCATGAGTTAGAGAAATGTATATTTTGTTGTTTTGACAATGTCGTCTTCCCTAGCCCTAATATATAATCATCACGTTTAAGCATAATCCACAATAACCTCTATATGGGTTTATGTCACAATGCACATCAACAACAATAACCTGGGAAAACACTAGAGTTGCTACACCTCCCCTTTTATTTACGATGAAATGCAAATGATCATGTTTGAACATATAAAAATCATTAAAATGTTGTGAAGAAAATTCAACACTGTTAACTTCTTGCATATAGAAGCTATATAAACTCTGAAATCAAGTCTATATTTCCTAACCATAACTTTGATGCAATGGGTTAGTATGTTTATGTATTAAAGATATCAAGATATACAATGATTGCTGGGTTTCAATGGCACAACCAAAAAATAAAGTTTCTGGAAGAAATTATTCATTTTCTTGACCATAACTTTGATTTAAGGTTCAGTTTGCAAAAAATAACACTTTTTCAAGGAGTAATAAATTACATCTTTTGTTGAACTACATTGTACATCACAATGCAAGGATATATTTGCATGTATGACTTGTAGTTCTTTCCAGCTATATATAAACTTTCCTTTGTACTTGTGGAATTTAAATCCAACAACCATTATCTATCTTCATATCTATAATATATATAGACATGTCTTTCTTGTGTTTCCTTTCTTTCCATTGATGTACTTTCCTAGGACGATGCCATATAATATACTGCAAACGTTTTTTAATATACTATAATTTATTATCAATTTTTGTCCATTCAAATACATGTTGAACATTCTACAAATATATTATAGATATAAATATATACAATGGTCACTTGATTTCAATGACACGACCAGAAAGGAAAGTTTCTGAACTTTATTGACCATAACTTTGATGCAAGGGATGATATGCAAAAAAAAGTCTTTTTGAAAGGAATATTAACTTGCATCTTTTGTTGAACTAATTATAAATCACTATGCAAGAATACATTTGAATGTAAGATCTATGGTGATTCCTTGGTATGTATATACTTCCTTTCTAGTTGTGGCATTGAAATCGACCACCAGTACATATCTTCGTATATATAATATATATATAAACATGCATTAATTGTGTTTTCGTTCTTAACATGTAATATTTTGTATGCAATTAAATCCTGTTTGCACTTTGGATTTCAACTACTTTTAGATGGTGCCAAAGTGTTGTTTCCTTGCCATGAATCTCTTCATTCAATGCGATGAATTAAAGTTGTTAGATTACTTGTTCAAGATACTCTTATAATTGACTTATGTTTCTTTCCTTAGATATAACAAGTTGCTTAACATAACCCCTTAGGAATAAGGTGGTTTAGCTCAAGGAACTGTCCTACAATTCAATCTAAGCATATTCTCCTCAATACTTTGGAATATATTTCATATTTTTATAATGAAATACAGCGGTGACCATTCTTTAGGTGAGAAACATTACTAATATAACAAGCCTTAAATATATGCATTTTTTTCTATTCTCCATGAGTTGGAGCAATACATAAGTTGTCGTTTGAAAAAGTAGTCTTCCCTAGCCCCAATATATAACCATCGCATTTAAGCATAATCCACAATAATCTCTATATGGTTCTATTTCACAATTCACATCAACAACAATAAGCTGGGAAAACACTAGAGTTTCTACACATTCCCTTTCCTTTTCCATGCAATTCAAATGGTCATGCTTAAACATATAAAAATCATCGATCTCTTCTGAAGAAAACTCAACATTGTTAACTTCTTGCATATAGAAGCTATATAAACTAAGAAAGCAATAATTATCTTTCCTAGCCATAAATTTGATGCAATGGGTTAGTATGTCTATATATTATAGATCTCAAGATATACAATGATCGTTGGGTTTCAATGCCACAACCAAAAAATAAAGTTTCTAGGAGAAAGTCTTAATTTTCTTGACCATAACTTTGATGCAAGGGTCAATTTGCAAAAAAAATGTTTTTTTCAAGGAATAATAAATTACATCTTTTATTGAACTACATATATACAATGGTCGCTTGATTTTCCATGACCGGAAATGAAATATTCTAAAAGAAAGTCTTAACTTTCTTGACCATAACTTTGATGCAAGGGCTGATATGCAAAAAAACGTCTTTTTGCAAGGCATATTAACTTACATATTTTGTTGAACTAATTGTAAATCACTATGCAAGAATAAATTTGAATGTAAGATCTATGGTAATTTCTTGGTAAGTATCTACTTTCCTTTCTGTTCATGGCATTGAAATCGACCAAACATTATATATCTTCATATCTATAATATATATAGACATGTCTTTATTGTCTCACCTTTTACAATTAGAGGTTTTTTATAAAGTTCTATTTACCAAATAAAATTTTTAACAAGTCAGAAGATAAACAACTATTTACTTCATGTTTTGCATCATAATATCAATTCATAGCATTGAAACTCACGTCATATTCATTTGTCAATATTTTCGTTCTGGTTCTATGACTATACAAATACTTTATGAGTCTCAAAAGTTATAATACGAATGACATTTAGCTTAAAATTAGAAATATACAAAAAAAAATCAAAAAGAAAACCATCGCATATAACATATATATCTGTCAAATAATCATCCCTCCCAACCTTTATATAATTTGTTTTCTTAATTTTTTCTTCCAGGCCCAATTTCACTCCAAAAAACCAACCACCACATTATGGAAACTATGTTGATTGATGACATTGTTTCACTCCTATTGTGTGGTGTTGTCAATATTTTGCCATTGCTGTAGGTTGTTTTACTAATCCAAGTGAACTTGATAAACTAAACAATTGTTATCTTCCATATTTCTATCTTTGATGGTCATCACAAGTACAAAACATTTCTTCCAACTATATATAATAGCATCGTGGAGGAAGAGAAATTGAAAGAATGAACTATAATCAAAGTCACCCAATGTACATCCAACATTATACACAATACAACGTATGATTCAATTTCCCCTTTACTATTTTTCACTGAATGGATTCTACACCCTTACTGCTTATACTATATTTTTTCCCTACTTTTATAACATCTTTCTTCTTACCAGGACTATCACATTGCTCATTCTTGAGGTTTTCATATTGGATGCACCAATTATTGGGGAACCTTTCCCTTACCACTTCACTACAAAAATTCCCTCCCAAAGCAGTTCCTCTCTTCTAGAGACCATCCTTCTTGACCCCCACAGCCCTTCACTTTCCATACCTTCCTCACTAAATTCAACCCCAACCCTTGTTGCATCTACTATCCCATTCACATCATTTAGCCCTTCCAACAAAACTTATGCCATTAAAGGTCGAGTCATTGCTAATACAAACATACACAACTACAACAATCAAAGAGGCATTAAAAAATTGCTTGGATTCGACCTTGTTAGTGATTCACACGATGAGTGTTACACCCAAATCCTATCATCACCATGTGATAAGACCTTTGACTTACATATTTTCCCTTAATCCTAGCACTTGGAGTGGAAACCCATGTTGTTTGTCAATATTACATGAAAATACTTAGCACTGCGCTTTCCCTGTAAACCATGAGTGGTACCTTGCTTGCACCACAAGTATCTTGTTGTCCATAAGCGGTGCCATCGCCTGTGGCCTTTTGTCCATAGGCGTTTCTAACCTAAACCGTTCTGTCATAAGAGGAGAAAAGCGATACCATGGGTAAAATGGGAAAAAGAGAAGTTTCTCGAGGCGTCTAGATCATGAGCCTCGTGTCCTCGCTTATCCCTATAATTGTGGGTCAATTGAGCTTGAGATCCCCCATTATAGGATCTTAGAGGCCACCTCATACACAAATATCTCAACCATTCCTATCCATTGAGCCTTATAAATACAAGCTCATGCCCATGGTTGAAGGGGAGAACTATAGAGGTATTGTTATGCTGTTGGATTGACCACTTGGCCTAAGCCATTTTGAGAGCATAGAGAGAAAAGTTGGATCTTATGGGGATGAAGTGTTGGTTTCATGGAGATTCATGTCGACACTAAGGCTTAATTGGTTGTAAACTTCTCCATTCATCTTAATGCAAAGCTGATTTCCGTCCCACATTACTGCTGTTTTGATTTTGCATGTACATGTTGTTAGATTCCTTAGTCACTAACATGGATAAGTAGATGATGTTTTGGTAGCTTTGATGTGTTTGTTTGTTTGATCTAGTTACAGATACATAGGTTCACCATCGAAGCAGCATTCTAGGTGTCTACGATATTCAGGGAGGGTCTTCATCCTTTGTCATTCACTCATTTGTTCTGGATCTGAACCATTCAGACCAGAGGAACAACTTCTGTCTGTAGAAGGTGAAATATTCCTGCTTACAACTCTGGCGACTCTACTGGGGAGTACATATATGTATCAGTTGATATGATCTTCCTCAGTTCTTCAAATTTTGTTCGAATCCAGGCTCCATCTCCAACTCTCTCTAGTCAGATATGCTATTTGACTCAGTGAATTTTGGTTTGAAACTTCCAGATCTATCTAGATACGTATTATTTCGATCTTTTATGCTCTTTTTAATTCTCAATCTATCAGTTTTTACCTTGATTTGATCTTTTTCTGACTTGATCTTTCATTCTTCTTTGTGTTTTGGATTTATACAGGGAACCGTTCTTATGCAGTTGGCGAGAAGTGGTGCCACTGCCTGAACCTAATTAGCAGCGCGCAGTGCCACCGCCTGATTCCTGTTGGCGAGAAGTAGTGCTGGTTTAGAACCGCTCTATCAAGACCCCTGCAGCGCAGTGCCAAGTAGGCCTTTTTCCAAGACCACTTTTTCTCATTTTTTGCAAAAAATTGGAGTTGATTTACTTTCAGCCCTGCACTGTCAGGCGTGTGTGTTAGAATATGATGCTTGTAGTTTGAAATTTTATGGTTAAATATTGGTTTGATTGGAAAATTCTAATGCTAGATTAGGCTTATTGATCATACATTCACTTCTGTGTTTGTTGGTTGTGATTGTGAAAGGACTTCTTGTTTTTTGAAAAGCTTAGGGTGTTAGTAAGATCTCTTTTCATTTCTGTTATATAGACTAAAAGAAAAACATTTGATTAGCGTCTTGGTTTCATTTTTGTTTTCATAGAGAACTTCTTTTTCCTCCTTTAAAAAAGAAATCTTTTGATTGAGATTAGGTTATCATCATTGAGCATTAGACATTGGATCTCTGATTGGCCTTACAATATTTTAGGCTCTTTATGTTCTTTTGTCTCTTATGCGTTTAGCACTATCTCATCAAAATAAAAATATGGTAGTTTTAAGTTAGATTTATCTATGTTTTAAGAAAAATTGAAAAATAGAGTGCATATGCATGTAGTGTGCTTCTTGTTTTTCTTTTAGGAAAAGAGACTCTTCCCCTTCTTATTGCTTTCAGAAAAGAGAAATCAGTTTGTAAAGTGCTACTTGTCTTTGACTTTGTGTTCAAGATTGTTGTTTGGAAATATTTTTGGTTTTGAAACAAAAGAAAATACTCTCTTTCCCTCCTGTAAGTAGGCATACCGAACGCTAAAGTGAAATATTTGCATACGCATATTGCATGGTTTTACTTTTTTTGTCAAAAAACCATGCATTCACCTAACCATACACTTTAAAATTAACGGTAGTTATAGGTTAAAATTTACATAGCAATTGGAGTGATAGGTTAGAGACGTGTTCGGGCGTTGATAACCATAGGAGCTGTCGTTATTTGTATGCATTACATCCTGGGACTCACGAGGTTCTTCCACATACCATTGGTATATCGAACAACCTTTCACATACCCTTGAGGTATATAGAAAGGTACTTCACGTACTCGATTGTATATCGTAAGGCCCCTTGTGTATGGTTATGTATTAGACAACACTACTATCGATTCGAGCTCCCACGTACCTTGAGTATATCGAGAGAACCCACTAGGATACCTTATCCATATGAGAAAATCCCTTTGGCCATCTTGCTTGAAGCCATACACCGAAAACAACATTCGGGGAGATTACTACGCACGTACCCTAGAGGTATATCGTGAGTGGCACCTTCTTGACAATCTTGGTGAGAGACTTGACTATCTGAACTCCTCCTGTCATTTTAAGTTTGCTTGTTTGACCTATAGCTTGAGTAGGGGAATTTTTTGGTGTTTTTTTCTAGTTTTTCAGACCCTAGGTTAGATAGGAACTGTATAAATTGGCTGAGCTAAGATAGTCTAGAAGAGTATGGGGATTTCCACCTGATTTTATTCCTATTTCAGGAGAAAATCCAATGGAAGCTATCGACCAAGGAGTTGCTACCACCTCCCAAGTGGGAGATAATGTGGGTGCAGAAAGTGGAGGACCGTATTCTTCACACTCGCCTCCCTTGGTCCAACAACCTTCTTGGGGAAATACCTCGTTTCATTCTCCCATAGAAGGTCATGTTGATGATACTACTCGTCCGGATTATGGTCCCAATGCTCCATTTTGGGATACCTCTATAGGATAGGCCATTGCCTCATTTGTAATGTGTTTAAACTTTTCTGAAGAAGTTTCTCCAGATGAATAAGAATGTAGACAATACCACGCATCCATTCTCCATGCACAGGAGATTGAGAAGAAAATAGATGATATATTGGGAACACCACCACCAAGTTCCGCAGCTGTGCCTGTGGGATATCATTCACTTGTCGATTCTATGAGACCCATTGAACTGATTATAGATTGCACAGTGACTCCACACAACCAAGGACAAACTTCCAACCCCACCACCTCGTATGTTACGTTTGTTCCTGATCCTCCCAGGTTTTCCACACCTGGGGCTTAACCTTCAATTCCTGTTTCATCATTACCTTCTAGTGTCGGGGGGAAACCCCCGGCACGACCTACATTATCTGGCACTGAAATTGTACCTAGTCAAGGACAAAACTCTAATATAGAACAATATACAATTTATGTCCTTCCCACCCATACTAATGTGGTTAATCCCCCATCTAGTTCAGGTTATCCCATGGGGGCACAACCTGTAACCATTCAATATTTTGGAGGTTATGGTTATCAAATACCTATAGGAAATATTAATTATCCACCCAATCCTACAGGAATGGCTTATGTCGTAATTCCATACCCTAGTAATAATTTTACACCATGGGGGCAGCCTAACTGGTCTTACATGCCAGCTATGGGGGGGATACCCATACATACTGCGGGAGGTGTCGGAGGACCACCTCACAGAGGTCCTCCCCCTGGGGGGCCTGGTGGCTTTCCTCCTTATGGTCCTAATGGTCCTGGTGGTCCTGGGGGGCCTGGTGGATTTCCCCCTAATGGCCCTCCTCCTAGTAGTTCCGGAGGCTCTGGAGGGTTCGAAGGTTTACCTCCCAGTGGCCCTAGAGGGTCTGGTGGACTGCCTCCCAGTGGTCCTGGTGGTCCTGGTGGTCCTGGAGGCTCTGGTGGTCCTAACAGTCCTGATCCTAGAAATCAGCCCCCTATGGGCGGATTTTTCGGTAGTTCTTAGTCACAACAACCTATCTATCAGTCTACTTACGGTCCTACTGGTAATTATATGACATATCAATATTACTAATATTTGAAACCTAACAGTCAGTTACCTTTCCTAGCAATTTTGGACTTTCCTGACTTGTCCAAGTTGATTAACAACCCCATTTTACACAATCCCTCATGGCCTCCCATTCTTGTAAAGTTACCATCGAACATCCCAAAGTTCAATGGGAAGCAGGGAGACGATTCGAAAAACCATGTCATGAAATTCCATCTGTGGTGTTCCTCAAACTCCCTCATGGACAATTAAGTTTGGTTACGAATTTTTCAGTGAACTTTGACTGGTACATCCGTGAAGTGGTACATTGAACTTTCACAACATTCGTTTGTGGATTTTGGCTCCTTGGCAACCATGTTTCTTACACACTTTCAGCTCCCTATCCATTATGAAATGGGTACTGATCTCTTAACTTCTCTACAACATAACACCTCCACCCACATATCTTATCATATCCATGAGTGGAAAAGGCAGAGAAGGCTTATTAAGGCCCCTATTCTGGATCAGTTATTAGTTGATTGGTTCACCAAATATTTGTTGCCTCCAATTGCTTGAGATGTGGCTGTGGGCGGTGCCGTTACTGAAGAGTAGGCTATTAGTCAAGCCCAGTATCTAGACTTGGTCTATTCCTAGTCTGAAACTATTTATGACTTGATTCCTCAAGGTCCTCACCCAAGCACAAATCCCGCAAAGCCACCAACAGAGGTACCTATTGATGGGATTATTGGTTCAATCCAGTCCCCATCAATAGCAAACCCTGCCAAGCAAACCCAGACTGCCACCCCTACTCCTTCGACTCCTAAGGTTTCCACCGAGATCAATTCTATTCAAAGTACTCAAAAATTGGGTAATAATAAAAAGAAAGGTAAAAATAAGAATAAAAAACCCAAAAACCAATAGGAGAATCCAATACCAACCAACAATGATAATGATAAAGGGAAGAGTAAATAAAAATATCCATGTCTGCTATGCGGAGGTGACCATTTCACAAAAGAGTGTCCCCATTGGGATGAAATCTCCCAATTTTTGAAATCAAATCCTGCACCTGCAGTACTCACGGATCCTTTTCCCTCTCAACAACAACTGATAGACCACATGTCTAATCAGGGTAACTCTAGTTTGTCAGAGGAAATTCGTATGATATCCTCGGATACCATTAGTCTACAAACTTGTAGTCAGAATTCTGACAAACTTGTAGACAAGAAAGAAGACCATTCTTCTTCAGGGAAAGCTCCCTCTACTGGTTCTCTGGAATCCTTGTCTACTGTCACCCTAACCATCGAGAAGCCTACTCTCGACATTATTTTGTGTCCACCCAAGAGTACTCCCCTAACCATCGAGAAGCCTACTCTCGACATGATTTTGCATCCACCCAAAGTACTCTTCGGAAGGCTATATTTAACCCTAATTCCTGAGCTGCTCAATTTTATAATGTAGTTGAAGATCTTGTTCAGGCACCTTGTGCAATGTCTACCTTAGAAGTACTCCAAAGTTGTCCTACACAATGCAAAAACTTGTTAACGACAATAAGAGCTTTAGACCCGGATTATACTAATTTGATTCATTTCAATATTGAGAACTATAAGTCTAGGCTACCTCATAAACTTGCTTTTAGATCCTTACAAAAGTAGTTGGAAAGAAGGTTTTTAGAACGGTACTAGATGAAGGAGCTTCGACCTTGGTTTTGTCCTTGTCTTGTTGGAAAGCTCTCAGCTCTCCCGAGCTTGTAACATCACCTATGACTCTGAAGGCCTTTGATGGACGAGGTTTCCATCCCCATGGTCTCATATCAGCCCTCGTAGTCAAGCTTGGGGGAAGAAATTCTAGGAAGAAATTGGTTTTATGCCATGACTGCTGTTGCTTCGACAGTATTCTGAATAGTCTAATTTTTGCATCTAGGAAGAATTGTTACCATTGACCAACTTGATTTCTGTACGCTGGATGTTACTACCTCTATGGCTAATAACATCCCCATGTTAGGCCAGTTTCCTCCTCCTTACTAGTTGATTGGGGTAGGCATGTTGAAGGAGTCTGTATCAACTTTAGGGATTTGAATAAATCTTGTCCCAAGGACAACTTTCCTACTCTGCACATCGATCAGATTATCGACAACTGTGCTAGAAATGCCATCTTCTCATTTATGGATGGCTTCTCTGGATATAATTAGATTGAGATATTACCCACCAATCAACACAAGACAACATTCATTTTCCCATGGGAAACCTTTGCATATAAGAAGTTACCTTTTGGATTGAAAAATGCTGGAACCACATTTCAGCGTGCGATGTCCTATGCATTTCATGATATTAAACATATTGTTGAATCATACCTTGACGACCTCCCTGCTCATTCACATCGACGGGAGGACCACCCTGGTCATCTTAGAGACATTTTCCTAAGATGTCGTCATTATAATATACAGCTCAATCCGCATAAATGTGTTTTCTACATTGAGATGGGATGTCTGTTAGGATTTGTGGTCTCTAAGGATGGCATCCAGATTGACCCCTTGAAAATTGCCACCATTTTAGCTCTACCAGCCCCAAATAATCTCCTTGAACTCCAAAGTTTGCAAGGGAAGGCAAACTTTCTCCGTCGTTTTGTGTGCAATTTCGTAGAGAAAACGCATGGTTATATGCGTCTCCTTAAAAAGGACACCCCGTTCTTTTGGGATGACCAAGCCTAATGCCCCTTTGATAATCTCAAACATGCTATGACTCATTCACCTGTGATACATACCCGAGATTATTCAAAGGACTTTCCCTTGTATATTGCTGCCTCTACTACTACCATTGCTATGGTTTTGGTGCAGGAAAATCCCAATGGCCAGGAGCACATGATTTACTATGCGAGTAAGAATCTTATGGATTCTGAAACCTGATATTCATGCGTGGAGAAGTTAGCATTGGCCACGGTCATTGTTGTACAAAATTTTTGTCACTTCATTTTGCTCCACATAACCATGGTATTGGTAGACCAGAACCCTATGTATTACATCCTGACTCATCAGGTGCTAGAGGGAAAGTACTCCCAATGGATAGTTATACTACATGATTTTGATCTGGAATTCGCCAAAGCCACATCAAAGAAATCCCTGGTCTTTTCCGAGCTCATGTGTGATCTTCCCTATGCTTCAACGGAATCTGAGCCCAGTGATTCATTTTCGGATGAATTCCTATTCCTGATTAGCACTACCGATCCATGGTATGGATATTTTCTTATTTATCTCCAAACACAATGATTTCAGCCGCATTTATCCCATGACGATCACCGCCGTATCCATCACCATGTGAAATACTACCTTATCTTGAATGATACCTTGTATAGACATGGGATTGATTCTATCCTCCGACGATGTCTCACCCATGAGGAGGTTGAAAATGTGTTGAATGAATGCCACTCTGGAGCATGTGGCGGTCATTTATCTGGGATGGCTATAGCCCAGAAAATCCTTTGCGCTGGTTATTTCTAGCACTCAGTATTCAAATATTGTCATGAGGCTGTTAAGAAATGCCCACCTTGTCAACATTTTTATCCCAAAAAGTGCACTCATTGTGCTCCACTACACCCCGTCATTGCCGTTGGAATATTTTCCAAATGGGGGATTGATTTTATGCATTGTAAGCCTACCTCAACCGGGGGGCATGGTTACATCGTTGTAGCTGTTGACTATTTCATAAAATGGGTTGAGGCCATGCCTATATATGTAGAAGATGGTAAGACTGCCGCTCTCTTCCTGTTCAATCATACCATAGCGAGATTTGGAGTCCCACAGTCCATTGTTACTGATCACTGATCACATTTACATAATCAAATGATGGGGGAACTGAGTGCTAAGATAGATTTTCACCATGAAAAATCTACTCCATATTATCCACAAGCTAATGGTTAGGTAGAGGCTATTAACAAAGTTTTGAAAACTATGCTTCGTCGGATGGTTGGAGATCATAAATCCAACTGGAACCACATTCTTTTCTCTGCTCTTTGGGCTTATAGGACTTCGATGAAAACAACTACTAGTTTCATGCCATTCCAGCTTGTCTATGGACTCGAAGCTATCTTACTGATTCAATGTCAGATTCCATATTTACAACTTGTCGTCGAACTTCTCCCAAACACTTCCACAGAGGAAGAAAGATTTTTGTACTTGAATAACCTTAATGAGACTTGAAGAGATGCTACCTTGGCTAATGAGGCACATAAGAAACGTGTCAAGGCGCAATATGATAAATCCATCCAACCTCATGCCTTTAACGAGGGTGACCTAGTTTTGACTTATGACTAGAGATATGACAAACTAGGGAAAGGAAAGTTCGAGTCCATGTGGTACGGTCCTTTCCTCATTTCTAAAGTTTTAGAGAAAGGGGCCTACGAGCTCATTGAATATGATGGAATCCCTTTCGGGAAACCTTGCAATGGGTTGTACCTGAAAAGGTACTATGCCTAGGTATTTCTTGGATAGTATCTTGTATATATGTATATTTCTTGACTTTCAGTGTGCTTTTAGTATTTTCAATATGGTTTTGAGTTTAGTGTCTACATCTGTTTATACCATGTTTTGGTCATGCAGAGCAGATGGCTTTCTACAGCTTCGTTGATGGTGCTTTCCGCCACACCTTGAATCTCACCTTAGCTACTTGGGTCCTCTATTCCTTGGGTGAAGATTTGGTCAGTTCAGGAGCGGTTTGTATTGGTCTCTCTACCAATAACATCGTCGAGTATCAAGTAGTCATAGGTCTTCTGACTAAAGCTTCCTCCCAAGATGTTTGCAATTTGGTAGTCTTGATGGATTCTCAACTCATGGTTTGTCATCTAAACCATGTTTATACCATTAGAAATCCTGTGCTTCTCCTCCTTTTCTAGAGGGTACGCTTGTTAGAAAGATCATTTGAAACCATCACTTATAGGCATATCACTAGGGAACATAATGTAGTTGCTGACTCATTAGCTAATTAAATCCTAGATTGGCATATTGCCCATTCATGATGTTAAATCAAATATGGTTCATTGTAAATAAACAATTAAAGACACATAAAACTCATGTAAAATACATTTACCATTTGAGACATATAAACACCAGGTAAAAGTCTGTATATATATATGAACAAGTTTACAAAAAATAGGTCACGAGACCTCATCTGAAGCATGTATGATTCCAGGCAAAAATCACCATACAAAATCCTGAAGCTATCATATTTCAGTAGATATCTCATGCACATAATGTCTAGTGATGCTCGTGGTAGCACATCACTTCCCGAGCTACTCTATCTAGTAGCCTACTAAATCGACCCGGTACTCCCGCCGTAAGTCTCTGATACCTCAGAGGGAGGTCATCAATGGAAGCATCAGGGATGTCTAAGGTCAACCTCTCCAGGTTTTCCTCTAACTCCCCAGTGATATCATCACCCTGCGGTACAAAGTGGGCTCCAGCTCGTCTATCCAATGGGGAAGCTCCCCCAGGTTGTGCTACTCCAATGTCTGAGTGAAAATATTCAGGTCTCGTTACTTAACATAAAAAATATAAAACATCAAAAAGCATAATTTTTTTTTGTCCATTCTAGGGTATCCTTCTTCTTACCGATGTCACCCCACTATTTTCCAGGTGGGAGCGATAGGTCAGGGTCTCCGCTGAAGTCTGTACCCGCATAAGAATAATCCTCCACCATGAGGATCTGATCTTGGAGCCATCTGAAGAATAGGTCACCAAACTTCACCTTCCCCATGCCTGCTCTAGTAAGAGCCATAATTTGGACCCACCTCTGCATATGGGGGTCCCGTGCTCTCAGCTCTGTGAAGACCACCCGAGGTTTCATTTGTGGTACCCACTCGAAGAAGAAGCAGGCTAGAATGGAACCAAATCCAAACTGCTTCAGTTCCCCATGATCCTTGAATATCGAAAGCAGGGTTTCCTCCCAGTTGAATACTGTAGGTGCCATGGCCTCTATGGAATACAACATGTGTGCCCTAGAATCCTGGTGCACTCCCTGACTCCCGACCACTCTCTTCATAGTAAATAAGACAGTCCATAGAGGTCCATCCATCACTTCCTTTATGGATATTTTCTTCCCCGATGTCCTCGTCCCTAGGATATAGTGATGGTCTATCAACTCTTGTGTGGTAATATCCCCTCCTCGGGAACCCATTAGTGAGATGGGGGCACCCCATCTCAAGAGTCCAGTTAAGAAGTAGATGTCCTCTACCTCTACTACCATAATATGAGCCCCAACCTCAAAGTGTTGCTGCTCTAGATTCCACATCCGGAGTATGTTCTCTAGCAACCACTCATTTGATACCATGCTAGGAGTCCAGAAGAATTTTAGGATCCCACAGTCTCATAATGCGGCTATGCAACCTGCATTCCTTTCAGTGAAAGCGTCATCATTGTCATGTTGTCTTTCTTTCCATATCACTATTTTTTATCAAGAAAATCCTGCCAAAAAAAATCATAACACACATTAGAATCATCCTTAATCATTTAAATTCAAAGAAAGGATCTATTTTTGCGTGTGCTATCATTTTTAAATATTCACAGCCGGCACCACCTGTACGCCGTTGAAGACAAGCGGTGGCACCGCTTGTGAGCCTTGTTTTAGGTGTGGTTCTAGCGAGGTACCATGTATCCCGCAAGGGATAAGCGTAGTGCCCTTTCCCATGGTTTTAGGGCTTGCCATACAGGCCCAAAAACCCATCAAAAATCAAAATTGAGACTATGAAAAGGAAGAGTAGGGTTTTAACTATTACCTAGAATTGGCGGCACTCAAAACTGACGGTGGAAACTCACGATATCAACAACTGAAGCTCTGAATAGGAAAGTGCTCCAAATGCTCTCTGTAGTGGGTAAATAGTAAAATGATTTGATTTTTCACTATTTACATGACTTTTATACACATTTTTGGGTTTGACATGCTATAGTTTTGATTTAAAATTGCTTTTTACTCGAAATTTATCAGTCGTAAACCCTTAAATGTTAGTTATGAGCACATTTAACACTTGTTTTTTGAGTTGATTGCAGGATAGAAGAACCATAGCAGTAAATTTTTGGGAGTTTGTTTATGACTTTTTCGTACTACCATAAAACGGAAAAATTCGATGAGAGTTTGTTACGACACTTTGGTCATGCTCTTGAAACCTACTATCAAAGGTCTGAGTCTGTTTCTGATTCTTTCCAGGCTCATAAAAATTAATATTGCGTAAAGAAACCTCATGGAGTCCTCGTTAAACTATTTTTAGGATCCCTAAATATGAAAAGATTGTCGAGCGATATTGTCTTCTTCACGCTCGTTAAAGCATTCGAAGAGTCGTCTTTCCGATGGTAGGTTATCTCTTATTCGGTTTGAATAGATTATTTACAAAAAAGGAACACTCTATCCAATCATGACTGGAATAGTTCTCTAAGGTATTATTTTATACTTTTCGGGCCTTAGGGACTAAATCATATGAAAAAAGACCCCTTTGGAGTCTTCTTCCATAATCGTTCAGACTCTCTAAACATGAACAATACCGAGTTTTGTTTCATTGGACTCGTTAAATTAAACATTGAGAGACCCATTTTGGGAATGAACCCCTCCTCTCTAAGGTTTGTAAAACATATGAGTTTGGACTTGTCTTCAGATGAGCTATACCGAGTGTTTGTTACCCTCTTTGAACTCGTAAAACCAAAAAAAGGCACTCATCGATCATGATGGGGAAATTGGGAAGGGAATCATTTTGCAAATAAATGACAGTAGTTTGTCATTACCTTTGAACATGGAACTTGTCTGCATAACATTTCAGTCAATTGGGTATTCAGCTGATCTCCATGACGATCCACTTTCATGAGTCATGCCACTCCTTTGAGTCTTTCAAAAGAATGCATTGTCCACTGTTGCATTGTATGTTTTTCCCATTTAGTCATGCTGCCAAGTCTTTTGTCGTGTCACCCGATGTTCAAACGGAAATTGAAGAAGTTTACCTCTGCAGTCAAAACAATCTCCGTGTTAGTAATTTTGAGTCAATACTTTGGTTACTACATTCACATCATTCCAGAACTATTTTCCGAGTTTCGGGTTGTCGATGTGGGACTCATCATGGCCCTCCTTCGACAAGGCTATTCTCGTCGACATCAGCTCATCATTTGGGAATTAGTCTTAGAAACAAAAACTTAGTACCTTGAGATCTGTATGCCTTAATGACATATTCTCTTGCTCTCGACATAGTTCACATCATTGACCTTTGATTGATAGAATCGACTGAGTGTTCGACATCAGGACATCTATTCACACTCAGTAGATTGTACTAGGGTACCTTGGGAATCATTGACATCAATGGTGATCTCCCTCGCACTTGTTAATGGCTCACATTATTGGCTAGTAATCAAGTGGTTTCTACCATGTTCAACTTCATATCATTGTAATCACATGGATAGAATCGTACTTTACTGAAGATGAGGCGAAGACTCTGGGTATTTATTAAAGCGCTCATTGCTTTTCACCAGGTTGCAATGGAGTTTTGTATATCTATCATGAATCCACATTTGTATGGTCATGGCTATGCTCAAATTTGTGTCTGTATGACATAGATCTACATTGTATGTTTGGTAGCTATGTCCAAGTTTGAGTCCTCTATCACATGGATCTACACTATATTCTAATAGCCATGCTTGTTTATTCCTCCCATGGATCTACCTTGTATTGGTCTGTAGCCATGAGTTGGTTACTTATGTCTATGAGTCAAAAATATTGATGTACTACAGATGCCTACTAGACGACATGCTCCGATCGAGCTGACATTTTCACCTCAAAGTGACAACTTGTTCTCTCAAAGCTCTTGTTTATCGTATCCCTCTAAGACTCACGCTTTGGGGGGAATTCTGTTACACCCAAATCCTGTCATCACCATGTGATAATACCTTTGACTTACATATTTTACCTTAATCCCAGCACTTGGAGTGGAAACCCATGTTGTTTTTCAATCTTACATGAAAATACTCAGCACCGTGCTTTCCCTGTAAACCATGAGTAGTACCTTTCTCGCATCGCCTGTATATTCTTGTCCATAAGTAGTGCCACCGCCTGTGGAATTTTGTCCATAGGTGTTTCTAACCTAAAACACTTTGTCATAAGAGGAGGAAAGCAGTACCCTGGGTAAAATGGGAAAAGGAGAAGTTTCTCCAGGATTCTAGATCATGAGCCTCATGTCCTCCCTTATCCCTATCATTGTAGGTTAGTTGAGCTTGAGATCCCCCATCATAGGATCTTAGAGGCCACCTCATCCACAAATCTCTCAACCATTCCTATCCATTGAGCCTTATAAATACAAGCTCATGCCCATGGTTGAGGGGGAGAGATATAGAGGTATTGTTATGCTGTTGGATTGCCCACTTGGCCCAAGCCATTTTGAGAGCATAGAGAGAAAAGTTGGAGCTTATGGGGATGAAGTGTTGGTTTCATGGAGATGCATGTCAACACTAAGGATTAATTGGTTGTAAACTTCTCCATTCATCTTAATGCAAAGCTGATTTCCGTCCCAAATTATTGTTGTTTTGATTTCACATGTACATGTTGTTAGATTCCTTAGTCACTAACATGGATAAGTAGATGATGTTCTGGTAGCTTTGATGTGTTTGCGTGTTTGATCTGGTTGCAGATACACAGGTTCACTAACAAAGCAACATTCCAGGTGTCTACGATATTCAGGGAGGGTCTTCATCATTTGTCGTTCACTCATTTGTTCTGGATCTGAACCATTCAGACCAAAGGAACAACTTCTGTCCATAGAAGGTGAAATATTCCTGCTTACAATGAGATCCATATCTTTGGATTTAATGAATTGGAAACTTCTTTGTACAACCGAATGCAAACTGAATTGGTCTACATAGTTTCAAATGGCACAATCAAACTATCCAATCCAACATACAACCACTTGAAAACCATCACAATATTTTCCTAGGATCCTCCTCAACCATCCAACCATGCTTAGAGAAATACCCCTTGATCTGTTTTCATTGCTTTCACTTTAAATCTATCCATGACATCCAAACTACACCTGTCAATTCCATGGTTGACATTCTTGGACATGTAATTTATGTTTCACCTGCATCAACTATACAAAAAAGAGATGGCTCATAGATAATCCTTCATATAATTGGAATAAGGGACATGTTAGGCTATAGAATTGACATATTGCTTTGGGGAGAACACTACCAAATTAATATTTCCTAACTTTCTAACCTTTGAGGTTCAAATACTCCCCCAACCCTTACAATCAAAGGTGGTCACGTTACATAATTCAACGGGAGGAGTGTTGGAACTATCTCCAACACTAGTGTTTTTATAAACCCAAGTATTGAAGAAACTATTCTTCTCCAAACATGGTTTGATGACAATGGATTTCGTTCAACCTCTCCATCCTTGAGTCAAAAATTCAATTCCTCTCCTTTTGGACCACACAAATGCATTACCATCAATGAGCTACAAACTCTCCAACAAATTGAGAAGAAAACTTGGTATTCAGTTATTGTATGGCATAAAAAATGTTAACACCGGAGTATTTCATTTCTTTGCATGCCCTCTTTTTGTTGATGTCATACAATGCATGCAAACAATTTCCCACAAAGTTTCCAACATTTGGAATTGTGGTAAATGTTATGGGGAATTTCTTGAATGTGACTATCGTTATATATTAAAACTTGAACTGCAATATGTGACTGGGAAACTGTATGGTGTGATATCTTTTGATGATGCTTCAAACCAACTCATGGGGGCATTTGTAAAATACTTATACCTTCTCACTAATGAACCAACATCACTCCCTGAAATTTCCCAATGTATCTTCTCTCAACACTTCCTTTTCACCTTTTCAGTTAGAAAAAATACCTTTAATCAAGTTGCACGCTTGAAAGCCATAATTTTCATGTATGAGGAAGTTTTATTAGAAAATTCACCTATCACTTCTCCTAAAACCCATATCATTGTCCTCAATAAACATCCAGTTGCACAAATGCTTTTCACTCCATTCTCATGCATTCATTAGATTCTATGATGGTTCCCTCATCTCTCATACTTCTCCTTCTTTCATGTTTCAACATATATCCCTTCTTCTTTTACCTTGTCAATACTTTTCCCTTTCAACATTTCTTACTTTCTTTGTCACACTTCTCATGTACAAACAATCATTGGTCATTTTGAACTTAAATTATATATGCAAACTATGCAACCACTTTTGAATATGATACTATTTTACTATTATGTTTGTTTATAAAATAGATCCATAGATCTACTCTTTCTTGCAACAACTTGTCATATACTTGTGTATAAATCATTTATTACATTGACTAAATGTTTTTTTGCACCAATGGATTTTTTTTCATAGTCACTTAACTTTATGGGCTTACTTATTTCTTCTTTCGTATATGCTTTTTCATATTAAACCTTTTTTTTATATTCTTGCATCATTATACTTAGAAAGTAGAACTTTCAAATTACATTTTTACTTTAAATGTTATTTGTAACCTACATGGATTCTTTTGAATATGCAACTATTTTACATTTTCTTTAATTCTCACGATATATATTACTGTACTTTCCAATTGTTAGATATACAAAATGTGTCCCTTCCACCAATGCCACCTTTTAGGTTTGTAACAAGCTTACACTTTTATTGTAGGCATGCTCCTAGATCATGTTATAAAAATAGGATCATAGAGCAATAACAATTAAAAAAATTAAATAAGATGCAAATATTAAACACGCTACAAGAGAGACATAGATATAACATGGTTCACCCAAGATGGGATACATCCACACAAAAATTTCTGGTCCTTTATTATTATACCATCCAACAAATTAAAGGGATACAACATGTAGCAACCCTGCTGCACTTCCTCTTCACTCTCTCAGAGTCTCTCTCACACAATCACATAGATTGTTTTACAATAATACATTACAATACACATCCGTATTACAATGCTTCCATTTTATAGGGGAATTACCATAGGAAAATACTACGGGTCACCCAATACCATGGTTTCGCAAACTGTTGGCCAACAAACAATCCAAAAAATTATTTTAGGGGCTTCGCCCCTGAACTCCTGCACCCTGAAAATTGGATGAGTGTATAGTAAAAATATGGTACAAACATGTCTGAAAAATAACATCTATGAATATGTAAGATCAAGCTCCACACCCAACAATATCCCACTTGGAGACTGACCACAACAACTCCACCATCGTTGCACTTGTTGGACTATTCTCTGAACCTTGGACTTGGAGAATTTATCTTCTTCACCTTCATGATTAAAGGACAACTTAAATCGAGCAGAAATTTAGTTTCTCTTTGGTTACTACCTTTTTCAACATGTTTGAAGGATTTTGGCTAGTATGTATTTTTTCCAACTTTAACATTTCATCTTCTAGAACATATCTTATGAAATGGTACTTGAGCTGTATATGTTTAGTATTCAAATGAAAGTATGATTTCTTTGCAATATGAATGGAACTATGGCTTTCAATGTACAACCTGCTATTCTCCTTCTTCTTAACCAATTCCTCCATTAACCTATGTAACCAAACCATCTCTTTACTAGCCTCTATAACAACAACATACTCTGGTTCTATTGTTGAAAGTGCAACAACCTTTTGTAGTTTAAAAAATCCAACTTACTTTTTTTCTACCCATAGTAAAGACATACCCTATGGTGCTCCTCCTACTGTCTTTATCATCAGCAATATATGCATCAATATATCCATATTGAGTAGTGTCTGAACCTCCAAAACATAATGCATGATAATTGGTACCTCTCAAATACTTGGAAATCCAGTGTAATGCTTTCCAATGCTATTTACCTAGATTGTTCATATACTTTCTCATAGCTCCCACTGCATGTGCAATATATGATATTGTGAACACCATGGTATACATCAAGCTTCCAACTGCTCATTAATAGGAAACCTTGGACATGTATTCTATCTCTTCTTGTGCCTTGGGACACATCTCCTTACTTAGTTTGAAATGGTTGGCCAAAGGTGTACTAACTGGTTTTGCATTCTGGATTCTAAAACTCTCCAACACCTTTTCTATGTAATCACCTTGAGACAATGTCAATTTGATATTTTTCATGTCTCTTGTTATTCTCATACCAATGATTTTCTTTACAACACTCAAATCCTTCATCGCAAATGATTTATCTAGTTTTATTTTGAGCACATTTATATACCTCATATTAGACCTAGCAATAGGCATGTCATCCACATACAATAACAAGATAATATATCTTCCATTATATAGCCTCTTGAAATAAACAAAGTGGTCAGAATGACATATACGATAACCCTACTCTGTCATAAACTTATCAAATTTTACAAGTTCTGCTTCAACCTGCAAACCAAATTCTCCTTCCCTTTGACCTCATATCCTTGTGGTTGCTGCATATAAATATATTCCTCCAAATCCCCATGGAGAAAGGATGTTTTTACATCTAACTATTCAATATGCAAATCTTCTACCGCCACTAGACTTAAAATAGTCCTAATTGAAGTCATTTTAACAACAGGAGAAAATATTTCATCAAAGTCTATACCTTTCTTTTGTGCAAACCCCTTGAAAACAAGTCTAGCCTTATACCACTTCTTACCTCAATCTTCTTATTTCAACTTGTAAACCCATTTATTTTGCAATGCTCTTTTTCCTGCAGGAAACTCAACCAAATCCCAAGTTTGATTTCATACCAATGACTCAATCTCCTCATTCATTCCTTGCTCCCACTTCTTTCTAGTTCCTACCTGCATTTCTTCTTCATAACATTCTGGTTCAATAGAATTAGTCATCAATAAATAATACAATGACTGAGAGAACGTTCAAGATGTCTACTTAACTTGGTATATCTTCTTACATTTGTAGGAGTTTGAGGTACCTATTGTTGCTCTTGATTTTCCGGGGTCTTTGGAACTTCATTTTCTTTGATTTCATCAAGCATTGTGTACTCTATATTTTCCTTTTCCTCTTTCTTTCCCTGCAACTGATATTTGTACATAACCTTTTCATTGAATACTACATCTCTACTCCTAATGATTTTGTGATTTTCATAATCCCATAAGCGATAACCAAAATCATCAACCTTTTATCCAATAAAGGTACATTTCTTGGATTTAGCCATAATCTTTTTTTTATTTTCTTTATCAATATGGACAAATGATTCACAACCAAAAGTTCTTAAAAATTAGTAGTTTACCTTTCTTTTGTCCATGCCTCCTCTGGAATGACACCATCCAAAGCGCTTGAAGGCCCTCTATTTATTAAATAAACAACATTATCTACAACATCATCCCAAAATTATAAGGGCAATCATGCATGCAATCTCATACACCTTGCATGCCCCATGATTGTTCTATTCATCCTTTATGACACACCATTTTCTTGTGGTGTTCTTGGGTCTATCTTCTCTCTGCGAATTCCATTGTATGAATAATAACTATCAAACTCCTTGATGCAATATTCACCTCCATTATCAGATCTGAGACATTTCAACTCTTTTCATGTCCATTCTCAACCAAAGGTGTTCACTTCTTAAAAGTAGAAAACACATCATATTTTTGTCTAATGCAATAAACTCAAGTTTTTCTAGTTACTTCATCAATGAAAGTAACAGAATAACGAGAACCACTAATATTTTGTACCTGAGCCAGTACCCATACATATGTATGCACAAGATCTAACTTTTCACTATTCTTTTGTTTCCCAACCTTGATAAATATAACTCTCTTATGTTTTCCATAAACACAGTTTTCATAGAATTCCAAACTAACCTGCTTCATATCTAGAAGCAGTTTCCTGGTGTGGAGAATCTACATCCCCTTCTCACTCATGTGTCTAAGCGTATGATTCCAAAAAGCTACACCTGTTTCTGTGGAAGCTACAAATATAGAATAAACAGTATTATGAGGACATAAATACAATGTACCTATCCTATCTCCTTTTCTTTCTCCTTTAGTGATCTTTCACCACAATTTTCCAAACGTAGAAAAACAACTGATATCTCCCAACTGCACTGTTGAGATCAGATTTATTTTCATAGTAGGAATATTCCTTACATATTTTATCAGCCATTCATTTCCATTATTTATCTTAATTTGTACCTTACCCATTCCAACAATTTTACATGGTTCATCATCCCCCAATAAAACATGTCCAAAATCACCTGGAACGTAATCATGAAATAATTTCCTATGGGGTGTAGCATGACATTAAGCTTTTGGATATACTACCCAGTAATCAATAGCATTATCTAATGCAATAATCAAAGCATCTTGTAACACATCACCTGCTGCATTTTCTTCCCGATTAGTCTCATGTTGCACATCTCCTATCTTCTTTGGAGCTCTACAGTCTTTCTTCAGATGTCCTCTCTTACCACAATTCCAACACTTTATATTTCCAAATATGGACTTGGATCTTCCCTTTCAATACTTTTTGTGATTACCTAGGTTCATTCCTCTCTCCTTTTGTCTTACCCTTCTCTCCATGGTCAACACATTACCTGATGTCTCACTTGTGTTTTTTCTTTGCATTTCCTCGCTAAGAATAACACCAACATCATCATCAAATTTAAGAGTGTTTGAACTAGGGATAGAGTTACTTACAACCATGACTAAGCTATTCCAGCTTTTTGGTAATGAGAACAAGATTAGAAGATCTCTAACCTCATCATCAAAGTTCACTTTTATAGAACTTAGCTGACTACTAAACATATTAAATTCATTTAAATGGTAAGGAATAGATCCACTTTCTGACATCTTCATATTAAATAAATTCTTCATTAAAAATACCTTGTTGGAAGCTGAGGGTTTTTCATAGAGATTTCCCAATGCACTCATCACACCCTCTCTTGTCTTTTCTTTTGAGATATTGAAAGCCACTGATGAAGCCAAGAACAGTTGTATTGTTCCCAATTCCTTTCTATCAAGAACCTCCCATTCTTCATCCTTCATAGTCATCGGTTGTTTTGTTTTCCCACCCAACGGTAGGTGTAGATCCTTTTGGTACAGATAGTCCTCTATTTGTATCTTCCATAACTTGTATTTTTGGCTGTTAAATTTCTCCACCCTAAACTTTCCTTCTTCTTCCATTTCTCCCACTCGAACCAAGAACCATGCTTTCCTGTGAGTTTACCATCCAAATAGACCTTTTGGCTATGATACCAATTGTTAGAAAAACAAGATCACAGAGCAATAACAATTTAAACAAATAAACAATTAAAAAGATGAAAATATTAAATACATTACAAGAGAGACATAGATATAACATGGTTCACCCAACATGGGCTACGTCCACACATAAATTGCCAGTCCTTTATTATCATAGAATCCGACGAAATGAATGGATACAACCTGAAACAACCCTGATGCACTTCCTCTTCATTCTCTGACAGTCTCTATCACACAATCACAAAGACGGTTTTACAATGTTTCAATACAATACACAATTGTATTACAATGCTTTCCTTTTATAATCCCAATTAACATGGGAAAATACTACTAGTCACAGATTACCATGGGTTCGCAAACTGTTGGTTAACAAACATCCCCAAATTTTCTTTCTGGGGACTCTCCCTTGAACCCCCTTTCTCGACGGTGCTGCCCCTGAACCCCCACACGGGGGGGGGACGATGCTCCCCCGCACCTCCAAGCTAGGATGAGTGTATAGTAAAACTAGGGTACAAACACGGCTGAACAATAACATCTCTGAATCTAGAAGATCAGCCTCCACAACCATCAAATCATGACAACGAATGATATAATGCACTAAGAAGACTTATATATGCATATAAAATAAAAAGAAAACAACAAGAAATAATGTATTATTTATAGATTTTCTCGTCAACTTGTGCATATCCCTTCTCCATTATGCGTTGGCCAACCTTCCATGGAAATATAAACTCCATCCACACTTCCACATATCACTTGTTGTTGGCTCAATCCTCAACAAACATAACACAGTCGACAGGGGTTCCCTCTCTCAACACTCGACTCACCGTGATCTCCCTGAGCATCGACCCAAACAGGTTTTACCTTGTCTAGAAACACCTGCAGAATGGATGAAGTCTCACCCAAGATGTTAGAGGGAGGGATTACAAAACCAAGTTTCCATAGTATAGAATAGGGTTAGGGCATCGACGGTTCATCAGCTCAACAACTAGATCATATCAACTTCTTTAACAGAACCATTCATTATTGCACATCATTCATTCATAACTGTAACATATCTAGATCGAAATACAAAACAACATTCATAAATAGTAAACCATCGCATCATAGATCCATATTTCATATTTAATTATCATTCATCATCAGGTTTGCAGGAACAAAAATACAGAAAAAGACAAAAGAACATAACGATGATTCAGATCAACATCTGTCTTCTCATATTACTTCTAGGAAAAAACAGATAACAATTCATCTTAGATAGATAACAACTTGTTCTCTCTATGCATGCATTGATCCCTCTATCAATCCATCTCTCATTCACAATTCTTCTTTCTATATATAGGCTTGTGCCTTTACATTCATGGTCCACTTCTAACTAACTACTAACTGATTTAACTGACTAATGACCAATATCCACAAAAATTGGTCAACAAGTACAAAAAGTGACACAAAATAATCAAAAGTAGTCTATCTTCCGCCTATCACACTATCTACGTATTATGTGGTGTATTCTAAGCTAGTGCAGCTTACCCAACCCATTGCTAATAGGCCACTACAGTGAGGACTTGATATCCTCTCATCCAGCGTCGATCGCAGTCGGAGGAACTTGAACATTCTTGGCCCACGACTCAGTGCCAATCGACGGGAATTCCTGCACAATGACACTATTTGGTTCTCTATTCAAAACAACATTATAAACAGAATCCAACTTGGTTCATACCTTGGCAAAGCCTTCCTGAGCGGACTGGCGCATACAACCGCTTTTGCTACTATATCAGATGAATCCGTGATAGCCTTGATAATTCACTACAATTGGGTCTCCATCACTGATCTGATACTATTGCCCACATCCTACTCAATTCTCCATTTCGTCCTGATCTCTGTAAAGATACATTATGCCACAACATCAATGGGGGTTTCTGTGGAGGATTCACCATCAGAGTCACGGTGACTCTGTCGTTCGGCTCCTCGGACCGGATCCTCTGGTGCGTTTGTGGGTGGTCTCGTCGATACTTCCTCTGTGCTTACTAGTTTTCTCCATTCTACCAGCCAATCCTGAACCATTGCATCCAATTCTTCATCTGTCACCTTATAATTCATTGGAATCCATTTATTATCATAGTCATGGCGAGCCTAGATATGAATAGTATGCGTCTCGATGGAAAACTACATAATCCGCTGATATTTTACTGTTACAGCATCTAATAACCTTGGAATTTTGACCACTGTTGTTTGTAACGCCTCTCAATAGACCCAAAAGTGGATTGTGCAATCTGTTTTTTGAGTAATCTCTTCTACCCACCATAGATTTTGATATCGAGTGCCTTTGCACACTTTAACAGCTTCCACATCCATGCGTTGATAGTCTTCTGGCTCCACCCAAGCCACTCATGCAATTAAGATCAATAACCAACTATAAGTAAAGGGTCGCTCCCTAGCCTGGACTATGATCGCATCCTTTTTCAACTAATTCAACAAAAAGAGGGACCAATTCATCTGGACGTGCTCGGTGCACTGCTGTGCACATGCAATCACTCCCGAATTGCACTGAGTAAGGCGATTCTTCCTTACAATTTTACTTGCCAAAATTCATGCGCCAATACACATGACCCTCTCATTAATACTTTCGATGCGATATGCTCTGTCGTTGCACTGAAAATCGTACCTCTCCTTCAATCATGCAGCAAGCCTCTTATCATTATCTCTTCCTTTGAAGTATTGTGATGGGTCTGCCCCATCCTTTGGCAACCCTATGATCTCCGAGATCAAGTCCACCGTAATCACAATTGGTGTGTCCAACCATAGCATTCCTCCATGAAAACATGCCAAAAGATATTTGAGGCACGCATTTGCTTCATTAAACTGCCCAAAATGCAGCATGTTGATAAGCCCCAACAACCCAGATTTATCCATCCCATGGCTGCAGAATACACACAATTGGGCTGCCTACGACCGAAGGTAGTGACTCATAGGGCTCATCTGCTATGTCCTTCCACAACAACAAATCATGGTCCTCATACTTCATCTTTATCAATGTAGGGACAATGTCAATGGTGCACATCATTCTTGCCAATAGCGGTGGCATTTTTGGCTGATACTTTTAATTTTTGGTCAGACGCTGAGGCTTTGCACCAAGTCTGGTGGGAGCAATATAACCAGGAATGTCCTTGACATAGGCCCCAGTGCGGATAGCAGATTCTACCATTCCAAATATGGATGGTCCCGTCTGGGCAATGACGTCTTCTTGTGCCCTGGCTGATGTCCATGTCTGCCTCTTGGTTGACACTGGGAAGCGTTGATGTTACCCCCTTGCCCTATTTCTTTGTCAGGATTCTGGATGACCCAATATGCATGCTGGTGAATTCTTCTATGATGGAAACTGGTTGAATAGAAGAGTCATGTTCACTAGAAATCTTGACTGTTTCGGGATTACTCTGCATCCCACACCATTAACCCACAGTCGTGAGGCACTCTCAGCTTCACCCTACAAATCTCCCAATCCCCTCAACACTCTTTTCAGACCTATCTCAATCACTCTTTGCAACTGTAACTAAGCTCAATTGTGCTTTCATCCTGTGTCGAACCCCTTTATATAGCATCTAGGTGATCCATCCTTCATTATTACTAAATCAGCCGCGGTGATCATGACTAAATCCTATATTAATTACTCAAATCCGTCGTCGATTCTACCAACCCATCGGTTGGATCATCCATAAATGCACATCGCTTCAACAAGTGCCGCCGGCTAACTGCTCTTAACTGCTCATATTTATTGTTGATTTGACTAAATTGCAGCCCTACGGTTGTCGCAGTCTGGCTACTGAACTATGCTACTGCTTACTATTCTTGTGCAACCCCTTTCTTCTGGCATGCCCTTCCTTTTTCTATCTATCCTACTCTCTCTCTCTCTCATTTTTTTATCGCGCAGTGCCTTAGGTGTTGAACAGTACTTTCTTCGTCCGATAGGGCTTCAAGCAGCTTCCATTCACAAGATTTGGCAACACCACCCCATTTAACTACTGCAATTGAAATACGCCCCTAGATGTAATAGAATTAACAATATAAGGACCTAACCAGTGCATATGGAGCTTAGCTGGGTGCTTGAGGAACTTGCTATTGTAGAGAAGCACTAAATCTCCTTACTGAAACTAATTGTTTTTGATATGGCGATCATGCCAAGCCTTTTGTTAGTCCTTCTTGATGCGCTGATGGAAACCTGCAATGAAATGGTATGCTTCGAGTTGTATCAACTGTGTGAGATGCTCCTCTAGCACTGCTTCATCATCCATTCGTGTTGTGATGGAAATGCATAGACTAGGAATGATGTATTCCATAGGCATGACGACCTCTTTCCCGTACACTAGTTTAAATGGTGTTTTCCCTGTCAACATTTTGCAAGTGGTGCGATATTCCCACAACATTGCTGGTACCTTTAAATCCCAATCATCTATGTTAGTGTTACATAACTTTGTGAGTGCTTGTTCCAAAATATTGTTGAAGGCTTCGATGGTCCCATTCCCATATGGATGATATGCCGTGCTCCTCTTGTGTTGTATATGCAGTTCCTCCATTAATGCTCTTACTGTATGATTAATAAAATGGCTATCCTGGTCGCTCATCAATATCCTGGGGAATCCAAACCACGTGATGAAACTATCAAACAAGAATCATGCTGCTATTGCAGTGGTGCAATCCACAACTGTAGCTTCTGCCCATCGTGTCAAGTACTTGGTTTTTATGATGATGTATCGTGTACCAGTGTGCTTCCCAAGGGGTTTGATTGGACCCACAAAGTCTACAGCCCACTTATCAAAAGGTTACAAATTAAGCTACGGTACTAGCAACATCTTATCTTGCTGCGATGGTTTCCCAGTGCGTTGACATACATCGCAGCTCCACGCATAGTCTGTTGTATCGATATGTAGGGTGGGATACCATAGCCCTACGCGAAGCACTTTTCTTGTAGTAGCACGACCCCCATAGTGTCCACTAGCAACGCCTACATGTGCTTCTTCCAAAATCTCCTCCTGATCATGTGGTAGGAGACATTGCCACAATATTTCATCTGGTCCCATCTTATACAAGTGTCCAACAATCAACTAGTGATCAGAAGCTTTAACTACGAGCTATTTCTTTTAACTTGTGGAAAGCTCTTCTGGGGCCGCTCTTGTTGCAAAAAATTGAAGTATTGGAGCATAGTGGTCATCAACCATGTCGACCCAGAATAGCTGCACATCAGGTAGTCCTTCTTCAATATTGGTAGGTTCTTCGCTTGTCTCAATTCTAGACAAGTGATTAGGGCCAGTGTTCAAGTGACTCGGCTTAACAATAATTTCAAAATCAAACTCTTGGAAGAGAAGTAGCCAGTGACATATATTCCCCCCCAACGTAGGCTTGTTGACCAGATACTTTAGTGCCGAATGGTCAGTAAACATCTTGAAGTGGCCTCCTAACAGGTAGTGCCTAAATTATTTTAGTGCATAGACCATCGCTAGACCTTCCTGCTCTATGGTCATATAGTTCCTCTCGAAAAATGACAACTTTCGACTAGAAAAAGCGATCGGGTGATCCAAATCTCCTTCTCCTGGCTGCATGAGCACCACTCCTAGTGCAACAGAAGATGCGTCAACATGCACATGGAATTCTCTGTTCCAATCTAGGAATACTAATATAGGTGTCGAGGCCATCTTGGCCTTTAATGTGTCAAAGATTCCTTGACACTCTGGACTCCAATTAAATACAACATCTTTCTTCAATAGTTTTTCCATGGGAGCAGTGATGGCAGCATAGCCTCTAATGAATTTGTGATAGTACCTTGTGTGGCCCATCGTTTCTTGAAGCATATTTACATTTGTTGGTAGTGGAAAACTCAAAATGAGAACTATATTTGTAGGATCAATCAGTAATCCTTTCTTGCACACAATATGGCCTAATAGTATGCCGAATGGTGCACAGAAAATGCATTTTCTAGAGTTCAACGTGACCTGATGCTGTCAACACCTTTCTAGCATCAGTCGAAGGTTGGGGAAGCTATGTTTGGTTAGGCCATACACTGTCCAATCATCCATGTATACCTGTAATAAATTCTGAATGAAATATTTAAACATTGCGACAACAAATCGAGAGAAGATTGCAGGCACATTTTTCATCCTGAAAGGCATTACTGTATATTGGAAGCATCCCCATTTGATAACAAATGTTGTCTTATGTCAATATTACTTCGCGATTCTGATTTGGTGATAACGAGAAAAGCCATCTGTGAATGAATACATTTCTTTACCACCTACGCCTTCAAGTACTTCATCTATGAATGGGGTCGAACATGGGTCATGCTTACATGAATCATTCAGTTTTGGTAAATCGACACAGATCTGAACTTCACCCATTTTCTTACCTTGGATCACCATGGGACTAATCCATTATGACTCTTCCATAGGCTCAATAATCCCAATGTCCAACATTCGATCGAGTTTGGCCTTAACTCTTTCTTTGTGCCATTGATTCAAGCGATATGGCCTTTGTCGCACTGGTTTTGTATATGGATTTAATGGGATTTTCATTTCCCCTAGGTCACCAAGTATTCCCTTCATTTCAGAGAATTTTTTCGGAAATAGATCCTGAAACTCATGTAACAGATCTTTTTGATCTTTAATGGTTGATTCATGGGATCAGTTGGTACATCTGGCACTGCAACATCCCTACTTCCTTCTGTCTCAGGAATATTAATGTTCCATAGCTCATCGTCATCTTCAGGTCCACCAGACACATTGTAACATTCCATCATGGACTTCAGATGATAGTGCGCATGTGGATTGACTGGATATGCAGCTAGAACCACCTTCAATACCACATCCCAGATGAGATGTAGTGCATTGTTGACATCTGTATTGGTATCTGTGAAACTAAATGTATGAGTGAAGCAAATAGTTATCTCCTCCCAGGTAGTTATTTCTCTGCACAGCTCTACTAATACATACCATGATCTTGGCATTTCATCCAGGGTGTGAATAAAGGAATGGACCCATTCATTCGTTGGTCGTGATACCCACAATGTTTGGCATTTTGTTAAATGACTGCTAGGCTCATTCCTAACATCATACCTCCCAACATGGTATGCCTCTGTATTACCGAAGTGATCTGTCATCAAGCGTTGACATTGGGCCCATCCAGTAATTATCATTTTGTGAGTTTCCCAACAACATGCGGGAGTATCCTTTAGTGCTTCCTCCAGTGTCAACAGTCACTGCGGTTCGAAGAATTTTTGTTCAAATTCCATTAAGAATGCAGAAATTTCAGGAAACCCTTCATACACTAGTAATTCCACAATCTCAGTCACAACATGGCACAAATACTATGTGATTAATCCACACTTTCTAAAGGACACCTCATGCATGTGATTTTGCCAATTTTCCAACACATCCTCAGAATCAGAAGTCGCAGAACTAGCGCTGCACCAACCGAGTTCTTCGTCAGCTGTGGGGTGAATATAATCCTCAGAGACATTATAGGCATGGTCCCACCCTTCATATTTTATTGGTTCAATGTATCTCCTTCCTTCATCAGGATCCATAGGTGTGATGACTCGAATATCTTGGTTCTCAAAAGTCATCTTCCGCTTTTTGAAGTTAATGACTTACATGCTACCGTTGGCCCATCCAACCCCTAGCAGTGAGGGGTAGGAGCCTTCACCATTCACAACTTCAATTACGTCAAAATCAGCACGAGTCCTCATACCTTCAACGTCTACGACCAGGTTAGATACCCTTCCAATTGGTTGCACCTTCGCCTAATTAGCTAGTTGTAGCTGCACGGGGGACCATCCCAATGTCAGCTGCTCCATATTTTCCCATGTCTGCTTTGTTAGGATATTTGCATCTGACCCTAGATCCAGAATGACAGAGTCAACTTCATAACCTCCATTCTGAATATTCATACGCATCTCCTTGCCTGTCATTTTCTTAGGTAAATATTTCACCATGGACTCCTTACTCGAACAAATTTTCAATATCAGCCAAAGCGCCTGGGTCCCTTGATAGTTAAAAACAACTCTCAAAGAAGAGCTGCAAGATACCATGCTTCTGCAATGGTCTTGCCTCTAGTAAAGAATCAAAAGTGGGAGTCATTTCATAGACATTTGACTTACCAAGATTTTTTCCGATCGCATCCCATGCTCCAAGAAATGTCTCCTTTTCCATTGCAATATCGAATGGTGCCTTCTTCTGTCCAGCCATTCGAATCTATGGGCGGGGCCCATCTCCTCTTGTTGTGGCTCCTGCTCGGGTGACAATGGTAACGTCAACATCCATTGTTCTAGGCTCCGCTGAGATCTTTGCTACCGTCAGCCCTTGATTATATCTCATTGGGGGATTCTGAGTCAACAACGGATTTTGGTTCAATGGGGGATTCATCGCCTGGTTCACAGTTCGAGTCTTGATTGGAATTTGATTTTGGGCCTGCAATTGGTTCTCATTTTGCACCTAATTCTGAGTCTGGACTTGTCTCGGGCTCTGCAACTAAGGAACATTCCCAGCCTGCCATCTTATGATTAGGTGTGGGCAGTTTTTGGTCATGTGATCGATCGCTATGCAACATGTACATGAGAATTTCAAGTGTGGGAAATCTCGCTGGTAGTGCCCAAATACCCTATAATTATAGCACTGGACTGATCCGTGATCTCATCCTCCTCCTCGTGCGAAGCCTCCTCCTCTTCCTTGGAATCCTCCCTACTGCTAGTATTGTGGCTGAGCCATCTATTGAGGCATGGGATTTGGCTGCTACTAAACATACTAGGTAGCTTGAACATACTATAGCTATGGCTAAGGCATCATCATTTGATTGTACTACAGCTGCTGTGCATATTGCGGATGTGGTCTGAACTGTGGATGCGACTACGATGGTATAAATTCCATCTACAATCGCGATGTATACTGTGGGTGAGCATTTACTATTTGAGGATGCATCTGCGG
The DNA here is from genome assembly GCA_001517045.1 of Pseudotsuga menziesii. NCBI lineage: Eukaryota > Viridiplantae > Streptophyta > Pinopsida > Pinales > Pinaceae > Pseudotsuga > Pseudotsuga menziesii. Next base: position 167,840 of record LPNX010816491.1, on the reverse strand, counting down.
CTGCTGTATGGCACGGAGATATTTTCCCTTCACAAAGTATGAATCATATTCTCTCTCCTGTAGCAGATCATATGCCTGACAGTCTTTGTCTTCATGTGCCACCAATTTACAAAAAAGAATAATATAGATTGGCTAGTTTTGACACCATTTTCTTCATGTAGCTGCACTCTTCATGCTAGTGCCCATAAACTTAACATATGCAACGCCATGGTACACTTCCACAACTTAATGGGTTCGTCGCTCCTGAAACTAGATAATTTCAGAAACTGGGGCATTTTTCCTTGGTGTGCCCATTTGCATGACACTGAGTACACCAAAGATCGTCGCAATCTTCTTTTGCTTCTTGATGTCTTGTAGTTGAAGCATTAGATTTACCTACTGTGCCTAGATTTAATTCATGCCAACTGCACTCTCTCCAACCGGTGAAGCTTCTAACTTCATTGCAATCTCCAGACCCTCACTTTTTATTGTGATATTCTACTGCATAAATGGCTGCCGTATATGAGGTACCAGGGCTGTGATAAACCACTCTTTATATTGGAAATTGCTCATCTCAAAGCTGACTCGCACCATCAATGTCTTGAACCTTTTGTTGAAGTGCCACCCAATCTCATTAGGAAACTGCTTGATCTCTTTCAATTCAGTAATGTATTGAGCCTTAGACTTAGGCTTCTAGAATTTGTTGATTAGTCCCTACCAGATGTTTTCCAATGTTTTGGTAGGCGTACCCGTAGGAACCTGAATGAATTTCATGAACCAATCTAGTGCATGAATCTGGAGGGTAGTCGCCAGTTGACCTTTTTTGACATCATCATCAGTGGATTTTGAATTGTCCACACTTCCTTGTAGAGGAACAAGTACTACTTGGGATCATCAGTCCTGTTCCCATGAAACAAAGGTAATTTACTATCGTTTCCTGCCATCCTCGGCCTTCTTCCTATAGACACTGATCTACTACTAGAATTTTGTGGGACTTGGATTTTTTCCTGAGTTCAGAGTAGTGCATGGAGGCATGGGTGCATTACTGCTGGGGTTTGATCTTACCATTGTCCTAGGTGTAGCCTAGGCTTGGTCGTCCTCTTCATTACTGTAGGGTCTCTTCGTCCTGTGTGGTTGTCCTTCACAGTCTTGCATTTCTATCACAGCAGGAACTTCCCCTGTCCTCTGCCTCTTCTCTAGTCAAAACCTTGATCCTCCCTTCATACAACCACTTACTTCCTCACCTTTCCTAATCACAGTCTCATCAAAAATTGCACCCATATACCCCTTATCTTCTCATTCATCTCCCTCCTTTGTCGCAGTATCCACTTCCTTCACACACCGGGGTGATACTACTCTAGGTGCATTTTGAGTATTCCCTTTTCGCAAACTAGCATTTAAATTGACAATTGAAGCGACAATAACAAACTACCTCTGGGTCTATTGAAAAATTCTAGTTTTTCTTCGCTATAGGATTTGGTAGTGTCGACGACAAATTCAGTGATACATCCATCCAAGATACTATCAACCAGACCTCAATAGCTTGTGATCCTTGGTTGTCAATTTCTTGTAGCTCCTTGATTAATTTAGGGGTCCAAGATGTTGGTTCTCCTCCTTGGAAATTTGTCTTCTTGTATTTGAACTAAGAAAACCACTCGTATAGTATAATGGGAAAATCAAATAAAAAATACTCACGAGGACCCTCATGTATGTAGTTCTCGAACCAATTGTATGTGTTCAATCCCAGGTTCTGATTTTTAGCTTCAGCAAATTCTCGCAGGTTTTAGTCAAACCAATCTTGGATTTTTGGTCACGTTGGATGCCACATCCCCTCTTATTAGTTACAATAAGGTCCCAACTATGGAACCATTTTTTGTCTCAATCCTCAACCAACAAAACCCAGTCGACAGGCGTCCCCTCTATCGACACTCGACTCACCGCGATCTCCCTGAGCATCGACCCAGACAGGTATTACCCTGTCCAGCAACACCCACAGAGAGGTTGAAGTCTCACCCGAGATGTTCGAAGGAGGGCTGACGGAACCAAGTTTCCACAGTATAAAAGAGGGTTAGGGCATCAATGGTTCATCAACTCAACAACCAAATCATATCAACTTCTCTAACATAACCATTCATTTTTCGCACATCATTCATTCATAACTATAATAGATCTAGATTGGAAAATAGAACAACATTCATAAACAGTAAACCATCGCATCATAGATCCATATTTCAGATTTATTTACCATTCATCATCAGGTTTGTAGGAACAGAAAGATAGAAAAATACAAAAGAAGATAACAACGATTCAGATCAACATCTGTCTTCTCATATTAATTTTGGTGCAAAAATAGATAACAATTCATCTCAGATAGATAAAAACTTGTTCTCTCTATGCATGCATTGATCCCTCTATTGATCTGTCTCTCATTAAAAATTCTTATTTCTATATATAGGCTTGTTCCTTTACATTCATGGTCCATTTCTAACTAACTCCTAACTTATTTAACTGACTAATGACCAATATCCACAAAAAATGGTCAACAAGTACAAAAAGTGACACAAAATAATCAAAAGTAGTCTATCTTCCGCCTATCGTGCTATCTACATCTTGTGTGGTGTATTCTAAGCTTTCACATCATCTACTATGCTGCACAACTTACCCCAACCCCTTGCCAACACTTGTCCATTCCACAATGCCCAACCTTCCATGACACCATCCCTTCCATCCCTAGTGAATAATCCATCCAACGCCCCCCTTAATGATCCACGGCAACATTTTCGTACAAGATTAGACCAACTCTTTCACATAAATGTATGCTTGATATGCATTTACTCTACCCTCGCATTACAACAAAAAAATTTAGTGGTGCATATGCATGCTCTCATTTCATTTAGAAAGAAACTGCCATTGCTTTTCCTTGACAAACAATATGGACCTCGACATATAACCATATGTCCTTGCAATACTTACTCAAGTTGAATAAATGATAATTTGTCGTGTCAACCCAATTCTACAAGTTACCCATGCCTGTGGTGGTCAATATAAATATTATGGCCGTACTATTAGCTTCCCTCAAGAAATTTCCAATATCTTCACATCCCTTCCTTGGTTAATATCATACCTTGACATCCTTGTTGTTCACAAATTCAACCCTACAAACAAGCCATATGAATTATTTGATAGTTGAACATGTGTTCTTGCTTCTCTTGAATACAAAATGGCCAATGATCCCTACTATAAGAATGTTTGATTTAATCCAATTGCATGATCTTCTTTTCCTCCTAAATCAATAGACATATCCCCTTTTATTTGCCATGCTAATCCCCATGATACATTATTTCATGAATATAGCTCACCTTCTACTGTGTAATTACCAAATTCTCTTGAACCCCATGAATTACAACCCCCCTCCATTTCTACACAAGCAAATTCTAGAACCGAGGTTGAGGAAATAAGATGTTTCTTGCACATAGAAAATGGTGTACTCCCATATTCCATTGATTCCCCCCTATAGGAATTTACCCTATGAATGAGTAAAACACAAAAGGCCTCCTATCTATGGCATTCCCAACCTTGTTTCCCACAAGTGTTGTAATGCTCAAATAACCACACATTCATCAAGTTGGGATGCACAAATATGCACTTCACCTCATCCACTACCATGAAAATAGATTTGGCCAATACCCTCATTTTTGCTGCTACATATACAAACTCATTATGTGTTGCTGGAAATACTCACCTCCTGCGGACATGAGCTATTTCCCTATCTTGAATCCCTCACAACTAGAACAAATGAGTAGTAACAATGAAGAGTACTTTCCCTTATGATAAGTAGATGTTTGGAATGAAAATTTCACCTACAATACAGTGTAATTCTCCATCCTTCAAGAATGCTAGATCTCTTCAGTTTACCTGCAAAAACACATCACAAATCACACAAGATCAAAAGTACTAAAATATAATCCACTATCTTATATTAAAGACTAAGGAGTTTGATAATAATACCATTGATTGAAACACAATAAGAATTATGGGAAAGGAATTTTTTATTGCATAGTCAAATAAAAAGAGATATTACAACCAATATGCCTTAGTGTTGAGATGTCTCCTCTCATGCAAAGTCTTGTCCTCAAAGCTTCAAATTGTCTTCCTTATGCTCACCCTAGATTTTTCCAGAACTTTGGTGTTTTAGCATAATTTTCTTCTCCTTACCCATGGGGGGTGAACCCATACTAATATCTCTTGGGAGGATAGGAATGGTTGAGAAAATGGTCGATGAGGTGGAAGGGAGATCCTACTAAGGGGGATCACAAGTACAGATGGTCCAAAATAGTAGGGATGAGGGTGCCACGAAGATTATCTTCGAGAAGCTTCGTGAATCTTCTCTTTCTCCTTTTGAAAATCGAGCACTGCCTTTTTTACATGGAGACAGAGAGTTACCAGGGATGCACTGCTTATTTCTCAAAGGGATTAGGTGGTGGCAATGCTCATTGCCAATTGACAAATGGCATTACTGAAAGGGGTAACAAACATTGCATAAAGGGAAAAGGCGGTGGTGGGAACAAGTATGAAAATATGAGTTATGGCCAGGGTCTAAATTCACATTTTAAGGATATGAGGAAATTTCAGATGTTTTGGCTCTCATTAAATGGTCATGACAAGAATTGTGTGGAACATAATGCCCCCCCAAAGTATGAGGCTAGAGGAATAGGATAGGTGAAAGCTTTGTAATAACAAGTTATCACCTCGAGGCAAGAAATCTCTTGATCGAATATCTTCATCAACCCGGATTTTCTGCAATACACCAATACTTTGACTTATATCCTAATGACTTGTATTCATGGTTGCAGACCAACATGAGGCAGATCCATACGATGGATGAAAAAAAATGGCTACTAGTATACAACGTAGATCCATGCAAAGAAGACTCAAACTTGGACATAACTACCAGACATACAATGTAGATCTATGTCAACTAGACGCAAATATGAGCATAGCCATGACCATACAAATGTGGATCCATTCTAGGAAACATACAAATATGTTACGGAGAGAAATTCCTATGGCTTGGGGTACCACAACAGACAGCTAGACTCTATA